>JAJJWW010000047.1:0-357381 GCA_023531295.1 Papaver armeniacum
TTAAAACCCAATTCATCAAAATAAAAAACTAAAACCTAATCAAAACAACAACTCAATTCTCTATTTTTTGGTTTTTGAAAAAAAAAATCGGCGACAAACAAATTCGAGTGATTGAGTTAACTCCCTTTAATCCGTTCCTTTAAAGAAACTCAAAAATGATTTAACCATGAATCTCTGAAATTTCTTCATCTAATTTTCTGAAAAATCAACCCAGAATCGGTTTATGTGTGTCGATTGTAGTTGATGTTACCAGGAATCGGTTTTTGCCTTTTTGGTGTACACATACATAAACCGATTCTGAGTCCAAGTTTGGATTTGTTGAGAAATCAAGAATCGGTCTTTATGTGCCTCACATATATACCGATTATGTGAAATATCAAGTCTTCTGTATGTTTTTTTTTTGCTAGAATCGGATTATGTGAAAGACCACATAAACCGATTCTGGTTAACCCATTTTTTTCTTCTAGTTAATACTCGATCAAAAAATGAGTATGAAATCATACTCGATTTCAGTTCGAGTACAAGTGAAAATGCGTATGATTTGCACCCAATTTGAAAACGAGTATAGAATTGAAAACAAGTATGACTTCTCAAACGATTTGAAAATGAGTATGAACTCGAGTATCTGTATGGAGTAGAATAAATGTTAGTTGTATTTGATGTTTAACAACACATAATTTCCCGATTATAAAGAAAAAAATTACCAGAATTGGTTTATGTTCATGTATAAACCGATTCAGGATAATCGATTGATTTTCATGTCTATATAAACCGATTCTGGGTAAAAGCAAATTTCAAAAAATTTCTGTATGTTTTTGAAGTTATAATCGGTTGATACTAATGTCAACATAAACCGATTCTTGGTTGGTGTTCTTAAAAAAATTTCAAAATTTTAATTTTTTTCAGACGATTCATTAACACAAATTAATTTCACATCTAACACGATCTTTTTACTACTAATCAACTAAATTAACGCTAAGTAATCAAGGGCAAATTAGCCATTAACTAAAATAGTTGGATAAGGGGTTTCTAGAGATTACTTCTTAATGACCCTTTTTGTTTTTTAGTCATAGGCCCCAATTAATCATCATAGGCCCCAATTTAGCCAGGTTTTTCTCGACCCTTGCGTGTTAAAAAGTTGGATTTTTGTGTTTTGAATCTTTTAATCCCAATAAAAATCAAAAAGCCATCTCGATATTTACTTGGGAAGATGTTTTGTTTGTTAAATTTTTCTTGTTGCATCTGCTTAAAGTCATTATAAAATTTAGTTCTGAGCTCAACTTCTAATAATTCGGCTTAATTAAGTGGAAAAATTATTTTGAAAGTGTATCTAAACACCTTAATGGCCATGTTATATGTTGTAGGTTGTATTTAGGCTAAGTCTTATGGTGTGCTAATCTAGCAGCTAGATTAGCAGTCCACGTCAGCTAGGACTACCTCCTAAGTCTTATGGGAGTGCTAATCTAGCAACTAGATTAGCAAATCCACGTCGACTCAAAGGATGAACCATTCAACGCCCAATGATGTATGGTTCGGCGCTTTAAATCTCAGTCGTCAGATTAAAAGATATATCGTCCATCGCTGAACCATTCAGCGAAAAGGTGTTGTTTTTGGCGTTGAATCATTCAGCGAAAGTATCTAGCTGCTAGTTCACATGCTAGCAACTGGTAGGAGAGAGAACTAGTGTTAACTTTTATGCCACACTTTTTTTTTTGAATTGCAACACTTAACTACTAATATAGCACCTTCAATCTAGCCCATAAGACTTAGCCTAAGGTCCCAAACCCTTTAATTATTGCGTAAATTTTGCTAGCTCCCTTAAATGTGTGTGAGTCAACAGAAATCCTCTTCTTTTTTTCTTGAAAAGATTAAGGAGCTTTTTTGCCTTGCATTTTTAGGGGCCACTCAAAAAGAATTAGGGGCCATCTTTTTATTCCCATCCATTGAAGGGGGTTAAGGGGTGTCTTAAAAATAGAAAATTGTCTATATTGTCCTTCACCTTTATACTAAATCTAAGCCTATATCCTTTCTTTTCATAATCATATCATTCCTCTTCTTCTTCTCTTTTCTACCCATTGAAAAAAAATCTCAATCATTTTAATTTTGATTGAAAACAAAGATCGTTGATCAAACAAATGTTATGATTGATTGTTTAAAATTAAAACCCAAAATTCATTAACCTTAAAGTTGAAACTTAGAACATCAAAAAAAAAAAAAAAAAAAGGAGTTCAACAAACAAAACGAATAGATGATAGTAGTTGTGATTCAAAATTAGGATTTGATTACCAAATCAAAAAATTTGATCCGAATTTTTTTGGATTTACAAGAGTTTAAACATAATCGGAGATAACTATCTATTTTACCTACCGATTATGGTTGATTTTCTTGGATTTACACTAGCAGAAACATAATCGGTAGATAATAATCTACTTTACCTACCGATAATAATCTACTTTAATCGGTAGATAATAATCTAATTTACCTATTGATTATGGTTGATGTTTCTTAAGAACATCAACCCTAATCGGCAGGTAAATTGATCGTTATCTACCAATTATTCTTGATTCAAAATTCAATTTCTCTCGTCTTAAAAGTTTAGCACAATCGGTAGCTAATGCACACCATTAACTACCGATTGTGAAAGTAGAAAATTTCAAAATTTTATTAATTTTTGAAAATTTGAATTTTGGGCCATGAACACAATCGGTAGATAATAAGCATCACTTATTAACATAATTTACTACCGATTATGGTAGTACTAAAATTCGAAAATTGAGTATATTTAGAGGTTAAAGTAACACACTTTACTACCGATTATGGTATTACCAAAGTTCAAAAATTTTAGGATTTTGGCAAAATCACTTTTTGGGACCAATGTACATTCGGAAGTTAAATTTACTACCGATTATGGTAATGCTAAAATTCGAAAATTGAGTATATTCGGAGGTTAAAGTAACAGACTTTACTACCGATTATGATAGTACCAAAATCGAAAATTTTAGGATTTTGGCAAAATCTCATTTTGGGGCCAATATACATTCGGAAGTTAAATTTACTACCGATTATGGTAGTACTAAAATTCGAAAATTGAGTATATTGGAGGTTAAAGTAACACACTTTACTACCGATTATGGTAGTACCAAAGTTCGAAAATTTTAGGATTTTGGCAAAATCACATTTTGGGACCAATATACATTCGGAAGTTAAATTACTACCGATTATGGTAATGCTAAAATTCGAAAATTGAGTATATTCCTGAGGTTAAAGTAACACACTTTACTACCGATTATGGTAAACAAAGTTCAAAAATTTTAGGATTTTGGCAAAATCTTATTTTAGCCAATATACATTCTAAGTTAAATTTACTACCGATTATGGTAGTACTAAAATTCGAAAATTGAGTATATTCGGAGGTGAAAGTAAGACACTTTACTACCGATTATGGTAGTACCAAAGTTCGGAAATTTTAGGATTTTGGCAAAATCTCATTTTGGGGCCAATATACATTCGGAAGTTAAATTTACTACCGATTATGGTAATGCTAAAATTCGAAAATTGAGTATATTCGGAGGTTAAAGTAACACACTTTACTACCTATTGTGGAAGGGCAATTTTGCCACTACGAAATACGTGAGATAAGGGCTAGCTTCAATTTACGTTTGGGTGACCCTATTTTGTCTTATTGTTGGCCCCTAATTCCTTTTGGCTTTTTTGCTAGCTCCCAGCTAGTCGGTTAACAATAATTAAAGCCAAAACCTACTCTAAAAAATTCAGATTGCTAATGGGGGTGCCAATTTATCCGGGGGTTATACTAAATTCTATTCATGGGTGAGCATTTGGCCTGTAATCCGTGGATTTAACCGGGACCAACCTTTCTTTTACGGATGGATGCCCCAACCGTTCGTTAATGGGTTGGATGCAGATGAAATTTTTGGAATCCAAAGAATTACGGATCGGGCCCGGATGCAACCTTGAAAATCCGTTGGACATCTATATCCGTTAAATTAAGGGCATTTATATAGTTCTGGAAAATATTATGGATTATTTATGAATTTTTAAGGTGTTTGCTTGGGGTGTTGTACACGGCATATTTATATTTGTATACATATATAGGATATGTAGGTTTTATAAGGAGTCATTTTTGTTGGCTTTATTTTCTTTACTATAAATTTTAACTAAAACAAATCCATTGGATTATCCGCATCCAATCCGTCCATCCGTGCATCCACTGGATGCAAATCCGTTGGATATGGATCGGATGCGGATACCAAATTTGAAATCCGTAGTGCATTGGATTGGATGCGGATGAGGTAAAAACCGGTCCATACCGGCCCATGCTCACCCCTGAATCATGACAAAGTGCGCTTCACCTTAGAAATAGTATATCGCCAAGCAAATTGCTATCTCCTGTTAGAAGCCCACCCAAAAATGACCAGTGGTCCTTATATTTGGAACCATTTTTTGGGGACCATGGTTTTTTTTGAGGGGACCATGGTCTTATTAGGCCACCTTCCCTATAGTTATAAGGGGTGTCCTAAAGTGTGGAAATGACTAACCTACCCTTAACCTAATTTAATTTAAAACTAACCTAATAACCACCTATATATATAACCACCACCGCCGCCCACCACCTCCGACTACCACCACCACCAACCACCACCACCTCTATATATATAACTTAATTTAAATCATTAACATATTTACTTTTTTACCTAATTAAAATTATAACTAATCTACAACTTCTTCTTCCTCTATTCTATAATTTTTCTTCTTCTCTCTTTTTCATCAATTTATGATCATCTAACCCCGATCATATACAAATCTAATCAAAATCATCAAATTTTTAGCCTGGTCGATTCATTGAATTTTCATCGTCGATTAATCAATCTTTTATAAACAAACCTATCCATAAGTATTTTCCCACAAACCCATTACTTCTAATTGTTTTTTGATTGAAATTTTGAGCAAGAAGTCATCAAAATATGGTTTAAATGGAAGTTACAAGGCATGTTCTGTTAGGAATAGTTTAAAAAAACTAGTTTGCTAACCGAAATTTTGAACCAAGAACACTTCGGTTATCACGAATTAATTTTTTCTTAACCGAACTCGAGTTCGGTTGGTTCGCAAAGAAGGCTAAAACTATTTTCTAACCGAACTTTACCAATATTACAAAAAAAAAAAAAAACAATCAAATGTAACCGAACTGTGTTATTTTTCCCACTATGTTGATTCTTGATTTAACCGAACTTTGCCCACTACGTTCGGTTGGTTCGCAAAGAAGGCTAAAACTATTTTCTAAATCGAACTTTACCAATATTACAAAAAAAAAAATTCCAATGTAACCGAACCGTGCTATTTTTCCCACTATGTTGAGTTTCAATTTAACCGAACTTGTCCATTATGTTCGGTTTTGTTATAAAAAACCTTGACAAACCGAACTCTTAACTAATTGTGTGTAGTTCTAAGTTAGATATTGGTTGGTATGAAGTTTGCGAAACAACCTAACTTTGTACACTAATGTGCAATCTTATTTTACATAAGTTCGCTAGATATTGGTTGCAAACTAACCGAACTTATAGACTCTAAAGTTCGGTAAGCATTTCTACCAAACCGAACATAACACCGTAATCCTATTTACAAAGTTCTAGAACATGTCCGTTAACCGAACTTCAAAAACCTCCATTATTGGAGAGTTCGGTAACCTGCGTGTTTAGAAAAAGTAACCGAACTACACTTTCAGATGAGTTTGGTTACATGTTCTTCACACAAGGTAACCGAACAAGCCCAAATCTACTTAACAAATTCACATTTTTTTGATAATTTGGACCAATTCAACCAACATTATCTAAGTTTAGAGCATACCCTGGTACCCAAATAGTCTTCTCCGGTTGTGGTTGGTAAAATCCATCGTTTTCATCTTGAGATTGGCTTTGGGAAGAATACATTCACCATCTAAGAAATAATTCATCACTTGAATAGTCTAATTTAGTGAACTCAAAAAAAATTAATTTTCCATGTTTTTCTTCTTCATCTTCTCTAACTTTTCTCTCTCAATAATTCTACTTTTTAAAAATCGATTTTTTAATCTCAAATCTTTATTCAAAATCATTTCACTAATCACACTAACTAATATTAACACTAACTAATCATTAACCAAAACAATCATAGGGTAATTTAGGTATTATCATAAATATCTAGATAAGGGGTGACCTAGATTTACTTTTAATATCTTACCCAAAATAAAAGAATGGTCCCCAAAAAAAGGCTGGTCCCATTTATCCTGGCGAGATTGGGGTATACCCAAACTAATTGGGGTATAACCAATAAGACAAAATCTGGTCCTTTTGAAGTAAAACCAAGCCACCCCTTAACCTTGTATTTTCTAAATGGCAAAAATGCCCTTTTATAATTAACACTAAAAAACTGATTAGGCTAATTAATTGAGTTTAGATAAAAAATTTAAAAATGAAAATTCAAGATTAAACCTTTAATCCGTCTTGTGAGTTCGATTAAGATCGAAAAATTTGGTTTTCAAAAATGTCAAAGGTCTAAGGTAGAGGTTTGAATAAGGTCTTGGAAATATATATAGCCGCATGGTCTTTGCTTGAATAAAATGTCATAATTTTAGGTAAGAAGGTATTTAAATGAAGAACATGCCGACTTTATTTTTTTTTGACACACAAGAGATGGCTATTGAAAAATATTAGTCGATGAAGGTCTACAAAAAAACCCGCATTTGTGGTGAAATATCCTGCACGCGGTTGAAAACCCTGTTTTGGCAGATAAGTCCAAGGTATTTAAATGAAGAACATGCCGACTTTATTTTTTGACACACAAGAGATGCTATTGAAAAATATTAGCTCAATGAAGGTCTACAAAAAAAAACCCGAAATTTGGTGAAAATAAACTGTCTGGCGGTTGAAAAACCCCGCCAATCTCGCATAAGCAAGGTATTTAAATGAAGAACATGCCGACTTTATTTTTTTGACACAGAGAGGGCTATTGAAAAATATTAGTTTGCAGGTCTACAAAAAAACCCGCCGGCCGTTAAGAAAATACCACATGGCGGTATAAGCTCGGCAAGGTCTTCAAAATACCCCGCAATTCTGTTGAAAAATTTACAATGTCGTCGTCATGGATGTTATGAAAAGCTCGTAAGATATGCATGTTAATTTTGACACTTAATAAAAAACACAAATCATAATTTTCGATTTCCAACCTAACACAACAATCAATCACACAACACAATGATGGGTTTGAGTTTAAACATCATTTATACTTATTTTTCACTTAGAGTCAACAATTTTTTTGGAAAATCAAAGTTGAAGATTTTTATATGGCTTTGGTCGATGGAAGATGAAGAGAAGAAGATGAAATGAAGAGAATAAAAACTGATTTAGGGTAATTAATTAATGGGTAAGAGTAGTTTTGTAACTTACCCATTATGACTCCCCTAAAACTCACAAAAAGTGTCCCTTTAAAATTGGGTATACCCCAATTAGTTTGAGTATACCCCAATCTCCCTAGGCCAAAAAATGGTTCTATATTTGAAATTATTTTTATGAAACAATAATAAATGGTCCCATCATCTGATGTTGATTAACCCGACTTGCCATGGTTTCTCTCTTCAAACAGAAGAGAGAGAGTTGGTACAGTGGATCATAGTATCATACTTCTATTTTCGTCCTTTTTGTCATTGGGACTCAAACGCCCTCCACCACAAGCGAAGTTACTCTCACGTCGGTTAGCAACTGTCACTCGTGGCATGTCATTTTCATTTTATAGGTTCCTTTCAGCTGGTGGTCGTAATTTCTGGACCACACTCTCCATAGAGAGATTAGAGACCAAATCTAATTTATTTCCATTAAGGCTACAGGATGACTACCACAACAACACAACAAGAAAAGGAAAAACAAGTGAAAGGAGTTGGTGTTAGGTTGACGTCTTGGGCAGTTGGGGAAGAGTCTTGGTCCGTGGGGCCCACGTTTAACTTTGGTGAAACAGGATGGGTCCTAGTTGAGGACTTGAGAGTTGAGAGATGTGATGTTCAAAGCAGTGAAAGCATGGTGCCAATCAGTAGGAACAAGAAAACAAGAAAACAACAAGAAAACTGTTCCTTACAGATTTTGGGAATTTATGGGCTCCAGTAGGACTCGCCTCTCCGGAGTTTGGAAGGGGGCACAGATATGTGTGTGTGGCGGGTTTTTTTTTGTGGTTTTTTTTGCTCGGTCGAGACTTTTTTGGTGCAAATTTGTTTGGAGCGCTTGAAACACGTAGGATTTGTCCCTCATCCACGGTAATGATTTGACAAAGTTGTGCTCGCTCAATTTGTTCTTGGGATGCTTGTGGTAGCTCCATGAATGGATTTAAGATTCTAAGAGCAACTGCAGTGTTGCCATCAAAACCAAAGACTAAAGAGAAAAAAAAAGATCAAATTTTGGGTTTAGTAGGTGTTCAAACACTACGGGGACGGAGTATGCGCCCCATTAATTTTTTTTTTCTTTTTTTTTTGTTTCTTTATCGTCAAAGTGAGTTATAAATTACGCTGCGTGCCAGAATTTAAAACGTCACTAAAACCAAATTAAAGTATATTTGGTCCGGTTTTTAGTTTTAATGCTGGCATTTTGATCACATCTCTCCACTGCGTCTGCTGTTTGATCTTTACTCTGATTTTTAGTCTCCCACTATGGATGGTCTAAATATGTAGAAGCTGAAGTGTGTCGAAACCGCGTATAACACAAGAATCTTTTGTCAAACAGTAATTTTATTATTTTCCTTCAACAAATGGACAAAGAATGTACGTGGCAACCCGGGAAAAATAAGTGTTGATATTTAAAATGTGGGATCAAAATTGGATTTAGCTTTATGCAAAAGTAAGATTTACAACTCCTTAATAATTCACATCCTACGTCACTAGAAGAATATAAAGCATGCATATCTATACAATACAATACTATAAAGCAAAGACCCCTTAGGCACTGTTCATGAACAGTGCGTGAAGCTGCAAATTTCGAATTGCCGAAATTGCCCTTCATTTTAACTTATTCCAATAAATGCCTTGAAAATATAACGAGGGTATAATCGTAATTTTAATATTGACGATTTTGCCCTTGTTCTATGCCGGTAGAAGTGATGTAAAATAAATAATAAGAGGGTATAATAGTAATTTAAATCTGCAACTTTTATATGGACGATTTTGCCCTTATTCTATGCCGGAAGAAATGATGTAAAATAAATAATGTGAGAGTATAATAGTAATTTAAGAACGCGCAATTGGGGGATATAAAAAGTAATTGAGGGATACAAGAAAAGGACAAAAACTGGATCCAGATATCAATTCTGGGTCACCCCTTATGTAAGTATTTTTTTAAATCCTAATCTACCTCTCACTAATCAGGTTTAGTGGTTAATAATAATTAGTAAAATCTTAAGATTTTGTTAAATGATTAGTGTGTGTTTTATTTGTTTTTAGGTGAGTGAGGTGAGAGTAGAAGGAGGGAAAAATATTTTGAGAGAAAAATTTTTGTGGAAAATGGAGGATGATTGTGAAGAGAGGATTCTTTGGCCGAATCTTTAGCTCAACTACAACAAGGAGCGTATCTTGAATCTCCAGCTAACGACAACAACTCTCAATTGCAACTCATTGTTGAGCCAACACCCTTGAATGATGATTTTGACGAGAATGGAGAGTTTCATGAAGAACCAACACAAGAAAGTAAATTTGCACAACATACTAGCATCCCCAACACACAGTAAAGTTGTTAAGATGTCGAAAAATCCAATTTTTCTTTAAACCCGCCATTTTTTTCAACCGAAAAACCTCGGTGCCAGATGGTAGTTGTATGAATACCATGCCTTAGGTCCAAGTACCAAGCATTGTATTCATACTACGACCATGCTTTCTGTGACACTTATATCCCCCAATTTGAATTATCAACCGGCATAGAATTCGACCAAAAAACTATGCCAGTACAGAGTTAACCTTTTACCTAACAAGGAATATACTACGGAATATTCAACCGCATGGTTTCATTTATCGTCACCATGCCGGAGGCCAATGAAACATGAAACAATTCCATCCCAAACCAAAAACAGAAACAATTCCATCCCAAACCAAAACCTAAGCGTTGTTAAGTTACAACTTTTCAATGCCTAGACTACAAAAACATGCAGAATAAATGTTTTCCAAAGCTAAATTAGGCATTCAATATCGATTACTTTACAATGCCTAATTTTGTACCCCATTGAACAATATGTTACGATAATGCCGCATCATTGCTTCCGCGTTGTAGTCTTACGAAACACATATGCTCGAATAGGTTTCAAATTTGGTCTTCCGTTTTGGTAAACTTAGACTATGCTTAGGAACAATTGTCGAGCACATCTTAGCAGGTTTCCTGCATAGTGTTTTAATGTTGTTTGGAACTAATTTTCATTCGATCCTTAGGTGGTGCCATATATTGATCCAACAAATGCAAAGCCGCTTTATCGGGATACGTGAATGCTATAAAATCCCTCCCGGTATGTGACCAAATAATACTTTTCACCTAGTATCTTGAACATTACTAATGGATTGCTAGTAGTGAACCTTCTAATGAATGCGAAATTGTTCGTATGTAGGGAATAATCGATCGAAAGGAAGCAATCGCTTGGGCTAAAGAGACGGCTCTTAAGAACATGTGTGTTGGTGAGGAACAGGAAGGTTCGAATAGGCGTTTTGAGATGGCTTTGCGAGAGAAGTGGGAAATACAAGGAGAAGAATAGCCACAAGAGAAAGGATTATGTATATCCAAAGAAGACTAATAGGGTATACAAGACTCGTACGAGGAAGAATGATTGCCCTTTAAGCTTGTATTCCGTTTAAATGACATGAACAATTGGGACTTGTGAGGTTTTGTGTGGCTGTCATAACCATCGGATCCGAAAGATTTTGTTGGTCACTCCTTAGTCGCCAAGCTAAAACTCCGACGAGTTCGAGGATGTAAAGAGATTGACCAAAGCACTTATCAAACCGAGACAAATTCTCGTGAGGCTTCAAGGAAAAGGACGAGACTAACGTGTCTTCTCTACGTACAATTTATAGTGCACAAGCAACTATTAGGAGGGTGGAATGGGAAGGAGGTCCGTTATGCAAGAATTTGAGAAGATAGCTTGGGATCACAACTACACGCGTATCATTAAAAGAGGGCCCGACAACAAGCCCCTTCAAATATTCATTTCGCATCCGTTGCTTTCACAGTTGGCAAATACATGTTGTGGTGTTCTTTTGATGGATTGCACCTATAAGACAAATAAATACAATATGCCGTTATTCAACATCGTGGGGCAAACCTCGGACAAGGTAACATTCACATTGGCTTGGTGTTTAATGAAAAACGAGAGGGACCATAATTATCATTGGGCATTACGACAATTGAAGTTGTTCTTCCGGGAAAATCAACTTCCGATGGTCATCGTAACTGATAACGATGCCGCATTAATGAGAGCAATATCCGACGTCTTCCAGGACGCACAAAATTTCCTATGTACATATCATATACGTAATAATGTGATAAAAACTTGCCATGCCTTGTTTGAACCCGCAAAGGCGGATATTAAGAAGAGAATGATGGTACAACTATAGGAAGATGTTCGAAAGAACAAACTATCCCCCGAAGAAGAAGAAGATGAGAGAGGCAAGATAAAGGAGCGAGTGGACAAAGAACATGCGGAAAATCATAAAAAGTGGTTGGAATTTCTAAGAGATTGGGAGAAAGTTTATTGGTCTCTTATCGAGGTTATGTACGAAAAGAGATGGAGAAGTTTATTGCCGATTGGAACGAAAGTTTATCCGACCGCCGTCTGGGTATTTCAGGACTCAATGGTTGGATAAGTTTAAGGAAAAATTTGTACGTGCATGGACAAACAGGTATAGACACTTCAAGACGGAAGCAACTAGTGTAATTTCGAGGCCGCTCATGGGAGATTTAAAGATCTCATCCAATCCTGGCCAAGGCAATGTGGTTACGGCCACCGAGGCAATGGAGCAATACTTTAAGCAAGATATCAATAGGATCAAGGAGGCTTTGAGAAAAGCTCAATGGAAAGGATGACTCCATTTCTTCGTTATGGTAAGTTTATCCAAGGAATAGAATTCAACGTCTCTCATTGGGCAATAAAACATATGATGAGACAAATGGAATATGAGAAAAATTACGGAAAACCGGGTGATGTGTGTATTTGTCCCGACATGTCTTCATTGGGGCTTCCATGTCGTCATATGCTTGTGAAGTATGAAAAACTGATACCTTTGGAGGTTATTGATCCGTTTTGGAAGCAACTATCTTTCGACCCTCCCCCTGGGAGATCCCGGAAATTCCATGGGATACGAACGAAGCAAAGGAATTCTTCAAGCTTACTCGTGGCACCTGGGTAAGCCGACAAGTCTTGTTGAGCCAACTAAGGCTAATTGCTCGTCCATGGATCGCACAAAGCGAAGAGCCAAGAAAGGGAGATCCAACAGAAGACCACAAACTAAAACAAAAAGGAAAAAACAAAGGGTAGAATTGAAAGAAATGACTCAACGTGAAGAAGAACTCGCTGGCAAGTAAGAAACGAGATCTAACCGCATGTGAGATTTCGGGAACAAAGGTTCGTGGAAGCGCAGGTTCCAAACAAAGAGGTAGGCCGCCGAAGGAACCGCTAAGTCAACAACTAACCCGTGAATCCGTATCCACACCAAAAGCCAACTCATCGGAGGTTCCAAGGAAAAGGGGTAGGCCGCCAAAGGTAACATCATCTAGTGACAAAGAACAACAAGGTGACCATTACGAAGCCATACCCATAGCCGATCTAGCGGAGGTTCCAAGGAAAAGGGGTAAGCCGCCAAAGGTAACATCATCTAGTGACAAAGAACAACAAGGTGACCATTCCGAAGCCATACCCATAGACGATCTAGCGGAGGTTCCAAGGAAAAGGGGTAGGCCGCCAAAGGTAACATCATCTAGTGACAAAGAACAACAAGGTGAACATTCCGAAGCCATACCCATAGTCGATCTAGCGGAGGTGACAAACCAAAGTGATAGCAAAGTTGACGTAGTTTTAGTTCGAAGGAGAAGGGGTAGGCCAAGGAAGTACGGACTCCCATCACATATCGAAGACATTGCAAGTGTAGAGATTGCAGAGGATGGTTTGGATATATTATTGTTACAAAAGGGGAATATGAAGATGTATAAGGATCCCAGAACAGGTAGGACAATTAGAAGTTATCATACCAAGATACAGTCTTACATAGACCAACTTCCTGAGGTTATTCGCGAGTATATTTTATATACGGATGATGTCGACGGAGATGGAAATTGTGGCTATCATGCTGTGACTGAACAATTAGGAATCTTTGACACGGCGGTTAGTAGAGGTATGACACCATGCAAATATGCTAGAACGAGGATGGCCGAACAACTTGTGAACAAGAGGAGCTTTTATGAGCAATTGCTTGGTGAAGGCGAGGGGTTTGATGATATGCATGCTCAAGTATTGGGGCCCGAACAACAGATGAACTTTCTTCCTTCTGAATATTGGATGAGAATGCCGCTTTGTGGGCATCTGGTGGCGGATACATTTAGATGTGTTGTTCATTATTTTACCCCCACCGTAGAATGTACATTTACCCCAAAGTGGCAAAAATGCGAAGGATCCCTTAAGAAGAGAAGAGTTGTTTTGGCGTTCAGAACGGTAATCATTTCGTTATTCTAAAACTCAAAGAAAATTGTCCATTGTCAATTGTTTGTGGGATGATTAAAAACAAGGCTCTAGATCCCAATATCGGAAGGGATGGATGGCATTGTATGAGGAGAATCACCAATTTTGGGATGCGTTGGCCTTATCAAAAAAACCTCTCCAAGAGGAGAAGATGCAACTTCATACGTGTGGAAGCGACGATGAATAATTTTGATGTATGTTGTTCACTAGTACGCAAAATTTTCTTTTTTTTTTTGGAAGTGTGAATTGTAAACATTAAATCATATTTTGATGCCAGTGCCGGCATAGTTGTGTTTTATATTGTCTACTCCGGAACAGGTGTACCGGCGTAGAATCTTGTTTGAAACAATGCCGGATATGATGAAAAAACTTCCAGAGAATTCAGTGACCTTTCCGGCATTGACATTAACCTCAGTACTGTGCCGGTTTTCTGTCAAAATCGTATTTATCATGGAGATTACAGATACCTAAGATAGTATCCAAACACAAATAAATGCCTAACTCGTCATTTAGAGAACCGGCATTGTGTTTACTGTTTCTCGAGCATGCCGGTTATGAAAAAAACTCAGAAATTTAGGGATTTGACACAAATTTAACAACATAAAAAATATAATAAAAATACTAGAATGTATAAAAGAACAAACTCCTAAGTTTTGTGGTTCCAAACCGAAAACAAATCAAGCAAACACATTGTTCAAGACTCACAAACAAACATAAACCAACACTAGATTGTTCAAACCAAACTAATACTATAGAATAAACACACGATCACCGGTTCTTGGCTTCTTTTTGTACCCTCTTCTTCCTTTCGCCCCACAAGTCTTTTGCCTTCGGATCTTCAATTTTGTCCATCTTTTGCTCGACGTTCTCCATTTCTTTCAAGACGGGTCAAGACTCTCCTTTCGTGTTCTTTTTCTTAAAGAACTTGTCAAATTTCCAATCCGCCGACGCTGTTAAGGAAATTTTAAACATGTACTTAGTATGTTCGATTGTATAAGTTCATAGACATAGATTAAAAGAATGGTAATGAACAAGACGTACGTACCAACAACGTAACGAGCCGTACAAGTGCGGGTACAGCTTCCTGAGTTGTGGAGGCATGTGCCGGTGGTGGAGGAACAACTACTATATCCGGCGCATACAACATAAGGATGCGTGAACTTCCGATGGCCTCTTAGGAAGGTTGGTTCAGCCTCATAACCGTTCTCACCAATTCCCAATCAGCCCTATCCAACACAAGTCCTTTTTCTTCCCTTTCACTCCAATGTGCAAGAATAGGTTTTGGGTCGTAAACCACGAGAGTATGGTTCTCACTTGATTGGCATTGAGGAAAGTCATGAGAGAATTTCGATAAGATGTATCCGTGAGATCTTTCTCGCTTGTACCCAAGTTGGCGCATTACACTACGCGAGGGTTGTGCATAACAAATCCTTTTGGATGAAATAACGGTCCGTTGTAAAATGAAACATTGTCACGCCTTTGAAAGTAAACTCCTCTGCATTCCTATATGGGTCAAACACAACATCTTGGACAGCCACCGAGTCCAAAGACAATCTCATTGCTAATAACCGTTTTTTGTTATTGGGCCTTGGGGTATTGTCGAAGTAGTATTTCGACCTAGAGGCCTATTCTCTTGATATTCAAGAAAATCTTCAATCCTTTATACCGTATGAACAATTTTTTGTGAAGTGTTCATAAGCCCACACCTACGCCAATGAAAGATCGTTCCAATGATATGTATAAGAAAATTAATAATTAGAAACTAACAAATTTAATCACAACAATAAAAAAAAAGTAGTTGACTATACCTGGAGTACAAGCTGAAATTCCCATTAAATTGGCGGCGTCGCTTTAGATGCTCGACGATTTCGCTCACAAAAATGTGCCAAGAAAGCAAAGGCCCCATGAATACTCATGAACCTTTTCCAAAGGATCCAAGTATTGTAGGTTGTTCATATGCACCCTATTACCATTGGCGCTGTGGAATATAGCCGTGCCTAAGATGAACAACATATAAGCCGCTACAGCTTGTCGGACTTGTTCGGGATTCAATTCCTTGTTCTTCGTGTTCCCAAACAATTCAACGAGTTTGACGAATGTGATAGTCTTTGTCCTGGGAACGACTAGTCTTGTACATATTTGCCAAAGTGGTTTCCTTGTCCCATCCAAACAACTTTTTAGTCGGGCTCATAGATCTTGTCCCATTCCAAGTCCTTAGAGTCATCTCCTACCTTAACGGGTTTCCCGAGAACCTCAAGACCTATTATCCTTTGGACATCTTCAGTGGATGATGGTCATCTCGCCAAAAGGAAAATGCATGGTATCGGGCTTTCACCATAAAACCTCTCCAAAAAGCAGCTTTGCCGTGACGGTATCAAAGGGCACATAATTTTTTATCGCAGATACAACCCAGATGCTTTGACTACGCCTTTTAACAAATCAGCCACACTCAAGCTTCAAAGGCCATAAATCCGATTGTTGATGGCGGCTAACACTAAGGCATTCTTGTGGTCCTATAAAAACACAAATCAAGTAAATTACATTCACTTGATCACGTATAAATAATATAATAACAAGATGCAAACGCCTTACATAAGTTTGATATATCCCATGAGCCCAAGAGTATTTGTAGGCAAATAAGAGTTGCGGGTTTATCTGTTCACCCCAATGTTTGCCATCATCGCGGTCTCGGAATCATGTCATACTTATCAGAAAGTGGGATGGGGGTGCCTTTACACCGATCTTAGAGGCTTCTACTCCGACATCGGCCTGTCCTAAGCCACCGCTTGTGAGGATGAGCCACCGCTGCGTTCGTGTACAGTGATATGTTTCCCACATCATCATCATCACCGCTGGTTGGGTAGCTTATAGGTTGATCCCGAATTGTGACCTTAGCAAGAGCTTCGGATCGGGACGGCTATGTCGAGAAGACTTACGTTTTGCTTCTAAAACAACTTTGCCTTTTCCTTTGCTCTTTTGTGGTGCTCTAGACCTATGTGACAATATGTAAACCGAGTTATATAATGACAACCTAAGCATAGAAATCGAACTTAACATGAGTTCCTAAGATAGGTGCCGTGATTCTAATCAATTAATATATGATGCCGGTTGTCTTTGAATTTTAGATGGAGAATGAACATTTTTTTCAATGTAACACCGGCATAGTAAGTTAACATATCGACAACGTCAAGCACTTAGAACCGCATTGTTAAGAAGTAAGCTTAAATGCCGGATCGTGGGATTTTAGTACAGAGATTTTAACACAGAAAACGGCATAGTATTGATGAAATAAACAAAGCCGGTACGTCAAACCGGCATGGTATTCAATTAAATGTGTATGCCGGTAAAGGCATGCAATAAAATCTGGATTCAGGACATATATTCAGGCATGATTTTCAAATTGTATTCTACCGCCAATCAAACATGCAACTGAATTTCAATTTGATTTTCAAAGACTAAACAACCAAGTTTCACTTTGTGTTTTCTACTATGGGCTAAACCCTAAAAGTAAAAAAATTCAATTCAACATATACATCACTTACCGCATCAAATTTGTTATTTCCACCTCACCCAACAGACTCTTCTGTGCACTTGTTGCGCTTTTGATTTCGATTTACCACCATCATCAACGCTTTCTTCTGTGGATTGGGTATTGGTTTTTCACCGGTTTATGATGACCCATTGGGTTTGAGAATGAATGATTTCCTTTCTATAAAAATGGAGAATGAATGATTTCCTTTCTAAAACCGTCACTTAAATAGAATGAAGGAGTGTGTAATCGATTTATAAACCGGTATTAAGGATTTTGTAACCGCCAAATAAGTGGGATAAATTAGTTTGTAAATCACAAATAAGTGGAATGAATGAGTTTTGTAATCGCCACATAACTTGTGTTTATAATGTTAAAGATGCCGGCATTGAAAAATGGAACACTTCAATGCCGGGGATTATGACAATAAGTATTTGGTGAGCAGAATTCAACTGAGGCACATGTAACAGTATAGTATTTGGTTTATTTTTCGATGCCGGCAAAGGAAAGAAAATTGATGAAATAAATAACATAGACCACATAATCTTATGTAAATAAACTTAAAAACATTAACTCAAACCAATTGCACCTAACATCATTTCTTGGAACGAGATTCAATAAGCATTGTCATCAAATGCCTAAAAGGCTCTTTTCTCCATTTGGTATATGCGTCCCGAGCTTGAAACCTATTCCCTCTGTATCTTGCAAGAAACTCGTTGTATTTACGACATAACTTTATGAGTGCAATTGTTCGATTTTGTACATAGAGATCACCGTAGTCCATTCGGCCTTTCTTACCTTCAAAGTAGTTATTCTTGTAAGGACCAGTCCTAACAAGACCCAAAAAAAAGATTCAAGGGCGGTGATCTTCCCGGAAATCTGATACTTTGTAGTAATTTTTAATCCACTCGGTTTCTTCCTCGACATCCGCTTCTATCTTAGATTGTTTTTGGCGTTTAAGGATTTCTTTAGCTTCTTCTTTGCGATAATGTTCAAGCTTTGCTTCCTCTTCTTCTTTCTTTTTCTCTTAAGTATCTCTTCTTCCATTGCGGCAATTGACTTGGTGGTTTCTCCCTTCCTTTTAAGTTTTTCTAGTATAAGGGAAACCGAGTTGGTGGTTGATAATTGATTTCCCAACGGAGTGGATAGTTTGTTCTTCTTGAGTTTTTCTTTTTCCATGGCAATGATGGAATTTAGTTGATGAAGTATTTTCCATTGGAGGTATCAAGTGCAATGGGTGAATCCATTGCATTATATAGATGATTGCGTTAACGGCTATTTAGTGCCGGCATTGTCATGACCTACAATCAATGCCCGGGCACTCTAAAGCCGGTTTATGGTTCAAAAAATAGCCATTGTGCATCGATTTTTGAACATTCCTAAGCATTGATATAAACTTATCGTAAATGCCTAAGACTAGGTACCGGCATAGATTAATATACTACATACTAAGCCGGAATCATTAGGCAATTGAAATATGTTTACATACTAAGCCGGAACTATAATTTATTTCGAACGTAATCCTTGTCGACGGAACAACGAATGCACTTAGCACGTGCATCAAGTTTTTAAACCACTTGGTGGCCCAAGTGGACGAGTTATAGTCTCGTGAGGGCTTACATAGAGGTATACCCACAAAACCTTACGAAATACCTAACTAGATACCCTAAAAACCTAAGCAAATTACACTAAACTATCAATCTTCTTAAGAAGAACCGCTTCCGATTCCCCCAACCGGTGGTACTCAAGTGACTTTGGTTACAATATGGTTCACGTTGGCTTCAAACATGAATGGTTCTCCCTTTTCCCGTAAGTATCGCGTTTTCACGGCTTCATTCTACCAAAACAACACACAAACTTTGTTGGTTACATAAAAATTGAAAAATAGTAGATTGTGCCAATTATTCATAAAGATACTTACGAGTTGTTGGGGGACAACCTATTGTGATGAGCGTTATCGATCCTAAGATTTCATTTTTAGATACTCAACCACAGCATTTAGATGATGTCGTGTCGTTGCTCGATTTGTTGAGCAGCTTCTTCCTTTCTGGTTACCGTAATCGTGAACAAACTTCCTAAAAATCTTCAACCACATGGAATCCCGCGTGTCGCTATCTATAGTTGAAGGACGAGTTTCTGCAGTACCATGCTTGGGTGATTGCTAAATCTTCCTCCGAGTCAAACGATGCCATTTGTTTTATGTGGGATTAGGTTCTATAATAAGCTATTTATAGATGACTATTCTAGGGTTTAGGTTTCTTAAGTTAAGATTCTCAAGGAGATATATAAGAACGCGAAGTTTTTTGCTATTTGGGTCCAAGAATTAGCTCTCTTTATATAGAGAAAACCTCAACGGCTAGTTTTTTTGAAATTACATAACTTCCGCATTGTCGTAATCGTGAAATACAACGCCAGAAATACAACCGCATTGTATCCGATAAGCTTACAATGCCAGAATAGGAAAAATTTTAACAGAGATTGCGATAAATATGCAACCTATACCGCATGGTTTTAAAACACTTCAAACACTGTAGATGCAACCGGCATTCAATCTATAACAAAGTCTATGCCGGTAGTTGATGAATTCAAAAAAAACGGCTAGTTTTTTGAAAAATAAGACCGTTGAGATTCATCTCTATATAATACCCCCATTCCTTTGGAAAATTATACACAAACCAAAGAACCAAATAACAAAAATCATTCTCTCAAGAAAGCAAGCACGGTTAAAGCTTCACAAAGGATGGGGGATTCATCATCTTCCTCTATTTGCAAAGTAAGTAGATTTACTAACAATATGATCTTCACTACTATGACCCACGACTAATATAATCTCTCTTCTTACAGAGTCATCATTGCAAGTGTCAAATTTGCAAGTCGCCTTCTCATCTAGCCATGGACTGTCCTTTTATTTATTCAAAGTGTAGAAGCTGTGATGGGACACGCCGGTTTTGGATTGCAAAACCGATGATGCTGAAAATGGAAGAATGTTTCTAAGGTGTTTGAATCACCCAAAGTGCGATGAGTTTCAATGGTTTGACAGAGTCGTTCAACTAGCAGAGTCAAGAGAAAACCACAAGGGCCAATGCAAGCCAATCGATGGGTGTGATGGGTGTTATATGAAGGGAAAGGAATATGTTGAAAGAGAAGAAGAACCAATGAAGTTGATCCTTGACACCCCACTCCCGACGATGTCTTCGAAGAGGTTCGAGAAAGGCTCAAAGGTTCCGTAATTGTTGAAAAGGGATGGAAGTAGATTATCTTTAGCATGTTTTAATTAAAAGATTCAAATCCAATGTAATAGATTAATTATTAGGAATAAAAAGAAGAGCATTCGAAATGAATTTTTATTCAAAACAAGCAAGGTACCCAAGATGGAAGTATTCAATTTTACAAAGGCTTGGTTTTCTGAAAACTATGAAAATTTTCAAATTATCAGTAAACCGGCATAGATGTCAGAAAATACTACTGTGCCGGCACCATCGAATATCTATACAGAACATTGAATTTTTGGTATTCTTGTCCCTAAGATGGTTTTATAAATACTTTCAACGCCGGTTATCGAACCGCATTGATGTTTAAATATTAAACAATGCTTCGGTCCCAAAATCCGGCTTTGTTATCCTAATTTATCTATGCCGGAAATAGTCACAAATAAATCTTGCAAGGATAACACGCTCAACATAAACCAACCAACTTGATTTTGCTATCAAATGTTCTTAATCCGTATCCTAAACCAAAAGCAAACCAAACAACTAAAGAGTTTAACACGAGGTACAAACGAAAAACAAGTTTGGAATTGTTCAAGACGTGACAACCACGATCCAAAAAAAGAAACACAACTAAAGAGTTAAATCACCGGGTCTTTTGCTTCTTTTGGGCAGTGTTTCTTCTTAGTTTCCCGAACAAAGCTTTTGAACTAGGGTCGGTTGCTTCAATTCTATCAAGCTTTTGCTCGAATTCCTTCATTTCTTCAAGGGACAAGACTCTCTCCTTCCCGGTATTTGCAACCCAACATCTTCTTTAACTTGCCAAGCCGACGCCGCTAGTTTAATATAACAAACACATAATTAGTATACATATATGATTATGTGTATATTAAACGACGAAGCAATTAACAATACTTACAAGCAATCCAACGGTGTTATTTAGTTGGGTCATCGTAGGGGGTGCCTGTAAGGGAGTTGGAACCGGAGGGTTTTTCCGGGAGGAACTTGACGTCATCCGGCGGACGACATAAGGATGTGACCATTCCGTACTCTTCCATGTAATCGGCATCAACTTCATCACCGTTTTCAGCAATCTCCAACTTTTCCCATCGACTAAAATCTACCAAACGACGTGGTTCCCTATCCCTCCAATCTGTTGGGTCCGGTTTCGAACATACTCTACATGCAACCGATTTGGAGTTGAATAACACCGAGAAAGGTCGAGATCAAAACATTGAAAAGAGGCCGTCTGGAAAATGCTAATTGCTTATATCCAAGTTGACGCATCACACGCGTAGGATTAGCCATAACGTATCCTTTTGGGTGGAACAACGCCCATGGTAAAATGCAACGTTACCAAACCTCAAAACCTCGCCGGCTTCCTCTAGCCTCCTTGTAAGGGTCGAACACAACATCTTTGGTACTTCATTGCGTCCAAAGCCAATCTCATATCGATCGGGCCGACCCATGTTACCGGCTTTGGAGTACCGTTGAACTCGTATCTCTTAGCTAGAGGCGTATCGGGTTCCGGGAAGATCTATGATCTTCAAGGAGGGGTAGGCCTTGAACAAGGTTGGGAAGTGTACATAAGCCCACACCTATTCCAATGTGAAGCAATAAGTTTTGTTTCTAAGTTCACGATAAGAGTACATATGAACAATATACACAATAACATAAATTTAAGAACAAATTTACCCGCAGAGAGTGAAATTCCCGACAAATTGGTTGGTTTTAGCCTTAGAGGCCCTTCTCATCTCCATCATCAAATGTGCCATTATCTGCGGTGCCCCAAGAATATCCATAGACATCTTCCAACGGATCCAAGTATCGAAGGTAGTTCGCACTAACCCCGTTGCCATTGGTGTCGTGGAATACCCTAGTTCCCAAGATGTACAAATGTAAGCAATGCAAGATAACGAATTTGTTTAGGGTCCCATCCATCCTCCAAACTTCTTTTCTTTGTCTTTTCAAAATTCTTCTTAAGCAATGGGTCAACTTGATTGTCTTTGTCTTACCGCACGTGGATTCATAAAAGCTCTCCACGAAGTTTTGTAGTCCCAACCAAATAGCTTGTTAGTCGACCGTGCAACTTCGACCATTCTAGGTCTAGAGACTCAACTCCTTCGCAATTGATTTGCCGATAACATTCAAGCCTAGAATGTTCGAGCATCTTGTGGATGAAGGTCATCTCCCAAAAGGGAAGTGCATGGTATCGGTTTCACCATGATACCTTTGGACGAAGCAATTGACAAAGAATGTAATCAAAGCTTCACATAATTTTCAACCAAAGCATATAGAATTTAATCCTTTACTATTCTTGACCTCTTCACATTCCTGACAAGTCCCAACCATCCGCGGCTTGGTTTCGCAAACACGCACAGCCTTCTTATGATCCTACAATTAGAGAGACAATACAATTAAGAGATTTTACATAAATACACAACAATACATATGTACAAGATAGAAAATGCTTACATAGGTTTGATAGATAGACGAGCCCACGAGTCCTTGTATCCAAATAGTATTTTTGGTTCCGAGCTTCGCCCCAAATTCTACCACGATCAAGGTCAGAATCATGTCATCAATGTGAGGAAGGTGAGAACCCTTAACTTTCACTTTGACGTTGCCCTTCCCCTTCTTGCCATTGTCTTGTGTTGGTTGTTGACTTGGGCCACCAACTTCGCTTTGGCTTGCTAATTGACTTTCCTCTTCATCTTGCTCATCTTGCTCATTGTGCTCACGGATTGCAAGTCGACTACGGTCAACACCACTCTCCCAAATTATCCCTCTTGTACCAGCCCCCAAACGAATCTTACGACCTTCATCTTTCCCTCGAGGAGGCAAGAGATCGAGGAGTATCAAGACCGTCCCTCCTTCTTCTCTTAGTGACAACATCTTTATTTTTTCTTTTGTTGGCTTCCTTTGCTTTTGACCTATATCGTAAGCACACGGAAAGCAATGAATATAAGACAACTCAACTTCGCTTTAGTACCGGCATTGAATACTTTAAACTAGACAACGCCAGACAATGTTCCTAAGAAGACACATGATCAAGTCGATAGTGCCTGTACTCAACTACTAGGCATACAAATGAAACCTAAAATCTACGCCGGAATTGTTGACAATGTTCCCGTATGTTTTAAGTCCACTACCGGCATTCTCTAATTATTTAAAAACAACGCCTAAGACAAATAACCGGCATGTAAAGAAACCAAAATCTATGCCTAAGACTAGTGACAAATTCATACACTCTCCCGTATGTTTTAAGAGTACTACCCAAGCATGCTCGAAATATTAGAAACAAATGCCGGTACTTAACACCTAAGCATAGAATGAATCCAAAAACAATGCCAGACGGGGTGGCAAATTCATAAACTCTCCCGTATGTTTTAAGTCCACTACCTAAGGCATACACGAATTATTATCAAACACTCGCCAGACTACAAACCAAGACCGTATTCATCCTAGATTGAATGCCGGAGTGAAAATTCAGTCTCTGGTTATTCTGTGGTTGTAAACAAGACCGTATTCATCATAGATTCAATGCCGGAACTCATAAACCTAAGACCGTATTCATATAAATTTCAATGCCTCAGACTCTCCGAAACTCAACTGTTTGAGTTAGGGTTCGCGATTCTAACCTCGAACCCATTGCCATAGATCGATTTAAACACCTAAAAAGTAGTTTTAAATGACTTACCTTCTCACGTAAGCCATATATTTGTGTAGTTGATCGTCGATAACGTTGCTTCTTCGTGTTCTTGCTCTTCGAGCAATCTTAGCAAGTCTTTCCGCCTCGTTTTTGTTGAGCAATCGATGATGTTGAGTTGATTGGGCATTTGGTTTCTTTCGTGGAGGCATTGTTAATGATTCGGGTTGGTTAATCGACGAAGAAATTTTTGAATCGACGATTAATCGACGAAGAACGATGAAGATCGATGAAGAACATCAATTTTTTTTTCAAAAACTAAACCCCTAACAAAGGCTTGCATCAATTAGAAATGGGGATATATGTTTTGGTTTTTTGATTTTATTGTTTTAGTAGAGAGGGTATTATGGTATTTTCATAATGTTTTTTAATTAACCAAAGGGTATTTTAGTATTTTCATACCCAAAAATCACCCCTTATCAGACACCATGGGTTGGGAGAAGTAATCTATATCCCCCAATTACTTTTTCTATCCCCCAATTGCGTGTTCTAATTTAAGTTGTTTGTGAAAATAAAAACCAGGGTATAATCGTAATTTAAATTGTTTTTGAAGCTGTAAATTTTAGAATTCCAAAATTGCCCTTATATAATGTGCACCTAATTTATGTGTTATAAATAAAAACGAGGGTATAATCGTAATTTAAGTTTTGTTTTTATTTTGAACACACCCACTCACTCTTTCACCCCGATCAAGCTTCGCACGTGCGTATGCCAACACCCCTTAGAGGAACAAAGCTTGTTGAAGTCAAATTAGAACTTCCTATTTTGCCCCTAATTTTATTTACTTATCCAATCCTAATATAAATTAAAGTGAGGACATAATGGTAATTTGATAATAGGTCACTGATGAGTGCCAAATAATGCATATTTATACACCTTTTTATTGGCATTTTACTCATCTTTTGCGCTTAGAAATCAGATATTATCCCAGATTCTGTGTTTTCTTTGTTTTCAAGAATAAATATTTGTATTAATTAATTTTGTGTTTTTAGGTACTAAATAAAGTCCGGAGAAATTGAGGAGCCAAAAGAGTGAAGAATTGGAGACGAGCATCTATGGAGCAGATAGCCAAAGCCCACGCGCGAATCAGTTGCAACCCAACAAGGAAGACATGGGCTAGAGCTACCCACGACCCGGATCCGAACCCGCTCATCCCGAGCCGTTGAGATCTCGCCCAAATGCATCACACGGTCGCTCCTTCACTTACATCTATTTCTCGATGCTCCGCTCAACACTAGATCACGCCAAAACCGCATACCACCCTTGGCCGTTCAGATCTCCATCGCTCCATCCTACGCTCGCTAGCCCGTCCCATCAACTGGGTCGATGCACACCGCTTCACAACGAAGCCCCCATACCCTATACCCTATCGAGCCTTACCCATTTTCTTTTCTTATTCTCTTTCTTCTTCTCTCTTCACCTCTGCAAAACCCATTCCTTCATCACCCGACACCAAACTCTGAGCAGAGCCGCACCATACCTCTTCCACCTCCATCACCTCCTGACACCGCTCAACAACAAACCCGCCCTGCAGCCACCTTCCCTCCTCTCTAGTGTTAGTTACCTCTCTCTTAGCTTCTCTCATAACCTAGAGGCTAATTTAGAGATAACTAAAACTAGGGTTCCGGTCAACAACCACGCATGGAGTTCTCAAGACGATTAGACAAGAGGAGAAGCAATTCGGAGAAGTGGGTGAGAGTTATTTTATTGTAATTTCGTTTTTTGAAATTAGGGTTTGGTACTTGATTGTGCATGTATAAATAGAAGAGGAGAACATGATTTGAGTTCATGCCGGGCTGTAAAGATCATTTTAGTGTAGTTTGTAGTATCTTAATTATGTTTTAATTTATCACCAGGGTGTTTGATGAAACCCCTGTTCCTATATTTGAGTAACTCATATCAAAATTTGTGTTCTTCTTTGTTATGAATTGAATTGAGTGATTGTATGTTTGTATGAATCTAACAAACTTGTGATAGTTTGTACTTGTAAGAAGACAAAGGCTATGCTAGGAGTAAGTTAGTGATATCATTTGAATTACCTTAAGTAATTAATTAGCTAACAAACCAAATAAGCTTGTGATAGTTTGTCTTTGTGAAAAGACAAGCTATACTAGGAGTAAATTAGGAGAGTTTGCTAAGTAATTTCTTTACCTGAGGCCTTCAAAGGGAGGCACAAGACATGAATGGAGTGTGTTTTGCCTTAGCACAGGGGTATGAGGTGTAATCTAACAACCCTGGTAGCTTCCAATTAGTTATAACTTATTTAGTTACCTTAGTTTAGTGTCACATTTACACTCAGTCGCATCGACAAACCCTGAATTGTGTCACTTACTTCTTAGAAATTCAGTAGAAGCAGCTTTAGATCAAACAAGAGCACCACAAGTCCTTGTGGGATCGACCCGTACTTGCCGCGTCTCCGATAGACGCCGTGCACTTGCGGTATTACAAGTAGGTCATAAAAATATAACACTTCTCGAGGCCTACCAAGTTTTTGCGCGTTGCTGGGGACTTGGCGTGTGCCTGTGATTTTTGGCTTGACTTCACTGTTTTTCAATCATCTCTCGTATTTATATTCACTTACATTCTTTGTTTTTCGTCTTGTTTTAGTATAACTTAGTCTAAATCTTATAACTTGCATCTCAGAATTTGTCATTGCATTGTAGTTTTGCATCGTAGTTCTTATTAGCCGTATACGTTTTTGCATTGTATCTTAATCTGTCACTTTTTCTACATTTTGATTTGCATTTCGCATTTTAGTCCCAATCGTCCAAGATACTCTCGTGCATATCCCAGAAGACCGAGAACCGAGTTTGACATTGTTCCCCGTAGCATAGCCCCGAAATCCGAGTGCTTTGCTTAGCTCTCGTCATCAGTAGCACACTAGCTCGTTGCTTATTGTATAACATTGAGGACTGAAATTTGCTTGTTGAGCTAACAGGTGCAAGTGGCAAGGCTGACCCAAGAGGAAGGCGCATAACTTGAGGATTCAGGTGAGTGAACCTTTGATAGCTGAGTAAGCTCCTTAGCTAAGTAAGCTCCTTCTATGTTGAATGCCAGACCTTGTTCACATGGCAGCATAGCCATCCTGTTAGGCAACCACCTCTAATTGTTTGTTGAACCATTTGCTTGCATATCTCAGTGGCACCTAAAAAAAAAAATCTGTGCTAGCTGTAAACTGGTGTTTGTGTATGCCCTGTGCCTTGTGGGAGATCAGCTGAGCTGAGTTCTGCCCTGTCACATCTGTGCATGTTAGCCAACCTTGACCTGTTAAATCTGGGAACCTTCTACTCCCCTGCATAACTTGTGAGAGCCAATTATCTGTGCATATGTGGCATCTGAGTAACTTGCTAAGCTGCTGCCTGATTGAACATGCTCAAAACCATGCATATCTTTGTATAACCTTTGAATTTTGAAGTCGCGGAACCAGTTGACACCTTGTGATATGTTAGGTTTGCTATAAAATGCTTACATTCTCTGTCCTTCTTATGCATAAGTTGCTCACTTGTTGTGTTGTGAAGTGAGTGCACTTAGTCTTGTGTTGTGCAAGCTAGACAGGGTTGTACTTGAGCCGCTAACCACCACTGTCGTGCCGAGACCCACCGTGTGCCCGCCTACACATAAGTCGGGCCGTTAACCCGCAACCCCGTGAGCCTTGTATGCATCCGCTTTGTGAATTGCCGATAACAAGCTAGGTTGGCGCCTGTAACCCTTAACCTTCAATTTGCCCTGAGCTCCAGCCCCTGAAGCTGTTGAGCCTCAGAGCATACATGTGAGCCACCACTTTGTTGAATCAAGTATTGTTAAACCCCGAGCATACACCGTGAATTAGTCTGCTTCCGGGCTCGTAGTTGCAAACCCGTATGACATCAACTTGTAGCTCGTGCTCATCTTTCCATAACCCTTGCATGCTCATTCCCCCGTGCTCTCTATACATGACCCGTGTACCTTGTGGGAAACCTTGTAAGGCCGCCATCACCCGAGCATAACTCTTGACTCAACCCCGGGCTCGTGTGAGACCTTGAGTGAGCTTTAATCGCGGACTCACCTATCATTGCCATTTATGCGAAAATGCATCCGTTGTGCTCGTGCACAACAACCTGAGCATAACTCACCTGAGCCACCCTATGCATGATCTACACTGTCAATCCTGTGATAACCTGAGCACAACTCTGATTGCATGATAACTTAGTTACCTTGCATGACCAATCACCTCGAGTCGATTGCATGCTCGAGCTTAGTCACCATCCGCCATGCTAATTCATGTATACTTGTAAGCTCGAACTTTGAGAACTGAAGTCAACCGAATCAGCTTGACATCAATTGTGTTAGCTTCAACTTGTGCTAACTGTGATGAGTAGATGATCTTTGTGAAGGGTATAACCCGTTGACCTCCGCATATTTGTGCATGAGCCCCGAAAACTTGAGGTCCACCAAGCCATTTGACACTCGTGGCATATCAAACTGTTGTGTAATGCTTAAGTGACCATCTCGCTATTGCATCCCTTGCCATTATGCATTTGTGAACTAGCATCTATAAGCTGTGTCAATTCCTGTGTGAGTTTGTGATTGCTCCCTGCTGAGCTGTGTCTCTACACACAACCTGTGCAGCAAACTGAGCACTCAAGCCTGTGCCTTGCCAGGCTGTGCACACAGCCCAATGCGCGTAGTTTGCCAAACTCGCACCAACAGAGCCCTATGCCAGATAGCTGGGCTGAAACAAACCATTGACTTCTAGCCCACTCAACTCACTTCTGGGCTGTGCATTATCAACTCACTTCTGGGTTGTACACAAAACTGAAGCCCACTTACTGGGCTAACTGAACCTGGGCTCTACACACAAACACAGCCTACATACTGGGACATTCAATCTGGGCTGCACTTGTTCAAATAATCTGGGCTCAACACACAACCTTCAGCCCACATAACTTGGCCTGCATAGCTGGGCCATTCAGCAACTGGGCTGTATATCCCAAACAAACCAAATCCCAAACAAACCAAAGCCCAATAAACCAAATTCCCACATAAACCAAAGCCCATTTTCATGTTTCTGTACATTATCTTTTGGGTTGACCCTCAACTCTTTAGATTGTTAGTAAATTTTTGTATATAATTTAAGTAGGACTTGTTAAATTTTTCTTTTCTTGATTCGGTTGAGTCTTCTTGCGCATATATTATGCTAATCCGATATGATCTCCGTTGAGAATGTTGGATTCTAGCCTTGACTAGTGAAGCTCTAACCGTGCTCCGCCGACATCCCAGTAATCTCTTCTCTTTTCTCTTATCGCATAGTTCTCATGGTATGTGACTGCTTAAAATTTTCCTATCTCGTTGACACATTGAGGACAATGTTTGATTTAGGTTTGGGGTGCATTTGCATATTTTTGCATATAGAGTTTTTAGTCTTTTTAATCTTTTATTTTCATAAAAAAAAAAAAAAAAAAAAAAATATTAAAAACTTCTTTTTGTAAAAACCTCCAACTTTTAGAGATTTTAGAGTCACTAGCATGCTTCTAGCTATGTTTACATAGAGAGTTTTGACCGAAATAACAAAAGTTAGAAGTACCGGAGAACGCAATCGGGTTTCTTAGTTGATTAGAGCGTTAAAATTGGATTTAACCATCCGGAGGGCGAATTAGGTGCTTTTTAGATATTCGGTAGTAGAATTGTGATCACCCATAGTGGAGACTACCCAATTTACATCAAGTGAGGCACCAACCTTCAATTTTTTGCAACTTTCTAGAAAAGCTGTTAGAGTGTGTGTCACCGTACGTAAATTCCGGTAGGAATGGTGAGCTACCCAACTTCGCACCAATTTCAAAGACTACTTTTGATCTCTTGAGTGCTAGTTTTTGTCAATCATGAGGGTGACGTCTAAAGATGAAAACTCCTTCTAAATACCGATTTGCCGTTAGCATCACTCTCTCTCTCAATCAGCAAGACCCATAGAAACACATCATCGTCAAATAAACGAGCATCATCGTAACATTGAAAGAAAAATTGATATAGTCCAAGGTTTATGTGCAACAAAGAAAGGAAAATAGGATGAGAATTAATAAAATTTATAAAATCAAGACAATACAAGTTGTGGAAAAATTGAGTGATAAAGTCCTTTGTCCATGGAGTTAGTTGTTTCATTATTTGTATTTTTATTTTCACTTTTAATTAAAAAAAAAAAAAAAAAAATCAAAAATCAAAAATAAAAATAAAAAAAAAATAAAAAAAATTGTAGTTTATTTTTGCTACCACCATGGTAAAGAAGAATTCAAGAAGAAAAATCCAAACAACAAGGAAATTGAGTATAAAAGTTAAAAATTGTCAAGTTTTGTGAAGTTTAGAAGTTCGTCATCAACAATTGAAGACCGAAGATTGAAGACGTTTCTATGGTTCTTATGAGAGAGTGATATTAATTGCCGATCGGGTGAGAAGGTAGTGAGTACTCCCACCCCTTGCTAATGGTTGATTTTCCTTTCTTAGAGATCATCAGAAAAGATTCTTTTTGTCCACACTTCGTGGAGTCTCCGATTTTATTTCGGAAGGTTATCCTTCTTACCTACAACGTGTGCGGGATTTCTCTCTTTATTCCCGCCGCACACATGAGAGACTAAAAAAGCGATCTTTTTGAGTGCAATTATCATAAAACCTTAATGGTGAGGCAAAGTTGAGACTTATGATCACAATCGAATCCGAATTCTTTCATATGGTATGGTTACTTCTCGCTTTCAAAGACTTAAGGATGAGAATGCGTTCTTCGATAGTTCTAACTTCGTTACTAGCATGCGTAAACTCTATGTCCTCATAGCTCCTTGGATGCTTGAGACTCTTTTACACTGAAGTTGGAGAAGGTTTTGTGGGTACACCTCTTGTAAACCCTCACGAGACTACAACTCGTCCACTAGGGACACCTAGGGGTTTAAAGGCTTAGTGCATACGCTAAATGCATTCGAGAGACTGCGCGGGGGGTATAGTTAGGATTTCTTCATTTCTCGTTTCACTTGAGGACAAGTAAAATTCAGGTTTGGGGTATTTGATGAGTGCCAAATAATGCATATTTATACACCTTTTTATTGGCATTTTACTCATCTTTTGCGCTTAGAAATCAGATATTATCCAAGATTCTGTGTTTTCTTTGTTTTCAAGAATAAATATTTGTATTAATTAATTTTGTGTTTTTAGGTACTAAATAAAGTCCAGGAGAAATTGAGGAGCCAAAAGAGTGAAGAATTGAGACGAGCATCTATGGAGCAAGATAGCCAAAGCCCACGCGCGAATCGGTTGCAACCCAACAAGGAAGACATGGGCTAGAGCTACCCACGACCCGATCCGAACCCGCTCATCCCGAGCCGTTGAGATCTCGCCCAAATGCATCACACGGCCGCTCCTTCACTTACATCTATTTCTCGATGCTCCACTCAACACTAGATCACGCCAAAACCGCATACCACCCTTGGCCGTTCGGATCTCCATCAGCTCCATCCTACGCTCGCTAGGCCCGTCCCATCACGGTCGATGCACTCCGCTTCCACAACGAAGCCCCCATACCCTATACCCTATCGAGCCTTACCCATTTTCTTTTCTTCTTCTCTTTCTTCTTCTCTTCACCTCTGCAAAACCCATTCCTTCATCACCCGACACCAAACTCTGAGCAGAGCCGCACCATACCTCTTCCACCTCCATCACCTCCTGACACCGCTCAACAACAGCCGCCTGCAGCCACCTTCCCTCCTCTCTAGTGTTAGTTACCTCTCTCTTAGCTTCTCTCATAACCTAGAGGCTAATTTAGAGATAACTAAAACTAGGGTTCCAGTCAACAACCACGCATGGAGTTCTGAAGACGATTAGACAAGAGGAGAAGCAATTCAGAGAAGTGGGTGAGAGTTATTTTATTGTAATTTCTGTTTTTGAAATTAGGGTTTGGTACTTGATTGTGCATGTATAAATAGAAGAGGGAGAACATGATTTGAGTTCATGCCTGGCTAGCCAGGCATCATTTTAGTGTAGTTTGTAGTATCTTAATTATGTTTTAATTCTATCAGCCAGGGTGTTTGATGAAACCCCTGTTCCTATGTTGAGTAACTCATATCAAAATTTGTGTTCTTGCTGTTATGAATTGAATTGAGTGATTGTATGCTGTATGAATCTAACAAACTTGTGATAGTTTGTCTTGTAAGAAGACAAAGGCTATGCTAGGAGTAAGTTAGTGATATCATTTTGAATTACCTTAGAAGTAATTAATTAGCTAACAAACCAAATAAGCTTGTGATAGTTTGTCTTTGTGAAAAGACAAGCTATACTAGGAGTAAATTAGGAGAGTTTGCTAAGTAATTTCTTTACCTCGAGGCCTTCAAAGGGAAGCACAAGACATGAATGGAGTGTGTTTTGCCTTAGCACAGGGGTATGAGGTGTAATCTAACAACCCTGGTAGCTTCCAATTAGTTATAACTTATTTAGTTACCTTAGTTTAGTGTCACATTTACACTCGGGCCGCATCGACAAACCCCTGAATTGTGTCACTTACTTCTTAGAAATTCAGTAGAAGCAGCTTTAGATCAAACAAGAGCACCACAAGTCCTTGTGGGATCGACCCGTACTTGCCGCGTCTCCGATAGACGCCGTGCACTTGCGGTATTACAAATAGGTCATAAAAATATAACACTTCTCGAGGCCTACCAGTCACACTACCCATAACACAAAAAAAAAGGATAGGTTCCATTTTCAGCTTGCACGTGCATGTGCCAAACAATCTGGTAAATGTACAACAAGAAGCTCTTCAAATGGATAAATCGGCATCTCCCACTTAGCTTAAACTTTGAGGTGATTAATAAGTTGGAGAGATGGATTGGATAAGACAAAGTGTTCATCAAGTGAAAGTTTGACATGGATTTAATAACAACTGATGTGGCTCCAACTTAACTCTGTACTAAACTGCATTAGATTAAAGAAATCAAACCATTCATCCTTTTTTACGATGTGAACTGTAAAGTGGTTCGGTTGGTGAAAGGTAACTGCACTTTTGAGAGTTCGGACCAATGAACACCAGGAGCATAAGATAAAGGCAAAGCTGGGGTCCCGTTCAAGGAACATTTGGACAAGATAGTGGAACACCTAGAAATGGTTAACAAATACCTTCGTAGGTGGAAACGGGATCAAATGTAATATGCGTTTTGATTCCCATTTGTTAGCAAGACTGGTCCATTTTTATACTCACTCCTGCCCTAATTAGATGAGCTAGTTGGTTTTAAATATTGTCCCATAATAGATGAACTATATCTTACTAATCAAGGGGATACTTCTAAAATTACCCTTTTAATTGATTATTGTTACTATAAGAAATATGTATAATTTGATAGTCATGTTTATATTCGTTACGTAGGTGTTTTAAAATGCTTCTCAACGGTATAAAGTTTACAAAAAAACGTGGTATAGTTTAAGAGATAAATCATTTCTAAATTATACTCCTTATTATCTATAAGGGTATAATTGTAAAAATACTTAAATGTATTCCCCTTTCCTCCTTGCCTTAAAAATTGTGCAAATCACAACTAGCTCATCTAATTTGGGACGGAGGAAGTATTAAAATAGTTTAAGCGTGATTAATAACACACCTGTGAAAAACCACATAGAAATGGGTCTTATACAGGCTATAAATTGCACTCTACAAGTATGTTTTGTGTTTATTGGATTGCTCTTTGGAAGGGATACATGTGTAAGGACTATCAGAAGATGTCTTTAGATTTAACAACAGTTTTAAAGATCTCATTGATATTTTGATCTAGTTTGAGTGTCTTTTATGTCAGAAAAAAAGGCTCCCAAGAATAATCAAACTAGGTGCAATCAAAGTTTCAACAACCGTTAGTCAATCAAATCAATAATCGAAAACTAAAATAACCATACAGTTATCTAGTTTCTCATCAACGATACTCGTAAATATTCTTGATCCCAAAGAAGTCTTTAAACGAGTAGTCGTAAGAGATTTCACCTAATTATGGTACTTTGATCTCCGGATATATGGCTCCACCACGAATGAAATTTGCCTGGCTCTTAAGATAGTTTGCAAGAAACGCAAACTCAAGTATTTATAGACCAAGGTTATTTGGACAACAAGGAAATTCCAAAACCGAAAATATTATCAAGATATGCAATAAGTATCTAATTTCCGTTTTCCTATTTCCAATTAATGTCAAAAAATATTTCTGAAATCTCTCACAGAAAATTTATATTATTAGTTTAGTACATTGACTAATAGACCTTTTCTAGAGAATATGCTTTAATTGTTGGTAATTAAAATATATAAAATCGAAAATTATAATTAAATGCTTTTCAATTATTCCGATCTGGGATCAGCTTGAACATCAAGGAATATCTTTGAACAATTAATGACAAGAGTTACGCGCATGTTCAAATAATGTCACTGTCTAGAAGTTTCCTATCTTAGCAAACCCTAATTCCGAATTCACTAACAACATAAAAAAATATGTGAACTTTGGAAACTCGGTTTGCTCTTGGGACTGGTTCTACCATGACTTCCAAACTAAGTTAGGATCGGTTCTACCATGACTCCCAGTATAGGTTATGACCGGTTATACCTTGCTTCCCACAACTAGTCAGGACCAGTTCTACCTCGTCACTAGATATAGGTTATGACCGGTTTTACATTGTCTCCCAATACTAGTTAGGATAGGTTATACCTTGTCACACAATATAGGATGTGACCTCTCTACCTTGATTGTCAATATAATTTAAGATCGGTTCCCACTTGTTATCTTGCATTGGTCATCCAAATATTCTTCAATGAAAAACAGGACCAACACACTTCTTGATTTCCCTTTCGGTTACGAAATAAATTCGTACATCTACTTCCTTAAACAATGTAATAATACATAGTTTCCTAGGATGAAACCTCACTTGTATCCCACCCATAATCAAGTAACTAAATACATAGATTATGTTGATGTCGTATTTCCCAGGATTGCTTTGTAAAACAAACCATAGAATACCGTGTAGATTGCTTGCCTTTTGCATAGCTCGTATGCAATCCCGAACGAATGTGGCCCCAGCGTGTGCATGCTTCGACCAAACACCAACCCTATCGCACCTGCTTGATCAAATGTGGGCCCGCCTGTTCCGCTCGATCATGGGACATACCATGCGCCTGCTTGATCGAACTGGGCTTGCTTTGCTCGAACGTGGGCGTGGGCATGCTGCGGCTCATATTCTCCCACGACCAAACATTGACATAATTAAGTCCCCGGGGCCTGCCCGAATAGATGTGTTTCCTCTCACCGCATGGTTGCTCCCTTCAAATATATCTGATAAGCATTGCCGATCACTATCCCGTATTTGTAGCCTTTATAGACGATAAGTAAAGACTCCTTCTCTTCCCAGGGTCTTGCTGGTTTGTGAAATATAAAGAATATCCCAAAACTCTTTTCCTATCGCAGAAACATCTTCTTCTCTCTTCGTAGAATTTTATGGAGGCAGCCGGCAAGGACTACTCTGGTACTTCTCCAGAAAGGAGCTTCGAAGTCAATAAACCTGAGGCTGATGGCGCATTCGAGGAGGTGATGTCTAGAATTGACTCATTCGCTTTCGCGAGGCCGATCGTGCTATACGGGTATGTCTGTTCTACACTTGCGCATCGCTCGAGAACGCATTCAAACTCTCTTGGCTACAATCGATAGGGGGGAGAAATGGCGGCATGATGAAGCGTCGCTACTACTACCAAGAGAGTGCAAGAGCTGAGAGGTTAGCAACACAGCTGAAGAGACGAAGGTTTGAACATGAATGGCCTCCAAAGGGAGATATGCGTGACTATACAATCCGTGATGGTGTGATAATCCTCGATTCCGACACGGATGAACCCGAGCACCCAAAGGTTTTCAGTACAATCTCTGCAGTTGCCCTTGAAGAAGGTATGGAAGCTGTCCCTACTGAGGATGTTGTTAAAGCAAAGAACATGATTGCAGAAATACCCGAAGTGGAAGCTGAGGCAGATCCAAAGGAAGAAGCAGTAGCGACCCACAATGATGATGTTGAAGCAGTTCCCGGTGGTGATGAAGACACAATCAATCTTCTTGATGACTAAATCTTCTTCTCTTTTCTTCTTTTCTCGAGTATTTTCCGTGATTTATGACATTTTCTCCTTGTACTCAGTGGCGGATGAGTTCAAGGTCTTCTTGGTTTCTGCTTGCTAGTTTGAACAAGGGCTTTTATTTATGTTATTTTGAGACAAATCTTTCATTAAGACTGCATCTGAGTCTTCTCAGGCGCAGTGGTGCGGCTTCATATGATTGCATGTGATTTTTGTGATAAGAGAAGTAACGCCATAATAAAATACCACGAACCTGTCTGTGCTCTTCTGGCGTAAGTCTGATTCTGTTGAAGTAGACATCTCAAAGCATTTTCCCCCTTTTCTCTGTACATATTCTATTCCTCCAATGTTTTCAAAAAGGTACAAAGATTATTTTTTTAGGGTTTTATTTCTGGGTAATTATGATTTAGGACGACCCAGAATTTTGTGTTACGCCTAGGGGTGAAGAAAAATCTAAAGGAAATAATATTTTGATTAATTGAAAATTGAAACCCTAATAATTATGAAAGCAAACAGTGCAATCATTTTGGAGGAATTACAAACATTGTATTAAAGGGAAATTGTTGGAGGAATTTCTACGGAGAAAACTAGAGGAAAAGGGGTAGCACCGTGTTCTTAGGTATTGTAGGGCTTGATCCATCGTGAGTGAATAATCACGCCTTCGAGCTTGTCTGCGTTGATGATCTTGCAATAGCCGCCCAAGATGACATCTGCTACCAAATATGCTTCATCTTCCTTTGCCGACAAATCAGATTGGGTAGTTACTTTCACTGCTACGTTTCCGACTTGAAACGTGGTTATCTTTGCTACCATATCTCCAATTTGAAACGTATTTGGACTGGGCACAACATTCTAGGACACATTGTCTTTGACTGCTTCCAAGTTCTTGGCAAAACGTTTAAAAGGGGCGGCACCCCACTCACATATCTTAGTGGCGGTCAGGTTTTCGACCGAAGCAAGTCCCCAAGGCCCAGCAGGAAGATGATTTATTGTTGTAAAAAAGGTTTTTCAATGAGACTTACTTGAGCTCGAAATCTCTTAAGGTATGACGACGGGCTTTCTCCAGGAAGTTGCGTCACATTTGCAAGTTGTTGACAAGGCAACAAATAGTCTTCAAGATTTTATGGCTCGTTGGAGATTCTTTCAGGTACCGAAATCGGCAAAGGACATACTCTCAGCGCTGTTTTGTTGCTGTGTATCCACGGGCGTCCCAGGACCATGTCGTAATTCGGATATTCTTTGACTATGTAAAATTTGGCCTGTGTTGGAGTATCACCGATTTTGATGTCAAGATCAATGCATCCATAGGCGTCTATGAATTCTCCTTTCCGGGCTCCCGATCACGGTTGGGCTGCGGTAGCTTCTTGCTGGCCCTCGTGAATCTTGACAATGATGATGTTGGTCTGAGGCCGCATCAATCAATGTGCTATCGAACTCGACATCCTTCAATCGAGTGACAGTCAAGAGTTCCCAGTTTTCCTTGCTGGTCGTACCTTTCAGGAAATACTGAGGTTCCGAGACTGCTTCCTCTGGATATAAACACCTGCCCGACACGATATGGTTGAGGGCTGCGAATATCTCTTGACGTTTTTCCTTGGAGAGGTATATGATTTCACATAAATGCTCCATCATATATTGTACATCTTACATCGTAATCCCCTTGAAATCGCCAGAGATCCCTAATAGAAGAGGATCTCTATGAACATCTTCGTTTCCTAACTTGGAGTTCTCGCTTCTATCTTTTCTTTGAAAATGTTCTTCAATTTGTTGCAATCTTTGGTGGGGTGATGGACAAACCTATGGTAGCGACAATATTTTGGGTCTGCCATCTCTTTTCTATTTGGCACAAGCATCCGATAAGAGGCAACTTTGATAGCGCCATCTTGAATCCATGCTTCAAAGAGTTCTATTACTTCATTCTTGGGGAATGGGAAACTTGTATATCCAACATCTTGTAGGGAGTCTTGCCCGTTCTTTCGATATGAAGTTGTGTGTGTTGGAGCCGCGCGCTGGGTTGATGTCTCCATGTCTGGCTTTCCTTTTCCTCCTTCGCCCACCACGCTCCACGTATGACCAAGTGTTATATTGCTTGTTGATGAGACGTCTACTTCCTCGAATCTCATGTGGATCTTCGCTTCAACAACCATGGTTCTTTCCAAGAATGTCGGGGCGTGTTTGGTCGACCGCTGCGCCTTCATGTAGCTCTGAGAATGTTTGGAAGCCTGCATTCTCTAACAAAGCACGGTATATGGGTACCATCCCGTTAATGTACAATTCCACCAACTGGCGTTCGGTGACGTTCAGATCATGACAATCCAATGCTTGATGATTTAAGATTTTTCTTAGTTTTCGTAGTAGTAATTAAGATTCGTTCTCTCAGACTTGCGAAGATTAAATTTAAAGGTTTAAACAACAAATAAAAATAATAAACAAAAGCGAGAGTTACCGGGGCCTAGGATTCCACCGAATTCATATCAATAGGTTCAATTTATTTATTCTCAACAATTAAAACTCAATAAAAAATAACACCGACTCTTATTTTTGCCAAGGTAGACTCTCAAAAGATTAATTGTATCCCCTAAGCATAGATTATCTAAACAAGCATAACCTATCTAATTGAATAACAACAAATTTAATCAAATCATAATTCTATTCAAAATAATGCAAAAGTCAAATAGAAAATAAAATAAATTCACCCATGTGTGAAGTTCGGCTTCCTCCGTCGACCCAAAGGTGTTGGGTTTTAGTTCATCACGAAAAACACACTTAAAATATTTATTCATGGCTCAAAAGTGTTTGCAAATGATGAAAAGGATAAAATCAAATAAACTAGGAATTTACAACAGCCGAGAAGTGTTGCAACCTCTCGTTGGCGATGCGATAAAACAAAAGTGTCAGAGTTACTATTCAACGGTATTGGAAAGCTCGTTGTAAAACCGGAATAAACCACGGTTTATTAACGACAGCTTTTCAGCCTTTATGTTCTTGGTGTTCTTGGAATGCAAAGCAGCAGTAATTTCTCGCAATTTGATTCTCCCGTCTCTCGTTACCTCCCCGACTCTCTATCCTTCTCGAACTCCGAACAATCTTTTATACTCGACAGGCCTCAATATCCCCGTAATAATTAGGAATCATTCTCATTAATGCCGGCCAGCCACGAGAATATTTTCATTCTTGTTTCTTCTCCTGCACGCGATAATCCTCAACAGATATGCACCAAACACGCTGTACACCCACACAAGTTTGATTCACACTCATGCAGCAATAAATCTTCACGTATCTTCCACAAGTAAATCCAACAGAATCTCGAGTTTTTCTCACGAAAATATTACACGTCCCTGTATGAATGTAACCTTTCTTTTTATTCGATTCTACCAACCATACCTTTGATGCTTAGATAAAACAGGGTGGTCAACAAAATCAACATGCACGAAAAAATCCTAGAAAATCCTCGCGTAATAAATTCAGAGGAACCCGAGTGTATTTCCCGTTTTGCCTCCACAACGTTATCCACCCCAATCAAGTCCATTCGAGCGGCCAAAACAGCCAGCTTTTGGGCCTACCAAACTCATCCCAATCGAAATCAACGATTGAATCTCATCGTAACTTCTCCAAAAAATCCGTCGAAAACTACATATTAAACGCACATTTTCCCGCCATTTTTCAATGTTTGAACGAAGAAGAAGGGGTGCCTCTTATCCCGAATCAGGGTGCGAATAGAAATTAGGTTGCCCCTTAGTAATTGGGTGCCCCTTATCCAAAATCGAGAGTGGGATAACATGTGTCCTCCCGGTACAAAAACCACTTTTCGACCAACTTTCTCCATAAGAGCTTATTTCACAAAAACACCTACAAACAAGTTTATTAGTGATAAAATAAGTCCTAGCTAATGTATTTATGGGTGAAATGAGTCGCACTTTCGTGCTCATCAAAATCCCCACACTTACATTTTGCTAGTCCTCGAGCAAAATGAAATTGACCCGCTACACACTGGTCATAAAATAAAGAGAGTTAGACCCGCTACATAGCGGGTCATGACAAAAGCCAAACATAAGACGCGACATTTTTTTTTTTTTTTTTTTTTTTTTTTTTTGAGACCCGCTACACAGCTGGTCATAATATTTATATTTTTATTATCTTTTAGACCCGCTCAAGAGCTGGTCACAATACGTAAGCAAATTCCTGAAAAAATTAAAAGAAAAAGTTAATAACTACTCCCCCACACTTAAATATTACATTGTCCTCAATGTAATTGAGTCATCCAACGTAAAAATTAAGATGGGAAATTAAAATAAAATAAACAAAAGTAAACAAACATAAATAAATAATTATACCTACTGGACTGTACAAAACGGATCCCCATACACTAATAACTCCGAAAACTTGGGGATCACCCAAAATACAATATTTACAAACGACCTTCACAATTATTTTATGAAAACGCGAGACGCCGAAACTATCAAGAACCAAGATTTACCCTAAAACCAAATTTTTACTGCACATGGAAGTGCGAAGAACAAAGTATGGGGATTCTATTGAGACGGGAAAATTTCAATCGGCTCATGCACGGTATTAGAAATAGGCAAATCCTCCGGGTACTTAGATGCAAAGTAATCCAACAATACTTTAGAAGCACACAATTCTAACCCTAAATTAGGCAACTTTTGGAAGTCTAGGGGTCTAGAAACAACCTCTAAGTCGGGTAAATGATCTTGTGAGGTAGATTCATCTATGGAAGTAAGGCGAATCATCTACACAATCATCCACGTGGTCATCTATATGTTCCTGCTTGGAACAGAGAGTCACTACCAGATTCATCATCATCAAACAAATAATCTTGACATTCAAGAACTCTCAATCTTTGTTCCAAACTAGGCGGTGTGTGTTTGTAATACCTCTCATATATAGTTTCATGTGATTCTTCACTTACCTCATGTGGAGCAAGAAACTCCATACCATTGCCTATGCATATACTCAAGCAAGCGTCATCTCGTATGAGTTTTCCGATAATTGACTTTCTACGCATATATTCCGCAAATTGTCATCGTAGGTGACGTCTCCTCGAAGAAGTCATCATCCTCAAAAATTCCCTAAAATAAATACAAAAAGAAACGATAAAAAGGAAAAATAAAATACTGTAAAAAATAAAAAAAATAAACCTAAAAATTAATCTAAAAACAAATCCGCGTCGCAACGGCGCCAAAATGATTTAAGATTTTTCTTAGTTTTCGTAGTAGTAATTAAGATTCGTTCTCTCAGACTTGCGAAGATTAAATTTAAAGGTTTAAACAACAGCGAAAATAATAAACAAAAGCGAGAGTTACTGGGCCTAGGATTCCACCGAATTCATATCAATAGGTTCAATTTATTTATTCTCAACAATTAAAACTCAATAAAAAATAACACCGACTCTTATTTTTGCCAAGGTAGACTCTCAAAAGATTAATTGTATCCCCTAAGCATAGATTATCTAAACAAGCATAACCTATCTAATTGAATAACAACAAATTTAATCAAATCATAATTCTATTCAAAATAATGCAAAAGTCAAATAAAATAAAATAAATTCACCCATGTGTGAAGTTCGGCTTCCTCCAAATCGACCCAGGTGTTGGGTTTTAGTTCATCACGTCGAAAACACACTTAAAATATTTATTCATGGCTCAAAAGTGTTTGCAAATGATGAAAAGGATAAAAATCAAATAAACTAGGAATTTACAACAGCTGAGAAGTGTTGCAATCCTCTGTTACAGTATGCGATAAAACAAAAGTGCTGTAGTTACTATTCAACGGTCGCTGGAAAGCTTCGTTGCAAAACCGGGAATAAACCACGGTTTATTAACGACAGGCTTTCTCAGCCTTATGTTCTTGGTGTTCTTGGAACAGCAGCAGCAGAAATTTCTGCAATTTGATTCTCCCGTCTCTGTTACCTCCCCCGACTCTCTCTATCCTTCTCTGAACTCCGAACAATCTTTTTATACTCGACAGGGCCTCAATATCCCTGTAATAATTCCGGAATCATTCTCATTAATGCTGCCAGCCACGAGAATATTTTCATTCTTGTTTCTTCTCCTGCACGCGATAATCCTCAACAGATATGCACCAAACACGCTGTACACCCACACAAGTTTGATTCACACTCATGCAGCAATAAATCTTCACGTATCTTCCACAAGTAAATCCAACAGAATCTCGAGTTTTTCTCACGAAAATATTACACGTCCCTGTATGAATGTAACCTTTCTTTTTATTCGATTCTACCAACCATACCTTTGATGCTTAGATAAAACAGGGTCAACAAAATCAACATGCACGAAAAAATCCCTAGAAAATCCTCACAGAATAAATTCAGAGGAACCCGAGTGTATTTCCCCTGTTTTGCCTCCACAACGTTATCCAGCCCAATCAAGTCCATTCGAGCAGCCAAAACAGCAGTTTTTGGGCCTACCAAACTCATCCCAATCGAAATCAACGATTGAATCTCATCGTAACTTCTCCAAAAATCCGTCAGAAAACTACATATTAAACTGCACATTTTCCCGCCATTTTTCAATGTTTGAACGAAGAAGAAGGGGTGCCTCTTATCCTGAACTGGGGTGCGAATAGAAATTAGGTTGCCCCTTAGTAATTGGGTGCCCCTTATCCAAAACTGAGAGTCCGGATAACATGTGTCCTCCGGGGTACAAAAACCACTTTTCGACCAACTTTCTCCATAAGAGCTTATTTCACAAAAACACCTACAAACAAGTTTATTAGTGATAAAATAAGTCCTAGCTAATGTATTTATGGGTGAAAATGAGTCGCACTTTCGTGCTCATCAAAATCCCCCACACTTACATTTTGCTAGTCCTCGAGCAAAACAGAAATTGACCCGCTACACAGCTGGTCATAAAATAAAAGAGAGTTAGACCCGCTACACAGCTGGTCATGACAAAAGCCAAACATAAGACGCGACATTTTTTTTTTTTTTTTTTTTTTTGAGACCCGCTACACAGCTGGTCATAATATTTATATTTTTATTATCTTTTTAGACCCGCTCAAGAGCTGGTCACAATACGCAAGCAAATTCCTGAAAAAATTAAAAGAAAAAGTTAATAACTACTCCCCCACACTTAAATATTACATTGTCCTCAATGTAATTGAGTCATCCAACGTAAAAATTAAGATGGGAAATTAAAATAAAATAAACAAAAGTAAACAAACATAAATAAATAATTATACCTACTGGACTGTACAAAAACGGATCCCCATACACTAATAACCTGAAAACTTGGGGATCGACCCAAAATACAATATTTACAAACGACAGCTTCACAATTATTTTATGAAAACGCGGAGACGCTGAAACTATCAAGAACCAAGATTTACCCCTAAACCAAATTTTTACTGCACATGGAAGTGCGTAAAGAACAAAGTATGGGGATTCTATTGAGACTGGGAAAATTTCAACTGGCTCATGCACGGTATTAGAAATAGGCAAATCCTCTGGGTACTTAGATGCAAAGTAATCCAACAATACTTTAGAAGCACACAATTCTAACCCTAAATTAGGCAACTTTTGGAAGTCTAGGGGTCTAGAAACAACCTCTAAGTCGGGTAAATGATCTTGTGAGGTAGATTCATCTATGGAAGTAGGCGAATCATCTACACAATCATCCACAGGGTCATCTATATGTTCTGTTTGGAACAGAGTCACTACTGCATTCATCATCATCGCACAAATAATCTTTGACATTCAAGAACTCTCAATCTTTGTTCCAAACTAGGCGGTGTGTGTTTGTAATACCTCTCATATATAGTTTCATGTGATTCTTCACTTACCTCATGTGGAGCAGAAACTCCATACCATTGCCTATGCATATACTCAGCAAGCGTCATCTCAGATGAGTTTTCCTGATAATTGACTTTCTACGCATATATTCCGCCAGCGTCATCGTAGGTGACGTCTCCTCAGAAGAAGTCATCATCCTCAAAAATTCCCTGAAAATAAATACAAAAAGAAACGCATAAAAAGGAAAAATAAAATACTGTAAAAAAAAAAAAAAAAAAACCTAAAAATTAATCTAAAAACAAATCCAGCGTCGCAACCGGCGCCAAAATGATTTAAGATTTTTCTTAGTTTTCGTAGTAGTAATTAAGATTCGTTTCTCGGACTTGCGAAGATTAAATTTAAAGGTTTAAACAACAATAAAAATAATAAACAAAAGCGAGAGTTCTTTGGGCCTAGGATTCCACCGAATTCATATCAATAGGTTCAATTTATTTATTCTCAACAATTAAAACTCAATAAAAAATAACACCGACTCTTATTTTTGCCAAGGTAGACTCTCAAAAGATTAATTGTATCCCCTAAGCATAGATTATCTAAACAAGCATAACCTATCTAATTGAATAACAACAAATTTAATCAAATCATAATTCTATTCAAAATAATGCAAAAGTCAAATAGAAAATAAAATAAATTCACCCATGTGAAGTTCGGCTTCTCCGTCGACCCCGGTGTTGGGTTTTAGTTCATCACGTCGAAAACACACTTAAAATATTTATTCATGGCTCAAAAGTGTTTTCGACGTGATGAAAAGGATAAAAATCAAATAAACCAGGAATCTACAACACTTTTGTGAAGTGTTGCAATCCTCACATAAAAGATGCGATAAAACAAAAGTGTCAGTAGTTACTATTCAACGGTCATTTGAAAGCCCGTTGCAAAACCGGAATAAACCACGGTTTATTAACGATGTGCTTTCACCTTATGTTCTTGGTGTTCTTGGAACAGCAGCAGCAGAAATTTCTGCAATTTGATTCTCCCGTCTCTGTTACCTCCCCCGACTCTCTCTATCCTTCTCTGAACTCCGAACAATCTTTTTATACTCGACAGGGCCTCAATATCCCTGTAATAATTCCGGAATCATTCTCATTAATGCTGCCAGCCACGAGAATATTTTCATTCTTGTTTCTTCTCCTGCACGCGATAATCCTCAACAGATATGCACCAAACACGCTGTACACCCACACAAGTTTGATTCACACTCATGCAGCAATAAATCTTCACGTATCTTCCACAAGTAAATCCAACAGAATCTCGAGTTTTTCTCACGAAAATATTACACGTCCCTGTATGAATGTAACCTTTCTTTTTATTCGATTCTACCAACCATACCTTTGATGCTTAGATAAAACAGGGTCAACAAAATCAACATGCACGAAAAATCCCTAGAAAATCCTCACGAGAATAAATTCGAGAGGAACCCGAGTGTATTTCCCTCATTTTGCCTCCACAACGTTATCCACCCAATCAAGTCCATTCGACGGCCAAAACAAATAGGTTTTGGGCCTACCAAACTCATCCCAATCGAAATCAACGATTGAATCTCATCGTAACTTCTCCAAAAATCCGTCAGAAAACTACATATTAAACTGCACATTTTCCCGCCATTTTTCAATGTTTGAACGAAGAAGAAGGGGTGCCTCTTATCCTGAACTGGGGTGCGAATATCAATTAGGGTGCCCCTTAGTAATTGGGTGCCCCTTATCCAAAACTGAGAGTCCGAATAACATGTGTCCTCCGGGGTGCAAAAACCACTTTTCGACCAACTTTCTCCATAAGAGCTTATTTCACAAAAACACCTACAAACAAGTTTATTAGTGATAAAATAAGTCCTAGCTAATGTATTTATGGGTGAAATGAGTCGCACTTTCGTGCTCATCACTTGAGCCCGAACCTCTTAACGAAGTCGTTCGGATGCTCGTTGTTCCGTTGGGAGATTCTCCCGGATCCGAAAAGGTGATCCGCTCATACACGAAAAATACTTCGTAGAAAGCGATGACCATATCGCCCCAATTGGATATCTTTGTTAGGGTGCGATGTTATTGTACTGTGTACGCCCTTTCCAAAGTGATTTTGAGAACTCTTTCAGGCGGAGAACATGATTGTATTCATGCTCCCAAAGATTCCAAAAATCGAGAGATATGGTCACAAGTGTTACCAGTACCATCATAAAGGAAAAACTGAGGAGAGGTGTATCCTCTTGGAAGAGGAATCCGTTGTACATCTTGAGGGTACGGAGGTTGATGGTATGCATGTCCATTGGAGTTTCCTTTAGGTTTTGGAGGAGTCGCTCCGGGTCCTCACGTGTGATGAAGTTGGATGGCTGGTCCCTCTCCCTTGGACGTTCAGGAACAACACGAGCTTCTTCGTCTATATAGTCCCGCGCCGCTGAAGTACCTGCTCCGGGTGCGTTGAATGCGTTCCTTGTTGGCTCCAGGGACTGGCGTGACTCTTGTGGCCATCGCTCGGTTAATGTTTTGAGAAAAGTGAGTACCTCTTTCTGAGTCGAAGCCTGTCCGTTTGCGCCTTAGCGAGAACTTCTTGTCTCTCCATCAAATCCACCATGGTAATAAGGGGATGTCCTCCCTTGGCTCCTCTAGCCCCTCGTCATGACGGAGGAGTGGAGGTTGCTCTGGTAATGGCTGGGGGCGTTACACGCGAAGAGATGCCTGGATTTGCAGCTGCTCTGGCTCTGGTGATAGGAGGTGTTACGCCCAAAGGAATATCTCCTCTTGCTCCGCTGGTGCTGGTGGTAGAGGACGTAATTCCACAAGATACATTGATTGTATTGACAGGATGCACGGTAACACCACTAATCGCGATATCAACGCCGAGAGTGTTGTCGGCGCTGGTTCCGTCGGGATTGGTTGCTGATCCAGACCTAAGATCCACCATTTTTGAAATCGAAAGAAATTGAATTAGTATCGAAGAAATTGGCTTCACAACCGAGATCAATCTCCTTTTGTGGTCGCCAATTGTTTGTGGGTGAAAACTATTTCTATTTGGTTTTGTAATTTCAGTGTGTGTGGATGAGAAATGAATCTAAACCCTAAATAAATGTACTTGCTGCAGACGGAGTGCTTTATGATTCGAGAGATCAATCTATACAATTCTCGCCTAAACCAAGAAACGGCCGTTTCAGAGACTTGCTTGGTCACAAAGTGAAGGAGATGGGGTTGATCTTAGGGAGGGATGCGAAGAAGGTGTTAAGATTGTGAAGGTGGTGGCTGTTTATGACTTGTATCGAAAGAGGACGCCGGCTTGCAATGATGTAAGCTATCAGTTTTGGTGTTTTCTGGATACGAATGACAATACTTGGTTTTCTGTGTTTGTCTGTGTTGTTTGGAAATAGGTGAAGGACCTATTTATACAAGTCATTGAGCGCAAAACCCTCATCTCGTAGGAAGTGGAGGAGGTGAAGTGACGGAGTAGTGGGGTCGTGTAGGAGTGGTGATTGTCACATGATCACACCTTTGCCCACTTCCCTCATCACTGCCAACCGTCCACCTTTTACTGACACGTTCTCGTAATGGCGCGTTGCACGTTGCACGTTGTAAACCGCCAGACCAATACCCCAGTAATTATCCCCCAGTTTGTGACATGTTTGATGTCTCGAATGAGTGAATCGTGGGACCCACTATAGGAAGTAGCTTGTGATGCTAAAATAACTAAGGATTTGATATTTATGAAATATCGTGTATGTTCAATACATGTAATGCATCGCAGATAATCAGCATGTATGAAGCATCGATGTTTTAAAGCCTGACCTAATAAGATGCGGACCAAGCGTCTTAAAATAACATCACGTCCAACCATCTTCGAGTGATCGTTTGGAGGCTGCATGGGCGAGCTATCTCCTGGCCGATCACTCCCTGTGGAAGAGTGGCGGACGGTGATCATCGAGGTATTTCATTGGTCGTCTAGCTTTCACCTAGGTTGTCCGACCAAGCTAGCAAAGTTGGACTGAGGACGAGATGGTTTACTGCATAAATCTGCATTTGATGAAATTTTAGGGTTTTAAGAGGTGCGCAAGCATCCTCTTGGCTTGATCGAACTCAAGCATGGCGCCGGTTTGGTGGGACCGATCGGCCCCGCATGGAGGCGTATGTTGTTGTGCACGCATGTACCTCTACATCCCATTGTTGATGGGTGAAAATTACTCCCGCAGAATTTGGTAATTTGGGGTGTGGATGAGGAATGAATCTAAACCTTCAACAAATGTACTTGCTTGCGGTGAGTGCTTGTAGATTCGAGAGATCAATGCATGCAAGTCCGGCCTAAACCAAGAAATGGCCGTTCCAGACTTGCTTCGGTCACAAAGTGAAGGATATGGGGTTGATCTTAGGGAGGGAAGCGAAGAAGGTGTTGAGATTGTGAAAGTGTTGGCTTGCTTATGACTTGTGACAGAAAAGTGAGCAGGCTTACGGTTAATGTAAGGAGGCTCGGATGTTGATTTTCTGTCTCATCCCGAACTTGTGTTGTTCTCCGTTATTCCTTGTGTGTTGGAAATAGGGCGGAGACCCTATTTATACAAGTCATTGAACCTCATTCACGTTTCACCGTGGGAAGTGGAGGTAGTGGAATGATGGAGTAGTGGAGTTGTGTGTCGGTAACACACGACCGTCTTGCCCACTTTTCCTGTTCATCTCTAACCGTCCATGACTTCCTAACACGTTCTTGTGGTGGCGCGTTGCACGCTGCACGCCGTAAACCGCTTGAGACCAATACGATATGTATCCCCGGTTTGTGACATGATTGATAACTGGAATGTGGATCGTGGATCCACGAAAGATAGCATGTAATGCTGAATTGAATAACTGCGTTATTCAGAAAGTCGATACTTGTGAAGTATCGTGTGTATTTCATGCAGGTACTGCATTGTGGTGTGGTAAGGTGATGGGTAATGACGCCTTACTGACCAATTGACTCCTGATCGGGGTTGTATAACCAAGTCTGGTGAAGTTGGACGGATGAGATGAGCCTCGAGACACTCATCTGCGACCGTTAATGAATATTAGGGTTTTTGAAGAGGTGCGCAAGAATCACTCTCCAGCTTGGTCGAAACCAAGCATGGGAAGGATTTTGAGAGGACCGACCATACATGCGTGTTGGCCGGCATGATGGTGTAGGTGCATATTCCGTTCCCCTCATGAAAGCGCCGAACTGGGCCACTCAATTTGACCTGTCAAGAGGAGTGGTCGAGATTGATTTTGCGATAAGTTTGATAATCGCAAGAAGCCGCGCGCCATACTCTTTTCCGCGTTTTCCAAGATGACCTAGCTTGGCCTCTGGGTCTTGGCGGTTGGTTTGGCGTGAAGATGGTAGGCCGATGTTCACGCCCATGTCTCACTGTCCCATGAAAACGTGATCTAAGCCACCCAATTCGTCCGGTGAAGTTGAGTGGTCGAGATCGATTGCAATTTGGGAAGTGTATCCACGCATGTTTGAGCGGGCGTTTTGGATTGGCCGGGCGTGATATGCCTTGGCCGACCGCATGAAGAGGTAGATGGGCCCACGGTGGTCATGCTGGTATGGACGGACCTGCTTAATCTAATCGCTGACCCTCCATTCGTGCCGGAGAAGATGGACGCGCGTGATGGCTTGAACCCTAATTTTGGCTTTCAAAGCCGCGCGACCATGCTATTTCGGGTGACGAATGTGTTGTAACCAACCATGGTTGGTTTTGACCGATCAGTCAAGTGTGTAAAGGTCACATGGTGATTGTGTCGACATGCTCCAGGGCACTTTGAGTCACATCTACACCTCCATCTATACCTGCGAAGATGGATGGTTGAGACCGTTTTGCGGCACATGTAATATGCCGCAAACCCTAATTTAGGGTTTTTCGTCCATAATGCTTGGTATGGACGGTTTCTTGCAAGCAAAGGTCACCGGTCGACCATGCGGGTCGGCCGTGTGTATTCCATACCGCTTGGGGGTGATGGAATTGATGCCGGGGTCATCCAATCATGCTTGTGGAGTTGGATGATCTAACGTCGAATCATATCCGGACTGATATGGTCAGTGCCGGATGCTCAATCCGAGCTAGTATAACACACCGAGAGGGCTCAATCGGGCTAGTATAACACACCGAGAGGGCTCAGGGCCTAGTATAACACACCGAGAATCGGCCATGACACGGGTATTTCGTACATGGTTTCATTATAGTGCTTGGAGGTTCGTGTTACTCTGTAAGAGTAACACTCAATCGTCATGCCACACTGATAATGATTCGTTATGGTGCTTGGAGGTTCGTGTTACTCGTAAGAGTAACACTCGGTCGCCATGCCACACCGATAATGAGTACGGAAATACAAGGCGATATGAAATTCACGGAAGGATTGTTGCTACATGCTCCAACCTCGGAGGAATTTCATGTATTCACACTGCGAATGGGATTGTTGCTACATGCTCCATTCTTGGTGAATTAAGTGAGGAGTATCCGTCACTTATGAACGGCTTTATCTTTTACAAGATGTCAGCATGATTTTTCGGGTTTTTTTACAAATTTAACCTTAAACGAAAATCCACCATCAACATTAAGTCCCCCGCCTAGCACATAATGGTTACACTATTATGTGTGCGAATAACATGTGTCCTCCGGGGTGCAAAAACCACTTTTCGACCAACTTTCTCCATAAGAGCTTATTTCACAAAAACACCTACAAACAAGTTTATTAGTGATAAAATAAGTCCTAGCTAATGTATTTATGGGTGAAAATGAGTCGCACTTTCGTGCTCATCACTTGAGCCCTGAACCTCTTAACGAAGTCGTTCGGATGCTCGTTGTTCCGTTGGGAGATTCTCCCCAGATCTGAAAAGGTGATCTGCTCATACACGAAAAAATACTTCCTGTAGAAAGCGATGACCATATCGCCCCAATTGGATATGCTGTTAGGTGCGATGTTATTGTACCAGGTGTACGCCCTTCCAGTAAGTGATTTTGAGAACTCTTTCAGGCGGAGAACATGATTGTATTCATGCTCCCAAAGATTCCAAAAATCGAGAGATATGGTCACAAGTGTTACCAGTACCATCATAAAGGAAAAACTGAGGAGAGGTGTATCCTCTTGGAAGAGGAATCCGTTGTACATCTTGAGGGTACGGAGGTTGATGCTGGTGCATGTCCATTGGATTTCCTTTGCCCCGGTTTTGGAGGAGTCGCTCCAGGTCCTCACGTGTGATGAAGTTGGATGGCTGGTCCCTCTCCCTTGGACGTTCAGGAACAACACGAGCTTCTTCGTCTATATAGTCCTGCCACGCCAAGTACTGGGCTCCAGGGTGCGTTGAATGCGTTCCTTGTTGGCTCTGTGGACTGGCGTGACTCTTGTGGCCATCGCTTCGGTTAATGTTTTGAGAAAAGTGAGTACCTCTTTCCGAGTGGCTTGTCCGTTTGCGCCTTAGCGAGAACTTCTTGTCTCTCCATCAAATCCACCATGGTAATAAGGGGTTGTCCTCCTTGGCTCCTCTAGCCCCTCGTCATGACGCGAGGAGTGGAAGTTGCTCGTAATGGTCGGGGGCGTTAACACGCGAAAGAGATGCCTGGATTTGCAATGCTCCGCTCTCGGTGATAGGAGGTGTTACGCCCAAAAGGAATATCTCCTCTTGCTCATCGTGCTGGTGGTAGAGGACGTAATTCCACAAGATACATTGATTGTATTGACGGGATGCACGGTAACACCACTAATCGCGATATCAACGCCGAGAGTGTTGCTTGCACCGGTTCCGTCGGATTGGTTCTTCGATCCGGACCTAAGATCCACCATTTTTGAAATCAGTAAAATTGAATTGGTATCGAAGAAATTGGCTTCACAACCGAGATCAATCTCCCACCGCGGTCGCCAATTGTTTGTGGGGTGAAAACTATTTCTGCTTTGGTTTCGGTAATTTCGGGTGTGTGTGGATGAGAAATGAATCTAAACCCTAAATAAATGTACTGCACGGGAGTGCTTTATGATTCGAGAGATCAATCTATACAATTCTGGCCTAAACCAAGAAATGGCCGTTCCAGACTTGCTTCGGTCACAAAGTGAAGGAGATGGGGTTGATCTTAGGGAGGGATGCGAAGAAGGTGTTAAGATTGTGAAGGTGGTGGCTGTTTATGACTTGTATCAGAAAGAGGAACTGGCTTGCAATGATGTAAGCTATCAGTTTTGGTGTTTTCTGGATACGAATGACAATACTTGGTTTTCTGTGTTTGTCTGTGTTGTTTGGAAATAGGTGAAGGACCTATTTATACAAGTCATTGAGCTTGCCAAAACCCTCATCTCGTAGGAAGTGGAGGAGTGAAGTGACGGAGTAGTGGGGTCGTGTAGGAGTGGTGATTGTCACATGATCACACCTTTGCCCACTTCCTCATCACTTTGCCAACCGTCCCACCTTTTATCGACACGTTTCGTAATGGCGCGTTGCACGTTGCACGTTGTAAACCGCCGACCAATACCCGATAATTATCCCCGGTTTGTGACATGTTTGATGTCTCGAATGAGTGAATCGTGGGACCCACTATAGGAAGTAGCTTGTGATGCTAAAATAACTAAGGATTTGATATTTATGAAATATCGTGTATGTTCAATACATGTAATGCATGTGAGATAATCGCATGTATGAAGCATCGATGTTTTAAGCGACCTAATAAGATGCGGACCAAGCGTCTTAAAATAACATCACGTCCAACCATCTTCGAAAGTGATCGTTTGGAGGCCGCATGGGCGAGCTATCTCTGGCCGATCACTCCCGGAAGAGTGGCGGACCGGTGATCATCGAGGTATTTCATTGGTCGTCTAGCTTTCAACCAGGTTGTCCGACCAAGCTAGCAAAGTCGGGGACGGACGAGATGGTTTACGGCATAAATCACATCTGTTGATGAAATTTTAGGGTTTTAAGAGGTGCGCAAGCATCCCTCTTTGGCTTGATCGAACTCAAGCATGGGCGCCAGTTTTGGTGGGACCGATCGGTCCTGCATGGAGGCGGCATGTTGTTGTGCACGCATGTACCTCTCTATCCCATTGTTGATGGGTGAAAATTACTCCTGCAGAATTTGGTAATTTGGGGTGTGGATGAGGAATGAATCTAAACCTTCAACAAATGCACTGCGCGGTGAGTGCTTGTAGATTCGAGAGATCAATCATGCAAGTCCGGCCTAAACCAAGAAATGGCCGTTCCGAGACTTGCTTCGGTCCAAAGTGAAGGAGATGGGGTTGATCTTAGGGAGGAAGCGAAGAAGGTGTTGAGATTGTGAAAGTGTTGGCTTGCTTATGACTTGTGACAGAAAAGTGAGCAGGCTTACGGTTAATGTAAGGAGGCTCACGGATGTTGATTTTCCGTCTCGTCCCGAACTTGTGTTGTTCTCGTTATTCCTTGTGTTGGAAATAGGGCGGAGACCCTATTTATACAAGTCATTGAACCTCATTCACGTTTCTCGTGGGAAGTGGAGGTAGTGGAATGATGGAGTAGTGGAGTTGTGTGTCGGTAACACGACCGGTCTTGCCCACTTTTCTGTTCATCTCTAACCGTCCATGACTTCCTAACACGTTCTTGTGGTGGCGCGTTGCACGCCGCACGCCGTAAACCGCCCAGACCAATACCCCAGTATGTATCCCCCGGTTTGTGACATGATTGATATGCAGGAATGTGGATCGTGGATCCACGAAAGATAGCATGTAATGCTGAATTGAATAACTGCGTTATTTAAAGTCGATACTTGTGAAGTATCGTGTGTATTTCATGCTGCAGTGCGCATTGTGGTGTGGTAAGGTGATGGGTAATGACGCCTTTACTGACCAATTGACTCGATCGGGGTTGTATAACCAAGCTGGTGAAGTTGGACGGATGAGATGAGCCTTGAGACACTCATCTGCGACCGTTAATGAATATTAGGGTTTTGAAGAGGTGCGCAAGCATCACTCTCCGGCTTGGTCGAAACCAAGCATGGGAAGGATTTTGAGAGGACCAGACCATACATGCGTGTTGACGGCATGATGGTGTAGGTGCTGTATTCCGTTCCCTCATGAAAGCGTGGCCGGGCCCTCAATTTGACCGTCAAAGAGGAGTGGTCGAGATTGATTTGCGATAGAAGTTTGATACCGCAAGAAGCCGCGTGCCATACTCTTTTCGGTAGCGTTTTCCAAGATGACCTAGCTTGGCGGTCTTGGGGTTGGTTTGGCGTGAAGATGGTAGGCTGATGTTCACGCCCATGTCTCTTGTCCCATGAAAACGTGATCTAAGCCACCCAATTCGTAGGTGAAGTTGAGTGGTCGAGATCGATTTGCAATTTGGGAAGTGTATCACGCATGTTTGAGCGGGCGTTTGGATTGGCAGGCGTGATATGCCTTGGCCGACCGCATGAAGAGGTAGATGGGCCACGGTGGTCATCTTTGGTATGACCAGGACCTGTAATCTAATCTGTGACCCTCCATTCGTGCGGGAGAAGATGGACGCGGCGTGATGGCTTGAACCCTAATTTTGGCTTTCAAAGCCGCGCGACCATGCTATTTCGGGCGGACGAATGTGTTGTAACCAACCATGGTTGGTTTTGACCGTGGTCAAGTGTGTAGGCGGTCACATGGTGATTGTGTCGACATGCTCCGGCACTTTGAGTCTACATCTACACCCTCCATCTATACCTGCGAAGATGGATGGTTGAGACCGATTTTGCGGCACATGTAATATGCCGCAAAACCCTAATTTAGGGTTTTTCGTCCATAATGCTTGGTATGGACGGTTTCTTGGCAAGCAAATGCCAATGGTCGACCATGCGGGGTCGCCGTGTGTATTCCATACACGCTTGGGGGTGATGGAATGATGGGGGTCATCCAATCATGCTTGTGGAGTTGGACGCATCGCGATCGGATCATATCCAGGACTGATATGGTCGGTGCCGGATGCTCAATCGGGCTAGTATAACACACCGAGAGGGGCTCAATCGGGCTAGTATAACACGAGAGGGCTGGAGCTAGTATAACACACCGAGAATCGGCACATGCAGGTATTTCGCATGGTTTCATTATAGTGCTTGGAGGTTCGTGTTACTCGTAAGAGTAACACTCAATCGTCATGCCACACTGATAATGATTCATTATAGTGCTTGGAGGTTCGTGTTACTCAAGAAGAGTAACACTCGGTCGTCATGCCACACTGATAATGAGAATCACGGGGAAATACAAAGTGATATGAAATTCTGAGGAAGGGATTGTTGCTACATGCTCCAACACGAGAGGAATTTCATGTATTCACGAATGGGATTGTTGCTACATGCTCCATTCTTGGTGAATTAAGTGAGGAGTATCCGTCACTTATGAACAGCTTTATCTTTTACAAGATGTCAGCGCATGATTTTTGGAGTTTTTTTACAAATTTAACCTTAAACGAAAATCCACCATCAACATTAAGTCCCCCGCCTAGCACATAAATGGTTACACTATTGTGTGGTAGGCATGAGATGGTGACATACATACGTGAGGAAGACAGGATAAAGGAGTTTACCAGGAAGAGTGTTGGCCGACCGCTAGTTTTCAGCCGTCACGCTTGTATGGAATCCTGGTGGGCCGGTTTCTTTCTTTGGGTATTTGAATCAAAAGAGAAACCAAACAAAAAGAGGAATCCTTGTTTTGTTGGGATTCTTCTAATTTTTGTCTATAAAAGAGACCGAGACTCCTTTCTTCCCCTCACGAAAATTTTCTCTTGGTGTTGAGCACTCAGTTGAGTCTTCTTTGCCGTCACCAACCGCCGCTCATGGAGCTTGTTGCCGTCACTAGTTGCCGGAGTTATAGCGTCAAGGTAAGTTTGACTTTTTTTTTTTTTTTTTTTTTTTTTTTTTCTCAAAGGTGAAACCCTAGTTTGTTTAGGTAAAAACCTTTTGTAAGACATGCGCACTATTTGGCTTGAATCCGTAGACACGATTCCATGAATAAAGAAAATCGTGTTATAATGCATAGGATGAATGAATGCGGGCCCTTAGTGTATCTTAGGAACGTGGGTCTTATTCACATATGTTGACTGAAATTTATACCGAACTTGAAACTTATCTTTTGACTTGAAATCAATACCAGTGAAATTTGTACAGACTTGACATTCATCCCAGACTTGAAAACTTGAGGTTATCCGAAGCTTGAGTCAATACCGAGACTTGAATGATGCTTGGACCGACCATTGTATGCTCCGATCGAGTTGTGTCTTTGTTGTGTGTGACTACATTTCTCATGCGCTTTCATATGAGTTCTAACTCTGTGTTTTATTTCATTGCGGTAGAAAGAAAAGAACTCTTGTCGATATGTCTTCCGGAGATAATCTTTGGTGCCAAGTCGGGAAGTGTTGACAACTTTTTAAAGATATGCCGAACATCGATGATGAGTTGTTCACCTCGCCTTTTCCAAACATTAGGAGACATCCTTCTCATAAGATAGTCTTGCTTTCCGATTCGAGAAAACATGGATCTTGACTCCATCTCTTCTTGACACTTGTGATGAGGTTTTGTCTCGAAGGAAATGAATATCCGCCTTCTCCTATTGACTTCAAGATTTGCCATACTCCACCGGTTCTTATGAAGGATGGATGAGGCGTATGTTGAGTAATAAGGGCATTAAGGAGAATTTGACCAAAGCGCAAATTCTCAATGCGGTCATGGCATCTGCCACTCTTAAAATTAAGAAAGACATGGCGGGTTTGATTACCTTCATTTCTCGGTGGCGCATTTCTACTCTGACCATAGCTAGATGGGGAGAAATGACTATTACCGGAGAGTGTAGCTGCATTAATGAACCCGCACTTTGTAAGTCTTTCTTACGAGCTCTCGATGCGGAACAAAGTAACTATGATGCTATACTTCAAAAAGGCGGAGGATTCGAGAGTCTGGACAAGGAGGAGAAAAAGATGCGAGATGCTTTTATACTTGGTGGGTGTCGGAGTGGTCTCCTGCCAGGACCCAGAAATTTGAATCAAGAGTTGGAAAATGAGCTCGGCGTGATTGCGTTCTGTCTTTATGGCTATCAGGGATATATTTGATGATGGTTGGGAAGAAGACCATAAGAGGTGAGCTTGTTAAGATTGCTATAAAGGTGGCGAAGGGTGAAGTTCTTCCTCTAGGTGCATTGTTCCTTGGATCTTGTATTCTTATACGGGCCTTTAGCAATGGACATGCATGTTTCTAATCTGGGTACAAGAAGGTGGAGTCGCACGTTCACCGTTTTCTTCAAGCGCTCTTATGGGAACACTTGAAGTTATGCTCCTACTCCTGCACCTTCACTCGTTAACTTGTACGGCGGCTCGAGAATACTCCGATGGAATAAAGCGTCCTAAAGCGGTGCGAAACTTGTGGATGTATTTGACAACGTTTCTTAGTAGATTTTCGTCCATGGGGCGATTCACTCTTTCCATCGTTCAGCCAAAGACCTTTCTTTGACGATCCTGGCGTTGTGTTTGCGTCCCGATGTTAAGACCATGAGATCTGGGGAAATTATTTACCCGCACATTGCATTCCGGGATATGTCCCGTCTCTATTTAGCGAAGAACTTTTGTGACTCCGTACAATATTGAGCGAGGCTGCTCGTCAAATGGGATTTGATCGGGGTGTTCCATTCATCAAGTCACCGTTAGTTTCAAAGGAATTTCTCCTGAATAGTCTTAATGCTGACATGTTCTTAGGCGGGTGAGCCTTCCCTTGGCCTATTGGGAGAAAACCGGTGGTGACCGATAAGTACAAGGAATTTTGGAGGAGGCAAGCTGTTGGTTTTCGGGGATTCTCGGAGATGTGGAGCTCGAAACTACATGATGAAGTCCCTTCAGCCCATGTTGTTGCTCGGGGGAGAAGAGGTTGAGAGGTTGTCTAAAGAATCGGAGTCGAAGCAGGCAAGTGCTTCAAAGGATGAAAGTCTCTCTTGCCAGGAAGGACGAGTTGTTGCTTAAAGACTTTCCTTGAAGTATTCGTGCTATCATGGCGTTTTCTCTTATATGCTTTTCTTTGAGTGATAGTGAGGATTTTCTTTGACTTGGTTTTTGGATTAATAGGTAATTGAATTGGCTTATTTTGAGATAGTTTTGTGAACAACCCTTTTGAAAGAGATTATGTTAAATGAGATTTGCATCTTGGTCATGAATGATTGCACATTACATGAAATTGCAAATGTTATGTAAAGGGAGTACGAATGGAAACAAACATGGCGTTTGATCAGAGCCTCTTTCTCCACGTGCGGGATGCTAAGTCCCAGGTGAATTCTAAACTATCTTTCTTGTAAAGTTGTTGAGTAAAACTTACTTGCCTTTTGAAGCCTCACTTATATCAAACGGAGTAGTCTCTAAGAAAATCCTCTGAAGCTATCTCTCCGAACCAAGCTTCTCCCCCGAGGCAATTCCACTTCAAAGCGTTGCATTCTTGGTGGGGTGATGAAGGAACCGGTGGTAATGACGATACCTCGGGTCCATTACTTCTTGATCGGTAGGCGGACGGGGTAGCTCCACCTCTTCATTTCGCACCCATGTCTCGGTGGCTCAGTATTCTTCATTGGGAATGGGAAATGTAAGTACCTTGAGTACGGCTTTCTGCGTTAGTGGGCGTTATAACGTCTCTCCGCGGCTTTGACGTGGAGCAGGGGATGAAGTTGGAAGATTTGTGAGTGCCATCATATCTGCGGGATCGCTTGCCTAGGTAGAGGGATGTGGAAGGTGTCGTAATGTCAACTGTGAGTGGCCGGATTGAGCACGCTCCCATCCTCGTATTCAGGCATTTCCGATTGATTTCTCCTTCCTCAGCGTTCCTTGATTGGTTGGAAGGCCGACGCGGATTAGACGAGTCTTAGTGCTTCAATAAGAGTTTTGAAATACAAATCTTCTGAGGGCTCCATAGGCTGCAGGCTCCCTTTCTTTATCCGGAGACATTGAAGTACTCGGACAAGTCTTTTCTCCCGTGGAGTTGCCTCGGATCTTCATTGTCCCATTGGACCATGTTGTTCATCTTTCCCGAGTCTCCTGCGATTACGCGCTCTTTTTGCTTCTCCATTGGTAAAGGTGTGATCCTGGCTGGGATTCACCGTTTCTTGCGGAGAGCGGATGCATCCCTTCTCGTAGTTGTCTTTATGTCATTCAAAGGCGAAACGTCTCGCTCGCCTACTGGTGATACCGAAGCTTGATTCGCCAAGACATCCTCCAACATTCAACTATACTTCCCATGATATCCCGAACCACTGCGGACTCAGGGTGAAGATACATCGTGACATGAAACCCGAAGAATTGAGAATTGATTTTTTGTAACCGATAGATCAACCTCCCATTTGTGGTCGCCAATTGTTGATGGGTGAAAATTACTCTGCGAGAATTTGGTAATTTGGGGTGTGGATGAGGAATGAATCTAAACCTTCAACAAATACGGCTGCTAGCGGTGAGTGCTTGTAGATTCGAGATCAATCTGTGCAAGTCCGGCCTAAACCAAGAAATGGCAGTTTCCGGACTTGTTTCGGTCACAAAGTGAAGGAGATGGGGTTGATCTTAGGGAGGAAGCGAAGGTGTTGAGATTGTGAAAGTGTTGGCTTGCTTATGACTTGTGACAGAAAAGTGAGCGGAGCTTACGGTTAATGTAAGGAGGCTCTGGATGTTGATTTTAAATGTCCAAATGCAGAACTTGTGTTGTTCTCCAGTTATTCCTTGTGTGTTGGAAATAGGGCGGAGACCCTATTTATACAAGTCATTGAACCTCATTCACGTTTCTCGTGGGAAGTGGAGGTAGTGGAATGATGGAGTAGTGGAGTTGTGTGTCGGTAACACACGACCAGTCTTGCCCACTTTTCTGTTCATCTCTAACCGTCCATGACTTCCTAACACGTTCTTGTGGTGGCGCGTTGCACACCTGCACGCCTGTAAACCGCCAGACCAATACTTTTGAGTATGTATCCCGGTTTGTGACATGATTGATAACGGAATGTGGATCGTGGATCCACGAAAGATAGCATGTAATCTTGAATTGAATAACTGCGTTATTGAAAGTCGATACTTGTGAAGTATCGTGTGTATTTCATGCAGGTACGCATTTGTGGTGTGGTAAGGTGATGGGTAATGACGCCTTGCCGACCAATTGACTCTCGACTGAGGGGTTGTATAACCAAGGCGGTGAAGTTGGACGGATGAGATGAGCCTTGAGACACTCATCTGCGGCCGTTAATGAATATTAGGGTTTTGAAGAGGTGCGCAAGCATCACTCTCCCGCTTAGTCGAAACCAAGCATGGGAAGGATTTTGAAGGGACCGACCATACATGCGTGTTGGCGGCATGATGGTGTAGGTGCACTGTATTCCGTTCCCTCATGAAAGCGCGATCTGGGCCACTCAATTTGACCGTCAAAGAGGAGTGGTCGAGATTGATTTTGCGATAGAAGTTTGATACCGCAAGAAGCCGCGCGCCATACTCTTTTCCGGCGTGTTTTCCAAGATGACCTAGCTTGGTCGGTCTTGGCCGGCTGGTTTGGCGTGCAGATGGTAGGCTGATGTTCACGCCCATGTCTCACTTGTCCCATGGCGTGATCTAAGCCACCCAATTCGTCCGGTGAAGTTGGTGGTCGAGATCGATTTGCAATTTGGGAAGTGTATCCACGCATGTTTGAGCGGGCATTTTGGATTGGCCGGGCGTGATATGCCTTGGCCGACCGCATGAAGAGGTAGATGGGCCCACGGTGGTCATGCTTTGGTATGACCGGACCTGCTAATCTGTCTGTGACCCTCCATTCGTGCCGGAGAAGATGGACGCGCGTGATGGCTTGAACCCTAATTTTGGCTTTCAAAGCCGCGCGACCATGCTATTTCAGGCGGACGAATGTGTTGTAACCAACCATGGTTGGTTTTGACCGAGTGGTCAAGTGTGTAGGCGGTCACATGGTGATTGTGTCGACATGCTCCAGGGCCCTTTGAGTCTACATCTACACCCTCCATCTATATGCGAAGATGGATGGTTGAGACCGATTTTGCGGCACATGTAATATGCCGCAAACCCTAATTTAGGGTTTTTCGTCCATAATGCTTGGTATGGACGGTTTCTTGGCAAGCAAAGGCCAATGAGTCGACCATGCGGGGTCGGCCGTGTGTATTCCATACACCTGGCTGGGGGTGATGGAATTGATGCAGGGTCATCAATCATGCTTGTGGAGTTGGATAGTGCGATGAGATCATATCCGACCGATATGGTCGGTCTTGGGATGCTCAATCGGCTAGTATAACTTTGAGAGGCTCAATCGGGCTAGTATAACACACCGAGAGGGCTCGGGCTAGTATAACACACCGAGAATCGCCCATGTACGGGTATTTCGTACATGGTTTCATTATAGTGCTTGGAGGTTCGTGTTACTCGTAAAGTAACACTCGATCGTCATGCCACAGCGATAATGATTCATTATAGTGCTTGGAGGTTCGTGTTACTCTGTAAGAGTAACACTCTCGTCATGCCACACCGATAATGAGTACAGAAATACAAAGGCGATATGAAATTCACAGGAAGGGATTGTTGCTACATGCTCCAACACGGAGGAATTTCATGTATTCACGAGAATGGGATTGTTGCTACATGCTCCATTCTTGGTGAATTAAGTGAGGAGTATCCGTCACTTATGAAGCGGCTTTATCTTTTACAAGATGTCGGCGCATGATTTTTCAGGTTTTTACAAATTTAACCTTAAACGAAAATCCACCATCAACACCCATGAAGGCTCGATCTAGGCCACTTAATTTGACTGGCAAAGATGAGTGGCCGTGATCGATTTGCGACAGGAATCATATGCCGCAAAGGACTTAAGGGGGCCACGGCATGGCACCTTTGGAGCGCGCATTTCGAGGCGTCTGGCCCTGCTTCACTTCGGCCGATCGGTCACGCACTCAGTGGGCTGCAGTGATCACGTTGATGCTCCCTGGACCTCCTTAGCCTATATCTACACCCTCCATCCGAGCTGGCGAAGATGGATGGCCGTGATCAATCTACGACACATATACTATGCCGCTAACCTTAATTAGGGTTTTGGGCCTGTCACGCGCGTGCAACTTTAGCCGATCGGTTTGGCAGGATATGCTCCTCCTTTGGGGAGGCCGGCCATGTGGGGCCCGGAGTTGGGCCGATGGTGAACGTATCCATACCATCTCATGGTCTATGTGTGATCTAAGCCATCCAATCATGCTTGGAAGTTGTCTTTGTCGTGATCGATTCAAGACACTAGTGGAATTTCCGCGGCCTTTAAAGCATCACACCAGCCATGTTTCGAACAAACGTTCATTGCTCCATGGCTTGGTCGTGAGAAAACAGATCGGGCAGGGATAGAGTGGGCCCGCCAATGTGCATGTTGGCGCCTCCTCCATCTTTCATGGCGCGATCTAATCCGTCCAATCATGCCAGTGAAGTTGGACGGTCATGATCGTTTTGAGACTGTTTAAAGCAGTCTTGCTCGTTCAAGCTTCTTCCAAAAGCAGCGCGGCCACCCTACTTTAGGGTTGGCGTTTTTGGCACGCTGGGAAGTGAAGTGTAATGTTTGACCGGCTAGGGAATAAATAGGCCCGTTGTTGATCATTAAGGTGATAGCCTGCTCCTACTAGGGTTCGTCTAGGCTGGTTAAATCATGTGGTTAACTGCGTGGGAAGTGATTATTTCCCGAGGTGATATGGACAATCTAGATTTCCCTTGGGAAATTAAATATGCTCAATCGGGATAATATAACACACCGAGAGATGTATCATGTACGGGTATTTCGTGCATGACTCACCATTGACACTTGGAGATTCGTGTTACTCTGCGAAGAGCAACGCTCAGTTGTCATGCCGCACCAATAATGAGAGTTCTGCGGGAACAGCACAGGAAATACTAGGAAAATCATGCATTATAAATAGAATATTTGGGATTGTTGCTACATGCTCCATTCTAGGTGAATTTTGTGTATTTAATTCACAGAATATTTGAGATTGTTGCCACATGCTCCATTCTAGGTGAATTAATAAAGCGAAGAAGTATTCATCACTTATCAAATAGCCTTATCCTCTGCAGGATGTCAGCGTATTAAATTTGGTTCTTACAATTTTGTCCTTGAACAAAAATCCACCATCAACAGTCTTCTGACGGAAAAGATGTTAATATGATTGTTAAGCCATCAATTATGAAGGAAAAAAATAAATCTCTTGTTCCATTAAATTTGAAAAGAAAAAGAAGGAATGTGAGGAAACCAAGAGTTGTTCCTTCAAAATTTCAGAAGTTTTCTGGTGTTCTAGAAGAGTTTATTGAAACAAGAAAGGAGATTTAGCAAATACATGCTATTATTTTGAGGACTCTCGAAATTCAGAAGGCCATGGTTCGGCATTAGTCTAGAAGGTTTGTTGGAATTGACTCTTTTCTTCATGAACCTTATGTTCATATGGCTGTTGACGACAAGGAGTTCAGGGACGATAAAGAATTTTTTAAAGGCCTTAATATCTAGGAAACTTCTTATGAGAATTTATTCTTGTGTTTTAAGAAGGATAACTAGGTTTTGGAATAGCCATTATTGTGAGTACATGATAGACATATTTTTGTGTATAAGTTGTCCTCAATTTTCTGTATTGTTGGTACTCGATTTCTTACTTATTATGGTGTTTTGTGTGTTTGTAGGTATTTTTGGGAAATAAACATTTTTGGAAGAATCGGCTCGAAAAGCTGTTAAAGACACCCCCGGACGACATTTGCTAAACGGACCCCAGATTTTGCTAGGAGCACCCATGGCTATGTGCATCCCAAATTCATCCTCAGCACCCACGGCTATGTATAGCCCTAATTCATCTTTAGCACCCATCTTCTTCTTTTGAATTTTGTTTTGGCGGGAAAAATTGTTATTCGCCCAAGGTGGAAGTAGGGTTGCATTTTGGACGGAATGAAAGAGACTCGATGGCTGTAGTTGCACGGGATGACTTGACTGAGCCTAACATGCTTGGTATTGGTATTGGTCTTTGTTTTGATTTAATTTGGCTATAAGACCCGTGTTGAAGTGAAGCAGCAAAGAGATGAAGGTGTGCTCGGGATTGTTGGATTTGTTTTGGAAAGTTGGAGCGAGTCTATTGCATTGTCGTATCTTTCGAACGTGTTTCAATCAAAGTAGGTATGTCGGATGTACAAGAACGCTTGAAGAAGAATTAAATCGGGGAAGAAATTCACGTATTTTGCATGGATATATTCTTGATTAACTGCCGGATATATTGGAGTTATGAGGGTTTGTTCTCGGTCCAAATGAATATATATATGCCTATGGGATCACAGAAGGGGTTTACGGAGTGTTTGAGAGAGAGACAGAACATCACAAAGCTGAAAAATCAAGTTGCAGAAAACCACCATTTCTGCTGCTGCTGAAGAACACGAAGAACAAAAGACCACCAGAGGCAGTCGTTCATGCTACAGTGACAACGACAATTAGACGAGAGTCGCAGAGCTACAATAACAACGAAAAGTTCATCTTTATCGATTTCTGTAACAGTGTTTGCAACAATTATAAACGTTGCGAACACCCAATTTTCATCATTTTCTCCATTTCATCTTTGTAAACACCCTTTGAGCAATAATAATGATTTTTGAGCGTGTTTCCAACATGATGAGAGGCTAATTCTCCCACAACCAAGGCAATGAGGAAGCTATTTACGCATGAATAATTGGTAATTATTTTATTTTCTCTAATTTATAATTCACTCAATCATTGCTTTTGCAGAGTTCTAAATTGTTTACATGATTTTCTTAATTAGTTATGATTCAATTTGATAGGTTATACTTTGTTAAGTCAATTGATAATCTATGCTTAGGGAATACAATTAATATTTGAGAATTTGTATGATTATTTGTGAATTAAGAAAATAAGGGACTTAAAAGATAATTAGAGTTTTGGATTATTTACCATCATTCATTCATGTGTAATAGTGGAATCAGTGTCTTGGTTATTTCTAATATCTTGAAATTAAATTTTGAGTTAAGTTTTGTTTGTTTTTAAGTTTTATAAGTCTAAAATCTATTGCTTTCACAAGTCTCAACGAACTTTTTACAACAACTCAATTGAAAATCCGATCAATTTTTGGCGCCGCCGACGCGGACTTGTCTTTAGGCTTGAGTTTTTAGATTTTTTTTTCTTTTTTAGGTTTTTATTTGTTTTTGTTTTTCTTTACGTTTTTGGGTTTTTGTCTTTCCTTACAGAATTTGGAATTTGGAGCGAAAGAAAATTTTGCCAAAGCTTTTGGTGAATACTTAAAGACTTGGAGTAAAAGGCAAAGCGAAAGGAGCGAAAGAAGAAGATTTTTTTATTTTATAAAAATAAGAGAGGAAAGAAAAAAGAGAGACATTTTTATTTATTATTTAGATATTATTTTTTTAGACTTTCCTTTTCTTTTGCACTTTATTTTTGGACTTTGGACTTTAAACTTTGGGACATTATTTTTAAACCCTACGAAAGGGTAGTTTAAATATAAACTGTGTGCAGAGAAGGACGACGATTACGATATCGTCTCGGCCCCTCGGGTTCGTACCGACATTGGAGTCGTGGCCGAGTCAACTACAACAGTTCATCCCCGTGCCACGTACGGAGGTAAGTTTGTCGAAACACTCGCGAATCCCCTGTCAGCGAGTTATTTTATTCCTTCGTTTGCATATATATATTCTGAGGAATTGAAAACGGCTGCTTTAATTTCCTGGTAAAGGGCAAGGACTGGCCATACAAGATAAGGGTTCGGATTTCATCATCGTTCTCTTCTTGCCCGCCTTAGGAAAACGAAACCAAACGCGAACCTAAGCCTAAAATTTTGACTAGAACGAGACCTATATGGTAACGAGCTTAATAGGAAAGTCGTTCGAAAAATATTGGTTACTCTTTTGAGCATACTTTGAGTTCATGATGGTTTCTGTGAGTTGAATAAGCCGCCTTGTAACGCCGGTGAGGCCTTGGGTATCAAAGCTCCACGCAGCTTCCCTCGTCTCATTCAACTTACTTTAACTCGGATTGATTCCAGAGAGGTTTGCTCATATTGTAACGAGTTCCTTTTCTAAAGATTAGAAGTTGGTCTAGAACAATCTAAGTGGAGCCATCATGCTTTTTGTTTGCTAGAAATCGGTAGGTTTGCTGTGATGGAGTCAGCCTTGTTTGTGTTTGCATAGAACTTCCCTTCTTTTTAGGATTTTTCTTTTTCTAGTGTATGCCCGAGGTTATTAGAGAGCGGGATTGGAAAAGAGACAATCTAAGTCGATTGATTAGTGAAAAACCTAGTAATTCTTCGTGTGGAAGCGGGAGCTCGAAGACTCTTCTTTTGAGAGCCCGTTTTTGGAAACTTTAGTTTTGAGAATCATCTCTTCGTGAGGAAAGTACCCTAGTACTTGACAATTTGTGCAGTGATGGCAACTTTGAAAGATTACATGTTCCCAACTAGGACCAACCGAGCTTCGTGCATTAAATTGCCAGCCACTACGGCTAATTTCGAGATAAAACCTAGTATGCTTCAGATGATCCCTATATTCTTAGGAAAGGATGATGAGAACCCTTATTTTCATATTAGGGACTTTGAGGAAATTTGTGAGATAATTAGAATAAAAGACCTTCATGATGAAATCTTGAAACTTAAGATGTTTCCCTTTTCCTTAAAAGATAAAGCCAAGACCTGGCTTAACAACCTACCACCTGATTCCATTGAAACATGGCAGGAACTTGTTGTTGCTTTCTATATGAAATTCTACCCTAAGCATAAAACTGCCTGTTAGACAGAAAATTATTTCCAGTGTGCAACAAGAGGGAGAGTCTCTTTATAGGTTTTTAGAGAGATTTATTGATCTCCTATCCCAGTGTACTCACCATGGATTTGATAAGATGAAACTCGTAGAGATTATTTATGATGGTTTAGACTATTCGACCAAAGCCATGGTCGAGTCTATGTGCGCTGGTGAGTTCACTAGTAAAAGTGATGAGGATGCCTTTACCTTCTTAGGAGTTGTTGTTGAGAAATACCAACAGTGGGAGTCTTGTGTTGAACCCCCTAAAAGACTCTTGGTTAATAGAAGTAGCACCAATATGGTAGATACGAGTTTTGCGTCAGATGTTAAGTTTGCTGCTTTGTCTAGAAGGTTAGAAGCTTTGGAAATGGGTCAGTCTAAAAATAGGTCCCTTGTTGAACCTAATAGAAACTCTCAAGTCTCTAGTTGTGGAATGGAGCCCGATAACTCATTTTGGGAAGGTCAGGTTAGTGAAGAGCAAGCTCATGTTGTCTATAACAATGCTAGGTTTGAGAACCGTCAGAAGTTTGACCCATACTCAGAGACCTACAACCCTGGTTGGAGAAACCATCCTAATTTTTCATGGTCTAAGGACCAAAATCAAGGTCAGTCTAGTAATTCTCAGCCTCCCCCAGGTTTTGGTTATACAAAGAACCCTTCAGGTCAACCCCAGTTTCAGAACACTTCTGAGAAAAAGATCTCTACCTTAGAAGAAACTCTTACTATGTTAGCAAAGAACCATGATATGTTATCCGCTAACCACCTTAGCTTTCAACAAAAAACCAGGCATAATTTGAAGAATAATTCCCAGACTCTTGCTAAATTAGAACTTCAAGTTGGCCAGATAACTAAGTTTATTAGTGAGAGAGAAGAAGGAAGGTTCCCTAGTCATACTGATCCTAACCCTAAAAGAGAGAAATCGTACAATCATGTGAATTCAATAACAACCCTTAGGAGTGGTAAACGGTAGACAATAAGGTAGCCATGCCTAGTGGACATACTTTAGTTCCACCTTCTACTTCCCAAGAGGAACCCGTGGTGAGGAAAGCGAAACAACCTCTAAGGACTCCCAAGAAATTCCTGTTGAGCCCGGCTTTGTTCCCAGAGCCCCATTCCCACAGTTATTAGCCCCAACAAAGAAGGAGTCAACTTTCAACGAGATAATGAAAACATTTAAGCAGGTGAACATTAACATTCCTTTGTTAGAAGAAATTAGGCAGATGCCTGCTTATGCCAAGTTCCTTAAAGATCTTTGTACACGAAAGCATAATCTTAATGTCCAAAGAAAGCCTTTTATTTGGTCAAGTAAGTTCCATTCTTACAACCAAACACCCCCTAAGTATAAGGACCACGGATGCCCCACCATATCTTGTGCGATTGGTAATCACATGGTCGATAAAGCTTTACTTGACTTAGGAGCTAGTGTTAACTTACTCCCATACCATGTGTATACCCATCTAGGACTTGGTAAGTTGAAATCGACCAAAATGACACTTCGTTGGTTGATAGAGTGCATCAAAGTTCCTCGTGGTGTCATAGAGGATGTTCTGATTGAGGTTGATAAGTTTATTTATCCAGTGGATTTTGTTGTTCTAGACACCCAACCCGTTCAGGACCCGAGTGCTCAAACCCCAGTGATTCTAGGTCACCCATTTTTAGCCACAGCTAACACTGTCATCAACTGTAGGACCGGGATTATGAACATATCCTTTGGTAATATGACCACTGAACTAAATGTCTTTAATGTTACTAGACAACCTTCTGAGAATGATGATTTAGAAGAAGTGAATATGATTAGCACTTTAGTTCAGGATAATTGACATGACACTTTACTGAGAGATTCTTTAGATGAATTTGAGGAAACCATTCTCTTAGACCAGATGTGTGATCAATCTTTAGAAGAAGCCCTTGAGTATTTTAAAGACTCTACGGACCTAGAAATCCAGGCAATAATGTTATGTCTTTCTGAGAATAATGATGACCCTAAGTTTGGGGGTAAGAACTAGAAGAATCTCTTGAGTATTTTAAGGACTCTGAAGATCCGTAAATTCAAGCAATAGTTAGAGGTTTGTCTGTGAGTAATGAAAACCCTAAGTTTGGGGGTAGTGATGGTTCTTGTGATTTTCATGTATCCCTAATTAGAGTCCCTAACTTGGGACTCGAGCCATGTGCGTATGAGATATTACTCGAGTCTATTCAGACTCAGCAACCCGATCCTCCTGATTCTGTCCAGGAGGTAACCCAGGTATTAAAGAACCATTTTTCGGATGAACCTATTTATCGAGACACACATATGAAGTTCAATAACGCGCACCAGATAAACCCAGTTGTCTTGACGGATACCTTAGATGAGATTGTGCTCCTTCTATTCATTTTTATGAACCGGTGCGATTGCACGATATTGGTGTTAGCTCTATTTTGGTCTTATGGACCCACAACTATTTCGGCTATTGGTGTATGACTTTGGAAGGTGAAGATCCTTTTTGAGGTATTTGATGTCTGGCTGAAGACTTTAAACTTAACTCCTTGGGAGGTATCCCTTGCTCATACAACACGGTAATATCTTTCCTTATCTCTTTTGCTTCAAATGGTAATAGTTTCTCCTTGTTCATGTTTTTAATTTCATCTTTAGAACATTGAGGACAATGTTAGATTTAAGTTTGGGGGTATGGGATAAACTTTTTAGTTGCAATAAATAAAACTCCAGAGCCTAGAAATTTATGTTTATTAAGGATGGCACTAACCAATCTAAGTGGATGGAAGCATCTTGGTTATAGGAGTTGAGGAACCAATCTGATTAGATGGAAACATCTAAAGAGTTTATTCATAAAAGTACAGAGCTTAGGTGTTAGAATTAAAAAAACATGGTAGTTTCGCCATATCTCGTTGAATCCTTTTCACCTTTTGTTTTATTTTCTTATAAGTGATTGGGTGAAATAGAGTGATTGAGATACCAAAAAAAAAAAAAATTGAGACCAGACCATTAGACCAACCGGAATAAATTCAATAAAGTCGACCACTGGAGCCCTTGTATATGCCGGTTGTGTTGACCTAGAGTTAGGATTATCACCCACTGGATCCCTTGTATATGCCGGTTGTGTTGATATTAGTCGACCAGTATCTCGGTCCATTAGGATAGGTTCACCTTAGTCAACATCAAAACCATCTACATTTTCTCTACATCCATCTTCTTAATCTTTCCATGTGATTGGTTGACTCCGGTTATGATATACAAAAACTATTTGAGTAGAGCTCTGTCACTTATATATGAATTTTAGTATGCTTGAGTGCAAACTCGTGTACAACAATTGGAATTTCGCATCAGGGTACTTCTCTTGTAGTCAATAAGGATGCCAACCAAGGAGATTCTTTAGTGCCTTCCAAGGTTCTGCGTAGATAGCTAGGGTCCGGAGTAAAGGTTTTGTGGGTACACCTCTGGTAAACCCTCCCGAGACAAAACTCGGCCGCTAGGGCTAGGGCCACCTAGCGGTTAAAATGATTTTTATTTTTTAGATTAGATTTGCTCGAGGACTAGCAAATAATAAGTTTGGGGGTACTTGATAGACACATTTTTGTGTCTAAGTTGTCCTCAATTTTCTGTATTGTTGGTACAGTATAACTTCTATAAAATAATAGGCTTGGGACCAAGAAAATTTATTATTTTAAAGAGATATTATATTATCGATAATATAACAAAATTATTATTTTATAGTTAAATAATATATTATTATTATATAGGATAATTACTAGCTTGGAGGTTAAATAATAATTGTAGTTTGTAAATATAATATGGATTAATTTCTTAGAGATATTATATTACAGAGCTAATTGCAATAAGAATACAACCACTCCAAGTATCAATCACACTAAGCTTCAACACTTCTTCTTGTAACACAACAACGTGGCTCAGGATCTTGTGAGTGCACCACGAACTATTAGGGATGAAATACAACTTGATTTGAATTTTTAAGAAAATCAAACCAATATTGAATCATATTTGGAAAAAATTGTACATGTATGAAATTTATTTTTATTTTTGTTAGCATTATTATTTTATATATTATTTGGGACCTATTAATGCTTAAGGAAAACTTATGAGATGTATTATTTTATGATTTTATGAATTTATTATTTTAGCACTAAGGGCCCGAGTTGGGACCAGAAAATTTTATTATTTTAAAGAAAATATTATATTATCGAGTATTACTTTAAAGAAGTTATACTGTACTCGATTTCTTACTTATTATGGTGTTTTCTGTGTTTGTAGGTATTTTTGGGAAATAAACATTTTGGAAGAATCGGCTCGATACCCCGGACGACATTTGCTAAACGGACCCCAGATTTTGCTAGGAGCACCCATGGCTATGTGCAGCCCAAATTCATCCTCAGCACCCACGGCTATGTATAGCCCTAATTCATCTTTAGCACACATCTTCTTCTTTTGAATTTTGTTTTGGCGGGAAAAATTGTTATTCGCCTGGCAGAAGTAGGGTTTGCATTTTGGACGGGAATGAAAGAGACTCGATGGCTGTAGTTACACGGGATGACTTGACTGAGCCTAACATGCTTGGTATTGGTATTGGTATTGGTCTTTGTTTTGATTTAATTTGGCTATAAGACCCGTGTTGAAGTGAAGCAGCAAAGAGATGAAGGTGTGCTCGGGATTTTGTTGGATTTGTTTTGGAAAGTTGGAGCGAGTCTATTGCATTGTCGTATCTTTCTGGAACGTGTTTCAATCAAACTGGAGTATGTCAGATGTACAAGAACGCTTGAAGAATTAAATCAGGGAAGAAATTCACGTATTTTGCATGGATATATTCTTGATTAACTGCCGGATATATTGGAGTTATGAGGGTTTGTTCTCGGTCCAAATGAATATATATATGCCTATGGGATCACATAAGGGGTTTACGGAGTGTTTGAGAGAGAGACAGAACATCACAAAGCTGAAAAATCAAGTTGCAGAAAACCACCATTTCTGCTGCTGCTAAAGAACACGAAGAACAAAAGACTACCAGAGGCAGTCGTTCATGCTACAGTGACAACGACAATTAGACGAGGGTCGCAGAGCTACGATAATGAAAGCAGTTCATCTTTATCGTTCTATGTAACAGTGTTTGCAACAATTATAAACGTTGCAAACACCCGATTTTCATCATTTTCTCCATTTCATCTTTGTAAACACCCTTTGAGCAATAATAATGATTTTTGAGCATGTTTCCAACATGATGAGAGGCTAATTCTCCCACAACCAAGGCAATGAGGAAGCTATTTACGCATGAATAATTGGTAATTATTTTATTTTATTTTCTCTAATTTATAATTTATAATTCACTCAATCACTGCTTTTGCAGAGTTCTAAATTGTTTACATAATTTTCTTAATTAGTTGTGATTCAATTTGATAGGTTATACTTTGTTAAGTCAATTGATAATCTATGCTTAGGTAATACAATTAATATTTTATTGTAGTGGAATAGCAGGGAAGGAGAAATAGGCAGAATTCTATATTGATAATAGTTATTAGGGTGACATAGATATTGTATACTCTGCATACATGAAGAAAGGGAAACCAAAGGACTCCCATCTTGGACCGCACATCCATGGGCATGGGCCCTTTAACACTCCCCCTTGTGCGGTTCAACAACAAAACTTTATACATAGTGCTTCACATATAGTACTTTGAATGTAGTTCTTCAAATGTCGTCCTCTCCTTGATGACTTGCGCCGAAATCAATTTCCTCGTTAAAAATTTGACAAGGAAAAACCCAGTGGGACAAAACCTTGGTACAGTTATTCACATGTATTACTTCACATGTTGTCTCGTACTTTACATGTAGTTCATCACATGCAATACGATCTTCAAAGATCGATGAGTCTAAGTTAATTGCCTCGTTAAAACCGTCGGGAAACCCAAAGGGACAAAGCCCGGAACTAAAGAAAAAGAGTACAATATTACACAAATGTAGAACATAGTTAGACTCGAATATGTTGCCTCATTAAAACCTTGACAAGGAAAACCCGGTGGGATAAAACCTTGACGAAGGGAAAAGAGTACAACGTGATGAGATGCAAGTAAAGGTGATCAGCTGCGAGATGATCACTTTGCTCGATTGAAGTTGACTAGTTGCATCACAACTCTTACGGCGAGAAAATCCTCGTGGAAAAGACAATAGCCTTAGTTAGGAAATTACATTCCGGTGTTTGTTGTTGTCTCATTAAAAACCTTCTTAGGAGTTATAAAACCATGTAGGAAAAAACAACCTCGGTGAAGGAAAATAGTTCAACACACTTTTAGATGCTCCCCCGATGTCGAGACAATTTTCGTTAGTCTAATGCGATCGAAAGGGTTTATCACACTTTACTTTGGTGACTTGAATGTTTATAAGAAAGTGTTGTTGATTCTGGAAGTTACGTTGCTTAACAGAATATCGCATTTCATTTCTTTGATCCAGATATTTTCAGTAATATCAACGGCGATCTTTATGTCTTCAACGTTCAACATACTTGATGTTTGTAGTATTGTCTCGCTAAAAACCTTGTCGAGAGACAAAACCCTTTGGGAAAAACTATTCTCGATCAAAGGGGAAAAGAGTACAACACAACTTCAATTTCGAAGTAAAATATGTCGACATCATATCGTTAGATCCCCCCGATGTCGCATCTCCCCCGATTACTTTGAGAGTTATTCCGGATAGTTCCTTTAGTCATGTATTTTTAGGCGAGTATTGGTAATGACTTAGAAAATAATCTACCATATCTCCCTCGATTACTTTCGTTGGAGAAGAGATTATTGTTCCTTCATAATCAACAACTTTTTGGATTGCACTTTCATTAGCATTCCTTTTAATGTCTTTGTAGGGATAAAACAAATTTATGTCAATGGTTACCTTTAAGTACATGATTACATTCACTATACCATTCCAATGACGTTGCGTTGTACTTGAGCTATATCTAGCTAACAAGTTACACGAGGATGTAAAAAAATAATCGAGTACATTATTATACTAAGTAGAACAATGCGTCTATTGTACTTAGATATGGGAATTTCATCTCCCAACACATATTCTTCATCTTTCTTTAGACGAAATGGTCACTTACTTACATTTGAACCTCGACTAATCATGGGAGTGCTATCGGGATGCATGTCTTTGTTAAATTGCCCTGAAAACTTTAGACATATGCAAACCGGTGGAATAATATCCCATGACTCAATACTCGGTCGAGCTTCCTAGATTTTCATCTCAAATTCGGATTTTTAAATAGCTTTTAAGGTCTCTTATTACATCAAGAGTACCCATCATGTACGTACCATCGACATAAATAGCTACAATTCCAAATCGGGAACTTTCTTGTGAATACGCAAGGAAAATAACTTACTTGTTTATCCCCTACAAATCGAATAGCCACTTAGGCAGAGTATACCACATCCCTTTGATTGCTTGAATCTATAAGTGAGCGTTCTATCTAGCTGTAAACGCACTCTGTGGTTTAGAGTCATTTGATTTGGGAAACAAAAGTCTATCAAGTACTTTTGTAAATATCTTCTATATCTTGATTCTTTCAGAGATACGTAACAACCACATACATATGCTGCATTTCAAGTCCTTTTGAAATTACCAATCTAAATAAGTAGCAAAATGCTATAATGCTCATTATGACAAAGTAAACAATTCCGGGGCTTTGTGAGATACCTCGCATACAAGGAGAGTCTTTATACCATTACGATTTCATTATTCTCTTTGTGCTTTGTGACAAATAATCATGCATGTCCACAGGCTTTACACTTGGTTGGTTAACACTACCACACCAAATACCTATATATTTGTCAAAGAATCAAATTCTACCTGGATTGTGTAGGCCAAATATGCTCTTTATTGTTGATATTCAAACAATAAGAAGCATGGTTCGATCTCATCGTGCTCTATTTCCTTTAGCAACTGTATATGAAAATAATAATAATCATTAATATGATCACACGATCTTTCCATTGACTCGTGTGTGTTCTCATAATCCACTTGGGATGTCATTGTTTTCTGGAATCGTTAAACTTTGGAGCGTCCTCCAGTATTGATTCATGGACATAGTCAGAGACAATCAAATGAGATGATTTCATTAATGATACAAATTAGGTTGTGCCTTACTCATCTACTTCCTTTCTAGGTGAGCATTGATCGAACCTAGTGGAATCTCCATCTTCCTTTATGGAGGCACGGCCTTAACTACACTTCCACCAAGTGTAGTTACAACACCTTAGTTTATGGTGTACCCCATCCGAGGATTTCTAACCTTGCGGGGAATATTTGCAGCTGGTATGTGTGATCTTGTCACTTTAGCGACATCAGTGTACATTCTGAAAATCGATTATTCTTTGTCACTTCACATTTACATTTGTGGAGTACAAGAATCAACATGAGACATAGTGGGAACACACCACGACAATTCCTGTCATTCCATTAGAAAATAATTTTTCTTATCTCCCCTAACGACGGGAAGAATGTCTTATTAAAATGACAACCCGCAAATCTAGCGGTAAGAGATCTCTGCCAAAAGTTTTAAAATGCGGATAATTGTTGGTAACTCATTTCCAACATAACTACTTAACAGTTTTGAAGACCCATTATAGTACGAAGTGGAGTCGTAATGGCACATATATAGTGTAACCAAAAATGCGTAAAAACACGAATGTCGGGCTTAAATCCGAGTTACCAACCGGTACGCGAGAAAAAGGTTGACTAATATTGGGTTCTAAAAAAATTAAGTAAGATGCGTGTAATATTGCATATCCCCAAAGCAATAAAAGATAGGTTGGTACGCATAACCTATTCCTTAGACACCATCTGTAACCTTTGATGGTAGCCTCTGCGAGACCATTGGGTATAAGATGTTCTATATTGATCTTATTAAACATGCAATATTCATCAAGTCCTTTTGATATAAATTCTGTAGCATTAACAAGGGTGGTTAGCCTTTGCACTTAGCATTGTGTGGTATGTGCTAGTAGTTTTCAAACGCAAATTTCTTAGGAACTATAACTACTCCAAAAAGTCAAAACATTCACCAGATCCATCAGTCACTTTAATGGTCCACATTCTGCATGAATATTTTTCTAAAGTTCACCTTGTTTTCTTTGTAAAATGGAATTTTTACCATTTGCATCTTAGGATGGTCTCGATCCTGTTTTACTGAAGACTTTGTAAAAATGAGTAATATGCTTTCTTACCTAAAAGCATAATGGGAAGGGGGGTTGTGCATTCAGTAATTTAGAAAAACACTTATTGAGAGATATGTCGTCACTTTGCATTCTGTCAATCTGTTTCCCATTTTCGTTCACTCAATTAAAGTGATATTTGTATGAGTTCTTTCAAAACAATCATCATGTCACAACCAAAGTTTCTTTATGGTTATGCCCAAAGCCTGTATGAGTCAGTTTCCAACATTTCGTCGGAGTCAATATGATTCAATAATCCAAATATTATAGTGAATTACATTGAACTAGATTGACTCATTTGTTTCTCTAAAATATATTTCCTTCCAAATATATTGGAGACTATAAAAGATGCAATCAATTACATTCTCATCACTGTGAGTTTCCATATGATATCCACTCTCATGGTTTTTTTTTTTTGGAATTTAACAAGGTGATTAGCTCTCAGTACATATAGATCTTTTATGACTTTGTTTCATCTTGGAAACAAATTTTGAACAATGCTTCGCTCAATGATCCAATCATCGTAGTCATATTATAAGGAAGTAGTTCAACAACTAGTTTAAATTCCTTAAGATAATGGAAGAAAAACAATTATGAGTTAGACACTTGGGTCTTGAGAGTTTTAACAGGTGGTGTGGCCTTATTACGTAATAAAAGTGGGATTCAGTTCAAGTACTTTAGAGTGAATATATATTACGTGTCACCCAATATATCTCAAGTTCTTTAGAGAATTTATGTCTCGTGTTTTTTCATTCCATAAGTCTGAGACATTGGATCTAGTTATTTGAATAAGATAGTCAATTGGCTAGGAAAATTTCTTGTTGCCATTAAAGTTGATGTGAAAATTGGTTGCTAATATGATACACACATTACATTGTATATACCAATACCTATGACCAGGTGCATTTCCCTATGACAAGGTGCATTTCCAACTTTTTCATTTATGATGGAAGCTAGAATTACATTTTAGCTTCATCTCATGATATATATATGTCCCTTTTCTCATGCTTTATATGAGTCATTACTTCTAACCCTTATTACTTTGGGATTCTTTCCATTTTCATTTTTGCTACATTTAGCTTAATTTGAGAAATTTCTTTATCTCAACGGGCCAAGAGAACCTCAGTACACATGTCAACCACTTATTTTAGGTTGAATATATTACTAAAGATAGTTCTCTTGTTGTCATACTTCAACATATACCGGTTCGTTAGTATGATGGATGAAGTAGAGAAATGGAAATTTTCTGACACATATCACCTTTTGTGAGTTCTTCCACAAAAAATTAGAATACATGTAAAAGTCGAGCAAGTGGATTACATCCCATGGAACATTCAAATTTAAGGAGAAAATATCATGTCTGCAACAATGGTTCTCAAGTACCTTTAAACCTCAAATGAATACATTAGAATCGAGTTGGTATAACCAATTAAACAAAAGACATCATTCAACCATAGCCAATATCATATTCAATAGAACAAATAGCATTAAGACCAAAATTCTTAATGATCGAGATAAACAATCATAATTTAAGTTTACCGTTTATATGATGTGGACTTATCTTAAGACAAAAATAAACAAAACTAGGCATGTTCTACAAACAAATAAATAAGCCTAGCAAGAACTTAATGTAAGAACCCATGTATTTTAGAGTTACATACCTTTAAGCTTTGGTTCCCACTATGTATATACGAAACGAGAACATTTTGGTACGCGCGCCCAAAAGCAGAGCAAGCAGGCCAGGCCAGGCCGCAACTAGAACTTGGGTCAGAACAAGACATGACAGGACAAATGTATCAGAAACGTTCAGAATCGGACAGATGGGACGGAAACGTTCAAGATCGGACGAAACGGTCGAAAATGTTCAGAATCAGACAAACATGTCAGAAACATTCAAAATCAGACAAATGTGTCAGGATCATTCAGAATCGGACAGATGGGATATGGGATTTGATTTCTTTCATGGGAAAAATGAACAGACGCTCTTCTCCCACGGAAATTACAACCAACCGACGGCACTGAAACATAGAATACGAAGAATTAATATATATTATAAAATACTAATCATAATCACTGTTAAGAATATGAATATATATATATATATATATATTATAAAATTCTAATTCTAATCATTTGATTTGCTATGCTAAAGCCGTATAGGAAAACTCAAACCAATTTTCAATCACCCACAGACAGATCCAAATATATTATAAAATGTAATTATCTGATCGATCGTTTTATGGTTGGTATAGCACAAATCCAAATTAACCATTACCGTTTTGATCCCAAGGAAAATAAATTAAAAAAATAAATAGGAAAAAATAAATCCAACATATCTGATTTGATTCCGGTGATTTCCTTGATGTAAATCCAAACCCAACTTTTTGATTCAAACAACTTGTGTTTATCATCCATTTAGGAGAAGAAAAATAAAATAAAATAATAATCAATCGCTCTGCGGTAAAGCATCGGGCATGATAACGTATTGTAGTGGAATAGCAGGGGAAGGAGAAAAGAGGCGAGAATTCTATATTGATAATAGTTATTAGGGTTACATAGATATTGTATACTCTACATACATGAAGAAAGGGAAACCAAAGGACTCCCATCTTGGACCGCACATCCATGGGCATGGGCCCTTTAACATATTTGAGAATTTGTATGATTATTTGTGAATTAAGAAAATAAGGGACTTAAAAGATAATTAGAGTTTTGGATTATTTACCATCATTCATTCATGTGTAATAGTGGAATCAGTGTCTTGGTTATTTCTAATATCTTGAAATTAAATTTTGAGTTAAGTTTTGTTTGTTTTTAAGTTTTATAAGTATAAATAAATTGCCTTCACAAGTCTCAACGAACTTTTTACTACAACTCAATTGAAAATCTGATCAGTACACATAGCTATTGCTAACGATTTTCATCTTGCAATGTTTTTAGATTTATTTATTTAAACTCTAAAGTTTATTTGGAAGATGATTTTGCAATATTAATCTTTATGGTTTCATATATTGCAAAAACTTGTTATGGGATATGTGTGTTTGCGTCCGTGAACTATGATTGTCCCATATATGTCAAAAGTTAAGCCTATTATGTCATTATGCAAATATTGATGAAGATAGGATGAACTTTTGATTGCAAAGATTAAGTCTACTATATGTATTTATGCAAATATTGATGAAAAATAGAATGTATCTTTGAATATTCCGCAGTATTGGTCTTTCTCTGATCCACTTCTATGTGGCTCCGTAAGTTTTCTTATGTTGAGCATTTCCGATTAAATTAATCATGGGTTCTCTCGTGGTTAATTTAATTGAGTATTTTGGATACAAATTCATGTTTCATGTGATTTGTTAATGTCCAAAGAAATTCTTCTTTTCTTGTAAAAGCAAGGTCACTCTTGTTGTTCTTTCGAGAATGACATTTTATGGGGGAGAGTTCTTAATTGAACTTGTGCTTAATTGCCAAATCTTTTTGGGGAGTGCGGCTGTGGAATATTGTAGGAGTTTTCTTGTATATTTATTATCTGCTTGATGAATGCATTTAGTTTCGACTATATGATTGCATCTAAATAAAGTTGATATGTTTTCTTTTGGTCATGAAGTATCTCCATGAGAATTTCATTATGATCCCACTAGTTTTCGTACCTTTGCCAATTTATATTGACAAAAAGGGGGAGAATTAATGTGTAGTTCACACTACAAATACATATGGTTTATGGATCATTATGTAAGGGGGGTGGTTTTCATGTGAGACGAAGTATTGACTAAGGGGGAGTGATACATATCACAATAGTGTTCTTGTCAAAGTTGTGATACAATTGGACTTTGATGTTGTGTAATAATACTACGACATTGTATAACAATGATTGAGAGCTAATGTTTTCTCATTGTTATAGCTACAGATCTTCAACAACTATTATGCTGAGTTGAACACATTCAGAATCACTTGAGTACTTTGAAGTGGCGAAGATTTCGAGTAATGTTGAAGAACCAAGGAGATCAAGCATTTGGATGAGAAGCTACAAAGTTTATTTATTTTGTAATCCATATGTATTGATAGTTTTGTTACTAAAATTGACAAAGGGGGAGATTTTAGAAACCGCTTGGTCGAACTGCAAGCGTTACTATCTCAAGCTTGTTATCAAGTTTAGTTGCCAAAACTATAAGTCTTGATTTCTAGTATACTTGTAGCTAAGTCTCGAATTAGGATAGAAAGTGTAGTTGAGCATTAATTAGACTTCACGGCGTTCATCAATTGAAGACGTAGAACTAATAAGGGGAGCTTGTGGAACTTCATCAACAAAAGGTATGTGGAGACTTGAAATCACCTATCACTCAAAAGTCTATCGACTTTATATCCTATTTGAGACAAAAGTCGTATAGCTATATAGACTTTGATTATACACATTTGATATTTCGAGCTGAGTTTAACTCGCTTACATATTTCTCGAAATATGTGTTGGTAAGCTTTCTCTTTAACCAAGTTCATCTTATATTCTTTACGAAAGTCAAAAGATGATCATGTGAAAATCGCCTGGTAACATCTTACATGATTTTTGTGAGACAGTCATTTGATGTAGACTCAGAATATTTCGCATTGATCATTCGATCATTTGAAAATTGCTTTGAAGGTAATAGTTTGTGAGAAACAACTATTCTCGTCTTCCAAGAATGTTTCAATGATTTAAATGGGAGTTTAGAACAAATAACCATGATTGGATATAGCATAGTATGCGTACTTGTATGCTAACTGTTGCAAGTTATTCCAAGTCCGGGAACCATGGTATGCATACCCGTATGCGTACTGATTGGTTTAGTAGAAGTCTGAGAACTAAGTACGCATGTCGGTACTCGTACTGGCATGAGGTTCAAGTTCGACTTAACTAAGTTTGGTGGTATGCGTACACGTTCGCGTAATGGCAAATCCACACTTAGTCCGGCCACTTAGGTATGCTTACACGCTCGCATACTTGAGTAGGTTATGTTCTAAAATCGGTTTGTTCATGAACTAATACATTTATATAATAAGGAATGCAATCTTTTGCAAACCGTGGCTATAATGTTGATGAATTGATTCGAGTGAATCAAAATCTATTTTGCTTTAATTGTGTCTTGTATTCCTTTATGAGAATATAAACAATCGAACACTTCTAGAACTAGTTTCATTTGAGTCATTTGAACTAGTTATGGTTAAGATATATAAGATTGATATGAAAGTGTTCATATGGCTAACTTCCGTTAACTATTGTTGAGCCAACAAAGGTGTACACGTTTAGGTACGGTTACTCATATCTAAATGAAGTCACATTCAATCTAACAGTTGAAAGATATTAGATTGAGTCTAATCAGGTTTTCATCTAACGATGAATATTGAATGCTTTACCAAGGTAACATTGATTGCAAACCCTGACTTGAAGACTATATAAAGGAGAACTCCAGCAACTGGGAAACCTAATCCCCACACCTCCTATGTGATACTAGTTGCGAATAGAGTCGATTCTGCTTTAACCTTAGGTTTTTTCCAAAACCATGTAGGTTAACGACTTGAATACTTCATTGGGATTGTGAAGCCAGATCCAACTATTTTCTCTGTAGTTGCGTGTTCTGATCTTGTTGTTTTCTATCGTGATTTAGTATTATCTTCTCTAAGATTTGCTTGAGATTTAATCTCCGATAGGCAAGATAAAAAGTAGTCACAAACATCTTCGTCTCATCGTTTGTGATTCCAAAATATATTGTTTCGCTACCATAAAATTAAGTTTATTGTGAGGTGATTGATATTTCTAGGTTGTTCTTCGGGAATATAAGTCTGGTTTATCAATTGGTTACCTTTCACCTTGATTTATCAAAAGACGAAACAAAACTCATAGGTATATGTGGAAGACAGATTTATCTATTCAATAGACTTTTCTGTGTGAGATAGATTGGTTTATCAAGTCTTCGACTTTCGGTCGTAACAAATCTTACTTGTGGTGAGATCACCTAAGGGAATCAAGTGCGTAGAATTCGGCGTGGTTCTAGAGGTGTAAGGAACACGACTGTACCTTGATCAGTGTGAGATTGGTTAGGGCTCAACTACATTCCAGTCCGAAGTTAACTTGGACTAGGCTAGTGTCTATATCGGCTTAATCCAGTGTGGTGTTCAAATCTGGACTAGGTCCCGGGGTTTTTCTGTATTTGCGGTTTCCTCATTAACAAAATTTAAATTATACTGTGTTATTTTTTCCGCATTATATTTTCTATGTAATTGAAATATCACAGGTTGTGCGTAAGTTCCATCAACTGTGAATCCAACTTTTGGTTGTTGAATAAATTGATTGACACTTGAATATTGGTTTTTGATACCGTCCAAGTTATTTCTTATATTCAATCGGGCTCGCAAATTCATATCTGTTTGATTGCAGATTAAATTGAGAAATAAAGATATAACTCTTTGATATACTTTTCTTAAGATTGAGTCTGACTGTCTAGTTGATTCTCTTGAACGTATATTGGAGTTAGTCCATACAGATTGCTAAGCTAAATGTTAGGTGTGGTTGTTAGACCCTCGCGTTTTCACTAGTTTCATTTGAGTCATTTGAACTAGTTGTGTTAAGATGAACAAGGTTGATATGAAAGTGTTCATATGGCTAACTTCGGTTAACTATTGTTGAGCCAACAAGGTGTACACGTTTAGGTATGGTTACCCATATCTAAATGAAGTCACTTTTCATTTGTGTATAACAAGCTAAGTTCAATCTAACAGTTGGAAGATATTAGCTTGAGTCTAATCAGGTTTTCATCTAACGCTGAATATTGAATGCTTTATTACCAAGGTAATATTGATTGCAAACCCTGATTTGAAGACTATATAAGGGAGAACTCTAGCAACTGGGAAAGCTAATCCCCATACCTCTTGTGTGATACTAGTTGCGACTAGAGTCTATTCTCCTTTAATCTAGGTTTTTCCTAAAACCATTATAGGTTAACGACTTAAAGACTTCATTGGGATTGTGAAGCCAGACCCAATTAATTTCTCTGTAGTTGCGTGTTCTAATCTGGCTTTGTTCTATCGTATTGAGTACTATCTTCTCTAAGATTTGCTCGAGATTTGATCTCCGATAGGCAATATAAAAACTAGTCACAAACATCTTCGTCTCATCGTTTGTGATTCCACAATATCTTGTTTTGCTACCATACGATTAAGATTATTATGAGGTGATTGATATTACTAGGCTGTTCTTCGGGAATATAAATATGGTATATCAATTAGTTCCTGTTCACCTTGATTTGTGAAAAGATGGAACAAAACTCATAGTTATTAATTTCTCTGAGAGACAGATATATCTATTCAATATACTTTTATGTGTGAGACATATTTTTTTATCAAGTCTTCGACTTTGGGTCGTAGAAACTCTTAGTTGTGGGTGAGATCAGCTAACGGAATCAAGTGCGTAAAGTCCTGCTGGGATTCAGAGGCGTAAGGAACGCGACTTACCTTGATCAGTGTGAGATTTGTTAGGGCTCAACTACATACCAGTTCGAAGTTAACTTGAAGTAGGCGCTTAATAGTGTATTAAAATCTGGACTAGGTCCGGGGTTTTTTGCAGCGGCAAAATTTAATGTTATTTCTTTTCCGCAGGTTGTGCATAGTTAAATCAATTAGATAATCCATCCTTTGGTTGTTGATATAAATTTATTGACACTTGAACATTGGTCTTGGGTACCGTTCAAGTTGTTTCTCATAATAATCAGGATCCCGGATTCTATCTGTTTGATTTGCTGATTACATTGAGAAACAAAGATACAACTTTCGAAAATATTTCCATTGATTGAGTCTGACTGTCTAATTGTTTCTCTTGAAATTATATTGGAGTTTTTCCATACATATTGCCTAAACGAAATATTGGGTGTGGTTGTTAGACCCTCGCTTTTTCAATTGGTATTAGACCAGGCAAACACGTTTAAGACGTTATAAGTCTGTATTTGTAGCTATCTGTTTTCTAGTGGATAAAAATTTATCTCAATATTGCGAACTCAAATGCCTTCCATAGCTTTTGATTATGCTAAATGTCTCGGGCTTACCTCAAAGGATAACTCCTTAGTTGATTCTTCTGAATCCCGAGGTAGAAATGAGACAATTGACATTATGTCAGAAGCTGAAATGGAACTCACCAGAACTTTAAAAAATTCTGCTGAGATTATTGATTTTCAAAGTTCTAAAATAAAATCTCTTAAAGAAAATCATGCTCAACTCATTGATGAACTTGAAAAGTCTCTTGGTCGAGAACGGGAAATCTATAGTATCGTTGAGTCCTTCTCTAACAATATCGAAAAACTTGTTCAAGAAATTACCCTACAACGTGAAAAGATTAGTGTTCTTGAGGATATTGTTAAAGAAGATTAAAAAAGTTTGATCGAGACTCATTCATCAGATCTGAACAACATTCGTGTTGAGAAATAGAAACTGGATGCATCCCTTCTTCTAGCCCAGGAACAGTGCAAATCCTTGAAAAAAGGAAAACTCTGTTTTAATGAGAAAATCTTCTGTGCCAATCACTAATTCTCAAGTGGAATTACAGTACATGGAGAAAATTATTCCAAAGGAAGTTCCTACTAAGAAATGTTTACATAACTTGCAGTCTTCCAATAAGGCTATGAACTTAAAATAGGTTCCTTCCGATGTTTCTCTTCCACGAACCCGTTCCTTATGTGGGAAAAAGAATCACCATGTTATACATTGTTTTGCTAGAAAGAAACAGATTTCTGATCTTCAAAATCTACTTCTTTTTACAGTCGACAGAGTAAATTGTCTGACGACATCTACATGGATTTCATTCCTGCAGAAAACCAGATTTCTCATAAAAAGGATTTCAATGGTCACTCATCTCGAAATCTCTTCTAGAATCGTGTTCCTCCTTATGGTGCAAATTCTTACACCACAAATATACAGACTCCCAGTATTTATGAGAATAAGGCTGGTAGGTCTAAGTCTGGGAGGTGGAAATCTCACAATTCTAATTCTATGGAACCAATCTCTAGAGGTCCTAGACTTAATCCTCATAAAAATCTCTCGATGGATTTGCTAAAAAGGTTATGTCTATTTCTTCTGGAAAAAGAAATAACCGAAGGAAGGCAATGAATACAAGGATCAAACTCTCAGATGTTATTTCCAATTTATCTCTCAATATTCGTGGTGGGATTACATCTCACTTTGCTACCTAACTCTAAGGAACTTCATCCTTGTATCTAACATGATAGTTGCAAGGATGATTTTTGCGAGATGCTCAAGTCTACTGTATGTTACCATTTGTCTTGTGTTTGATTTAAATGTTTTCTTCTTTTGTGAAGGTTGAGTCATTTCTGGACTCCCAGTAACTAATGTATCATTTCTTTATGCTCTGATTAATTCTTTTGATTATTGAGCTATGAAGGTAAGAGATATCTGAAAACATAAAGGTTTTCCTTTTCCTTGACCCTTTCTGATCCTTTAATAGGTCCACGAACGTCCGTGTCATTCTTGTGAGTTTTTAGGGTTTTCATAGCAAGGGTGTTCTCTTGTTCGTAAACATATGTATATACATATATTGTTTGTCCATCCATAATAAAAAAAATATGGAAAACTCTTCAAGACCTCAGGAAGTTGCGAATCTTGAGATGGAAGAAGACTTTAAAGGATGTGATTCGGTTCAAGACCTTGTCTTGAAAAAGATTATGACAAGGAAAGAGTACAACTCCTGGATTGGTGAATCTGTGAAGGATTTAATTCTTTTTCAGAATGACTCAATGGTGGAATTTGTAAATCTTTAATTGGAAATTAATCAATTCTTGATGGTTAGACCAAAATCCTTGAAGATCAAAAGGTCTTGATTCAGAATCGAGAAGAAACTCATCGTGGACTGTGTTAAAGCTAGGCATCTTTCCCGCATTGTTGATCGGAAAGTTAATGTTCGAACTCATGAACATGGAATCTCTATGGTCAAAAGAATCAAGGTTATCAGTGATACCTTTTATGACAGATCCTTCCAAAGGTATGATGTTATCAAAGAAACTTGATTTTTGTTAATGTATAGGAAACTTCTTATGAGAATTTATTCTTGTGTTTTAAGAAGGATAACTAGGGTTTGGAATAGCAATTATTGTGAGTACACATAGCTATTGCCAACGATTTTCATATCGCAATGTTTTTAGATTTATTTATCTAAATTTCTAAAGTTTATTTGGAAGATGATTTTGCAGTATTAATCTTATTGGTTTTACATATTACAAAAATTATTTTTATGGGATATGCGTGTTTACTTCTGTGAACTATGAATGTCCTATATATGTCAAAATTTAAGTCTATTATATCTCATTATGCAAATATTGATAGAAAATAGAATGAACGTTTGATAACAAAGATTAAGTCTATGGTATCATTATGCAAATATTGATGAAAATAGAAGGAATCTTTGAATATTCCACAGTATTGATCTTTCCCTGGTCCACTTGTATGTGTAAGTACTGTGCGGCTCCGTAAGTTTTCTTATGTTGAGCATTTCCGATTAAATTAATCATGGGTTCTCTTGTGGTTAATTTAATTGAGTTTTCTGGATACAAATTCATGTTTCACGTAATTTGTTAATGTCCAAAGAAATCCTTTTTTTCTTGTAAAAGTAAGGCCGCTCTTGTTGTTCTTTCGGGAATGACATTTTATGGGGGAGAGTTCTTAATTGAACTTGTGATTAATTGCCAAATATTTGTGGGGAGTGCGGCTGTGGAATATTTTAGGAGTTATCTTGTATCTTTATAAACTCCTTGATGAATACACTAAGTTTTGACTATGTGAAATCATTGAAACAAATTTGATATGTTCTCTTTTAGTCATGAAGTATCTCTATGAGAATTTCATTATGATCCCGCTAATTTTCGTAGTTTGCCAATTTATATTGACAAAAAGGCAGAGAATTATTTTATAGTTCACACTAAAAATACATATGGTTTACGGATCATTATTTAAGGGGGAGTGATTTTCATTGTGAGATGAAGTATTGACTAAGGAGGAATGATACATATTACCATAATATTGTTGTCAAAGTTGTGATACAATTGAACTTTGATCTTTGTGTGATAATACTATGACCTTTGTATAACAATGATTAAGAGCTACTGTAATCTTATTGTTATAGCTACGGATCTTCAACAACTATGATGCAAAGTTGAACACGTTCAGAATCACTGGAGTACTTGGAAGTGACGAAGATTTCGAGTAATGTTGAAGAACCAAGGAAATCAAGTATTTGGATGAGAAGCTACAAAGTTTATTTATTTTGGAATCCATGTGTATTGATAGTTTTGTCACTAAAATTGACAAAGGGGGAGATTGTTAGAGCACTGCTCGGTCGAACTCGCAAGCGTTGCTATCTCAAACTTGTTTGTCAAGTTTAGTTGCCAAAACTATAAGTCTTGATTTCTAGTCTATTTAGAGATAAGTCTCGGATTAGGATAGAACGTGTAGTTGAGCTTTAGACTTCACGGCGTTCATCAGTTGAAGACGAAGAACTACTAAGGGGAGCTTGTGGAACTTCCAACAAAAGGTATGTGGAGACTTGAAATCATCTATCACTCAAAAGTCTATTTTTACTCTATCTCTCATTTGAGACAAAAGTCGTATACATATATAGACTTCGATTATACATATTTGATATTTCGAGCTGAGTTTAACTCGGTTACATATTTCTAGAAATATGTGTTGGTAAGCTTTCGCTTTAACCAAGTTCATCTTATATTCTTGATGAAAGTCAAAATATGATCATGTGAAAATCGCCTGGTAACATCTTATATGATTTGTGTGAGACGGTCATTTGATGTAGACTCGGAATGTTTCGTATTGATCATTTGATCACTTGAAAATTGCTTTGAAGCTAATAGTTTGTGTGAGACAGCTATTGTCGTCTTCTAAGAATGTTTTAATGATTGAAATGAGAGTTTAGAACAATTAACCATTAATTGGATATAGTACAGTATGCGTACTTGTATGCTAACTGTTCCAAGTTATTCAAGTCCAGGAGCCATAGTATGCATACCCATATGCGTACTGGTTTATTATTTGAAGTCCAGGAACTTAGTATGCATATCCGTATGCGTACCGGCGTAAGTTCAAGTCCGGGAATTCAACTGAGCTGGGTGCTATAAGACAGTATGCATACCTGTTCGCATACTGCGAACCCAAACCAAATCCGGCCACGTAGGTATGCGTACACATTTGCATACTTGAGTGGGTTATGTTCTAAAATTGGTTTGTTCATGAACTAGTACATTTATAAATCAAGGAATACAATATTTTGCAAACCGTGGCCATAATGTTCATGATTCGAGTGAATCAAAATCGATTTTGCTTCAATTGTGTCTTGTATACTTCTACGAGAATATAAGCAATTGAACAACTCTATAACTAGTTTCATTTTAGTCATTTGAACTAGTTGTGTTAAGATGAACAAGGTTGATATGAAAGTGTCATATGGATAACTTCGGTTAACTATTGTTGAGCAAACAAGGTGTACACGTTTAGGTACGGTTATCCATATCTAAATGAAGTCACTTTTCATTTGTGTATAACAAGCTAAGTTCAATCTAACGGTTGAAAGTTATTAGCTTGAGTCTAATCAGGTTTTCATCTAACGATGAATATTGAATGCTTTGTTACCAAGGTAACATTGATTGCAAACCTTGATTTGAAGACTATATTAGGGAGAACTCTAGCAACTGGGAAACCTAATCCCCATACCTCCTGTGCGATACTAGTTGCGACTAGAGTCGATTCTCCTTTAATATAGGTTTTTCCTAAAATCATTATAGGTTAACGACTTAAAGAATTCATCGGGATTGTGAAGCCAGACCCAACTATTTTCTCTGTAGTTGCGTGTTCTGATCTTGCTTTGTTTTATCTTATTGAGTACTATCTTCTCTAAGATTTGCTCGAGATTTAATCTCCGATAGGCAAGATAAAAAGTAGTCCCAAACATCTTCGTCTCATCATTTGTGATTCCACGGTATCTTGTTTCGCTACGATACGATTAAGATTATTGTGAGGTGATTGATATTACTAGGCTGTTCTTCGGGAATATAAATACGGTGTATCAATTGGTTCATGTTCACCTTGATTTATCAAAAGAAGGAACAAAACTCATAGGTATTAATTTATGTGGCAAACAGATGTATCTATTCAATAGACTTTTCTGTGTGAGGCAGATTTGTTTATCAAGTCTTCGACTTTGGGTCGTAGCAACTCTTAGTTGTGGGTGAGATAATCTAAGTGAATCAAGTGCGTAGAGTCCTGCTGGGATTCAGAGGCATAAGGAACGCGACTGTACCTTGATCAGCGTGAGATTGGTTAAGGCTCAACTACATTCCAGTCCGAAGTTAACTTGCAGTAGGCTAGTGTATGTAGCGGCTTAATACATTGTGGTGTTCAAATCTGGGCTAGGTTCCAGGGTTTTTCTGTATTTGAGGTTTCTTCGTTAACAAAATTTATGGTGTCTGTGTTATTTTTTTTTTCGCATTATATTTGTTTATATAATTGAAATATCACAGGTTGTGCGTAGTTCAATCAATTAGATAATCCAATCTTTGGTTTTTGATATAAATTGATTGACACTTGAACATTGGTCTTTGGTACCGTTCAAGTTGTTTCTCATATTACTCAGGCTCATGGATTTTATCTGTTTGATTTGCTGATTACATTGAGAAACAGAGATACAACTCTTGGACATATTTCTATTGATTGAGTCTTATTGCCTAGTTGATTCTCTTGGAATTATATTGTTGTTTGTTCATGTAGATTTCCTAAACGAAATATTGGGTGTAGTTGTTAGATCCCCGCTTTTTCAGGTTCGATCCCCTCACTCTTCCGCTGAAATAGCCTCCGCCACCACCACAATCCCTCTCATACCGGCGTCCAAATACTCAAATCCCCCTTTCTATTCAACCCAAACCACTTTCAATTGCTTCTTCTGGTTAAGAAGAAACCAATTAATCTTCTGATTTGAGGTTTGACATTGTTTGATTTTTGTCCATCTTCACCACCAAAAGCTTCAAAAATAAACAACCTAATAATCTCTCACGCACTTCTTAAATGGAAAAAAATAAGTAAAAGAAGTATTTGAATCAGATCTATAACTTCTTCAAAATGATTTGATTTGTGGTCGGTTTATCAAACTAAAGAAATCAAATCTATGAGTCAGCGAAGGTTTGGGAAAATTGGGTTTGCTCTGTTCGCCAAGGATTGCGAAAAGTTCTCACTGGAAAGTCAATCGTAGGAGATGCTCTTGTCATTTTATTTGCTGGTAAATGGTATGGATTTAGACCTGTTTTTTGTATTAGAGTAGATTAAGAGAATTTGGTTTGTATTGGATTTGAATTTGGAGCAGGGATTTTAAGTCCATACAATCCAACATTGAAAAAGGTATGATATACCCCTAACCTACTTGTGAAAACACCTCAAAGATATTTGAACTCTACACCATGTGTAATTGTTTGTTTTTCACTCATATCACCAGTTCCATCACCTACTCTCGCATTATCCATCCATGTTACCTACAACATCATTCTCCACAATCAGTACATATCCCTTTTCCCATCAACACCCGCTCTCAAAATCAGTTAAATAATGATATCACTACCATTACCATTTGTGTTTGTTAACCAACACAAAACACTACCATTACCACTTATGTCTGTTAACCAACATAAATCAATACCACTTATGTCTGTTAACCAACACAGATCAATACAATTTATGTATGTTAACCAACACAGAACATCATTACCATTACCAATTATACCTGTTATGTTTGTTAACCAACACAGATCAATAACCAATACCAATTATGTTGGTTAACCAACACAGATCCATAACCAATACCAATTATGTTTGTTAACCAACACAGATCAATACTACCATTTGAAGAGGTACTCTGACTATCTCACACTATAAATTTGAAGAGAAACACCAATTTTCTCATACAACAGTTAAAGTAAATTTGAAGTTTGAAGAGTGAGATTTTCTGTTATTTTATTTTCCATCTGCAAATTGATTCCTTTGTATGGACAGCGGACATCAATTTGAGGGGAAGTATTAGATATGTAAATGAAAGCAAGTATCACTACATTCGTTGAAAAGTCAGCTCCTGAAAATGTATGAACAACAACAAGTAGAAGATCTTAATGCATCACCAGCAATGGAGGAGGTAGTTGAACAACAACAACCACAACCATAATAAGAAAGTTGTTGGTGCTAAGAAGAAGAAACATAAACTAAACCTAAAACTGTTGTTGTTGTTGTTCCAAAAGCCAAGGCTGGAAAGAAACCTGCATCTACTGCTGCTCCAACAAAGAAGAAGGCTGCAACTGTTGTTGCAAAGAAAGCTGGTTTGAAGAAGAAGCCTGCTGATGTTGTCCTGGCTATTGATGCACCCACAACATAAGCTGATGATTGAAACTGCACAACATTCAGCTTGTTCCATTGGAGAGTGAACTGTGTCAAGTGTTTCATTGTTAGTCAAGCTAATAAACCTGACTCGGGGTTACAATGTTTCATTCTTGTATTCGCAAGCTAATGCACTTTCTTGAGACATTAGCTTGAGGGGGAATGTTAGATGATATACGTGTGAACTTAGTGTTAATTTTCTTTATATATTTTTTTTGTGTCCTCTAATAGTTCACTATATGCTATAAATAGTGAAACCCTAGCCCTTCTCTTGTAACCTTTGACACACTCAATGATACACAATGTAAAATACCATCAAAACCCAAGCCCAATTTTGCTTGTCATTTATTCAAATTTTGATACAACAAGACCACTTAAATTGCAATTATGTACTAGAAAAATGGGTAAATGTAACTGACATAATTTACAAAAAAGCTACTTAGTATTTAAGTTTGTTGCATGGAGGAGACAAAAGAGTAAAGCATAAATGAGACAAAAGAGAAAGAGAATCAGACATACTTCTCATTCATTGTGTTTCTCATTAAATACATGTAGGAAAGTAAGAGAGGGTAGCTACTCCCATTACATGTGTAGTTAGTAGAAGAGAAAAGACAACAGGTGTTAAGCATGAAGGAGACATGTGCATGCACTATGACACATGTAGGTAGTGGTCAGACACATGTCACTACAACACTCCCCCTTGGATGACCACCATTACAGATTCATTGCGTTGTCAAAACCTTGCCAGAAAAATTCTTCGAGGTAAAAACTGGTCGAAGGAGAAAGACGATATTTAAGGTTCTATAATGGCGTCAACTTTCAATACTTTTCTTCTTTGTAGAACTGTGTTAGGAAAAACATTTGGCAGAAAAACTCGAACACATACAAGGATAAGAATAACCTCAACCGAGAAGTTATATTTCTGGTGATATTGTTCTCTCATTAAAAACCTTTCCGGATAATAAAACCCTGTGGGAAAAATAACCTCGGTAAAGGAAAAGAGTGCAACACACCTTTATGTCAACATTACATCATTAGATGCTCCCCCTGATATCGACATCTCCCAATGATTTGTATTATGGTATTATTGTTGTCTCATTAAAAACCTTTTCGAGTAGTAAAAACCAGTAAGAAAAAGTGACCTCGGTAAAGGAAAAGAGTTCAACATACCATCAGGTGCTCCCTCTGATGCAGGACAATTTCTTTAGTCTAATACATTCATGGGAGTGGAAAGTTCCTTTTGTCCTATGGGGTAATGGAAGTTCGGACAATCTTTTTAGTCCTATACTTCTCACATGTTTTTCAAATGTGGCCTTAGGTAATTACTTAGTAAATAAGTCTGCCACATTTTCGTCATATTTTACTTTACTGACTTGAATGTTTAGAAGACATTGTTGTTGCTGATTGTAAAAAAAACTTCGGTGATATATGTTTCGTATTATCACCATTGATATACACTTGCTTCATCTGTTCGATGCAAGCTGCATTATCTTCGTAAATGCAAGTTGGCTCTTCAGTGGTAGAAATCAAACCACATGTCCCTCGAATATGTGTAATGATAGACCTTAACCATATACACTCACAAACTGCCTCATGTAGGGAAATGATCTCAGAGTAGTTCGTGGAGGTAGCCGCAAGGTTTTGCTTGGTCGATCTCCAGGATATCGTTGTATTCCCGATAGTGAACACATATCCAGTTTGTGATCGACCTTTGTGTGGGTCCGAGAGGTACCCAGCATCAGCAAAACCAACCAAAACATTATTTGGGGTCTTGGTGTAAGGAGTTGAAATTACATTAGCATCTCTCCTTTAGTCTTCGTAGGGATAAAACAAACCCAAGTCAATGGTTCCCTTTAGGTATCTAAAGATATTCTTTATACCATTCCAATGACGCTGCATTGGCGCTGAGCTATATCTAGCTAACAAGTTCACTGAGAACGATATATCTAGTCGAGTACATCGTGCTAAGTACAATAATACGCCATGCACTTAGATAAGGATATTCAGCTCCCAATATATCTTCGCCATCTTCCTTTGGACGAAATGGGTCCTTACGTACATCTAAAGTTTGACCAACCATGGGAGTGCTAGCAGGGTGCACTTTGTCCATATTAAATTGCCTGAGTATCTTTTGGACATATGCAGACTGGTGGATTGATATTCCACAAGCTCGATGTCCTAGTTCAAGTCCTAGACACATCCGAGTTTTCCCAGGATCTTTTATCTCAAATTTGAATTTCAAATAGCTTGTGGTTTCTCTTATTTCATCAAGAGTACCTACAGTGTTCATATCGTCGACATAGACAGCTATAATTGCAAATCCGGAACTTGTTTTCTTTATAAACACGCAGGGCACAATTCATTATTTGTATATCCCTTCCCAATCAAATAATCACTTAGACGGGTATACCACATCCTCCCGGATTGCTTTATTCCGTAAAGTGAGCGTTTCAACTATATTGCAAACGTACTCCATGGTTTAGAGTTACTTGATTTAGGAAATGGAAGTCCATCTGGAACTTTCATGAATATCTTTGTATTAAGATCCCCATAAAGATATGCGGTAACCACATCCATAAGTTGCATTTCAAGTCCTTCTGAAACTACTAAGCTGACTAAGTAACGGAACGTGATGACGCCCATTACAGGAGAGTAAGTTTCTTCGTAATCAATCCCAGGGCGTTGTGAGAAACCTTGCGCCACAAGGCAAGCCTTATATCTCAAGACTTCGTTTCTCATTACGCTTTCTGACAAATACCCATTTATGTCCTACAGGCTTTACACATGGTGGGGTTATCACTACTGCACCAAATACACATCTTTTGCCATAAATTTAATTCGAACGGATTGCATCTCTCCATTGAGGCCAATCTACTCTCTTTTGGAATTCTGCAATAGAGCGTGGTTCGATATCATCGTGCTCTATAATCTCTCGAGCAACAGTATATGCGAATAAATCATAAATATGCGTGGAGGATCTTTCCATCAACACGAATGAAATTTCACAATCCATAGAGATTTCTTTGTTCTATGGAATCAATTCAAACTTCGGGGCGTCCCCCAGTAATGATTCATGGACATAAGCGTAATGGAGACAATCTCATGAGATGGATTATATGTATTGATGATATATGGATCAGTTTGTGCCTTACTCGCCCTTTTCTTCATTGGCTAAGTATCGATCGAACCAAGTGGTCTCCCCCTTTTCCTTTTGGGGGCCACGGCCTCAGCTACACTTCCACCAAGTGCAGCCTTGGTACCTATATCTATTGTACCTTTTCCCTTGTCGGGATTTACCAACCTTGCAGGCACATTTGCATCTGGTATATGTGATCTCGTCATTTTAGCGATATCAGTAAATGCATCAGTCATTGAATTTTCCACATTCTGAAGATCGATAATTATTTTCACTTCACTTTCACATTGTGGAGTGCGGGGATCAAGATGAGACAACGTGGGAACACACCACGACAATTCCTGTCGTTCCCTTTGGAAGTCATTTTCCATACCTCCCCCTAACGACGGGAAGGTTGTCTCATCAAAGTGACAATCCACAAATCTAGCGGTAAAGAGATCACCTGTCAAAGGTTTTAAGTAGCGGATAATTATTGGGGATTCATATCCAACGTAAATACCTAGTCATCTTTGTGGACCCATCTTAGTACGCTGTGGGGGTGTAATAGGCATGCATACGGCACAACCAAATAGGCGTAAATGTGAAATATCAGGCTCATATCCAGTTACCAACTGGTACGCATAAAATGGTTGGCTCGCAGTAGGTCTAAAGCGAATAAGTAATGCTGCATGCAATTTTGCGTACCCCAGGCAGTAATAGGCAGGTTGGAACGCATAACCAATTCCCTAGCTATCATCTGTAACCTTTTGATGGTAGCTATTGCGAGACCATTTTGAGTGTGTACATGGGGTACGAGATGTTCTACGTCAATTCCATTAGACATACATAAATCATCAAATCCTTTAGATGTAAATTCTCCAGCATTATCAAGTCTGATTGACTTGATTGGATGATCAAGGTGGTGAGCCCTTTGTCGTATAATTTGTGCTAGGAGCTTTGCAAATGCAGCATTTCTTGCGGACAACAATGCAACGTGTGACCAACGGGTCGAAGCATCAACCAGAACCATAAAATACCCGAGTGGTCCGCATTCTAGATGTATAGGTCCACAAATATCACCTTGTATTCTTTGTAAAAATGGAATATTTTGTTTGGTATCTTTAGCATAGGATGGTCTCGATCCTGTCTTTGCCAAAGAACAAGCTTTGCAGAATGATCGATGTGCCTTCGATAAGTACATCGAAGAAGAATGGGACAGGGGGTGCGCTTCAATTACTTTGGAAGGCGAAGGTTGCGCTTCTCTTGCTTTAGAAGGAATATATTGTGCATCATTTACTTTAGAAAGCACATTGTTACTCTGCATTGTAACATTCTGTTTACCCATTTTATTTTTCATTTGAAAGAAGGGATATCCGTGTGAGTTCTTCAAAACACGGATCATCATATCACGACTTGGGTGCCCTAGTCGATTGTGCCAAAGCTTATATAAGTCACTGGACAACAGTTCATCGTTGGTAACAACATGGGATTCAATAATCCTAATAGTAGTGATATACAATCCACTAGATTGACTCATTAGTTTCTCTAAGATGTGCTTCCTTCCGCATTCATTAGAGGTCACTTATATGTACTTAATTCCATTTTCACAGTGAGTTTCCAAGTGATAACCATTTGCACGGATATCCTTGAAACTCAACAAAGTTCGGTGAGCTCTTGGTGCATATAGAGATTCCGTGACTTTAATCATTGTGCCGTTTGGCAATAAGAATTGGGTAGTACCTCGCCCAATGATTACTTGTGATGATTCAATCATCGTAGTCACAAATGTATTATAAGGAGTAAAACTAACAAATAATTGTCTATTTCGTAGGATAATGTGGGTGGTTGCACTATCAGCTAGACATCCAATTTCTCCTTGAGACATTCCTACAAGTACATTAGGCAGGAAGGTTATAAAAATGAACAGTTTATCTCATTTTCTTTAGAGAAATTTGTTCCATTATAATGGTGTCCTTTCCATTCTAATATACATGCTAAAACAATAAATTATCATAAACAAAGTAAAATTCTATTGAACATGATAGAAAACAAGTGCTCATAGATAATCCACACACATAACATAAAGATGCTAAGAACATGTTTAGCAACAACAACACCTACTCAAATCATTAAACAAACACTAGACTAAGAAAACATAAAGTACCTCAAAGCAACTAACAACCTATTAAAACAACAAAGTCTAGCAAGCCATGAAACAAGAAAATAAATGTTTAGGCCCAGGAAAAGTCAGGCACATTCATAGTTGGGGCAAAGTCCTCGTTTCCCAAGAAATCTGAGATTGTGAGGTTAGCGTCAGGGGTAACACTATTTTCTTATGCGTAGTTAGCCTCTTGTTCGATAGCTTCCAGGTAATTTTTGTAGCTCGCAGCTACATTGGCGCTAGCCTTGCAATGCTTGTACCAATGTCCGGTGAATCCACACATAAAACAAGGCGCACTTCCATCTGCAGCCTTTTTAATGGCGGGATTCGTAGGGTTTTCTCGAACTTAGGATCACTAACACTATGGCCAGAAGTTCCTTCTCTATGCAAAATATTAGAATGACCATCTCGCCCTCGACCTCGATTATGTCCCTTACGTCCTCTTCCACGAGAGGTGTTATCTCCACGTGGGTATGGATCATGGGGATGTGAATCAGAATGTCGATCCCTCTTTCCTTTGGGGCCCTTCCCTTTATTGACCTTGCCATGGTTAGCTTCGGGAACTTTTTTTTTCCCGACAGCTCTGGCATTATTGTTGACAAGAATCTCATTGTGCCTTTCGGCCACTTGCAGTAAGTTTAACAACCTACTGAATGTGGTGATTCTTTTGTTGTCAACCTCCAAACGATACTGGTTCGCTAATATCATGGACGAGGTAAGAAAAGTCGATAGGGTTTTCTGAATTATTTCCTCATCAGTAAGTTTCTTTCCACAAAAGTCCATACGTGCCTGAATTTGCAACATGTTTTTTTGGAAATCATTTACTTTTACATAATCGAGAAAGCGGATTTCGTTCCACAGGACGTTCAATTGTGGTATTAAGGAATCATGAATGTTCCCAAAACGGCTATCGAGAGCATCCCATAGCTCTTTTGGTGTCTTCAAGTGATGATAACCCCAACGCAGGTTATGATCGATATGCCTCTTGAGGAACATAAGAGCATTAGATTTGTCTTTATCAGTTGCCGGAGCAGCGTCGTCAGATGGCTTGATAGTGGAGGTGAAGTCCTTTGCCACGAAGGTGGTTTCCACATCATCTACCCAACGGTGGTATCAAGTCCTGCTGAGTCCAAAAGTTCGAACTCCAGTCGAATTAGGTCCATATACATAGACAAAGTAAAGGACATTAATATGGTGCTCAAATCCTTTTGAGTCCATGAACATGACAAATGTCGATACCATTTCTTAAGACCAAATTTCTTTATGGCCAAGATGAATATATATAAACCAAATTTATTTATGGTTGTATATATGTAATACGGATATGTCAAAGTCCAATTTATGGTCATAACTCGTTGTTTGAGGGTGAAAATGGTTTCTGCTGATTTCGGTAATTTCAGGTGTGTGGGTGAGAAACGAATTTAAACCCTAAACAATGTACTGCAAGGGAGTACTTTAGATTCGAGAGATAAATCTGTACAAATCCGGCCTAAACCAAGAAATGGCCGTTCCAGACTTGCTTCGGTCACAAAAAGGAGGAGAATGGGTTGGTTTTGGGGGGGGGGCGAAGAAAGTGTTGAGACCAGGTTGATTATGGAAGAGTAGTGGTTTCACGACTTGTATCAGAAAATGGGAAGCTAACAGATGGAAAGCTAGCAAATGTTTCTGAGTGTTGTATTTCTCCTGACTAAACTTGTTGTTCGGTGGAAATAGGTAAGACCTATTTATACAAGTCGAAGTGAAACGTACTCTGGTCTCATTAAGGAATGGAAAAATGGGTGAGTAAATGGGAGGATGTGGTAACCGTTAACGCATGGAATTGATGTTCCATAAAAAAGAGCGTTTCACCATTACTCCCTGTATTTACTAACTGCCTCATCCTTATTACACTTCCTCATGACGGGCATAGTGTACGCCGCACGCTGTAAACCGCCAAACCAATACCCAAAGTGGATCCCCCAGTTTGTGATATGTATTGATGTCTCGAATGTTTTCGTGGAAAACATGTAGCATGGTTGTTGCCTGTCAAGTCGAGCTTGGGAGACTTGCTAGCTTGGTGACCTTCGACGGTCGAGATTTTGCATCTTAAGAGGATATGTAGCCGTTGATCGTTGCACGCTTCCATTTTTGATAGCCGTGTAGGGAAGGCCAACATGGTGGCGCGACAGAGTTGGCATGGCATTCCTTGGCGCGGTTTGGCGCAACCAAACTAGGGTTTTGGGTCAAAGGTTACCATGCGTTGTCTGGTAACCTTAGACGACTAGGATTTGATCCTGGGATTGAAGGGCGACCGTTGATTGTTGCACGCCTTCATTTTAGTAGCCGCATAGGGAAGGCCAGCATGGTGGCGCAGCTAGGTTGGCATGCCTTGGCGCGGCTTGACGTGGCCAAACTAGGGTTTCGGGCCAAAGGTTACCATGCGTTGTCTGGTAACCTTGGTCGGCTAGGATTTGATCCTGGGATTGAAGGACGACCGTTAATTGTCGCACGCCTTCATTTTAGTAGTTGCATAGGGAAGGCCAGCATGGTGGCGCGGCTAGGTTGGCATGCCTTGGCGCGGTTTGGCATGGCCAAACTAGGGTTTCGGGCCAAAGGTTACCATGCGTTGTCTCGTAATCTTGGACGGCTAGGATTTGATCCAGGGATTGAAGGGCGACCGTTGATTGTCGCACGCCTTCATTTTAGTAGCCGCATAGGGAAGGCCGGCATGGTATAGTGGGGCCGCGGGGTTGGCATGCCGTTGGCACATGGTGCGGCTAGCGCGGCTAGCATGGCTAGGGCCAAGGCAAGGTGCGTTTGGAATGGCGAGGTGGGGCCAATGGTTTGGCATGCCGTTTGGCACATGGTGAGCTAGCATGGCTAGGGTCAAGGAAAGGTGCGTTTGGCTTGGCGAGGTGGGGCCAATGGTTTGGCATGCCGTTTGGCACATGGTGCGGCTAGCATGGCTAGGGCCAAGGCAAGGCGCGGTTTGGCTTGCCATGGTTTGCTATTGGCGCAGTAGTGCGGCTGGCATGGTTGGCATGCGTTGGCGCGGAGATGTGGCTGGCATGGTTTGCTATTGGCACAGTGGTGCGGATGGCATGCCTTGGCGCGGTAGATGTGGCTGGCACGGTTTGCCATTGGCACAGTGGTGCGTCTGGCATGGTTTGCATGCCTTGGCGCGGTAGCATGAGGGTTTTGTACGGGTGATGTCAATCAATGTTAGGGGTTCTGCTGTGGAACATGATACATATAAATAAAAAAAGGCACCCTGGTAATTCTTACGTAAGCATGTTGATCGATTCGATAAATGTGCTAATGGTCATAATGACGTCATGCTAGATGAGCGGTTTTACGATTTTAACCCTAGGCTAAAAGCCACCATTAACATTAAGTCCCATGCTTAGCTCGGAACGGGAGCATCGTTGCGAGGTTAGCATAAGATAGTGCCAGGCTAGGACAAGAAATTGAAACAAGTCGTGATAAGATGGTCAAGAAAGCCCGACTAACCTTTTCGAGAGGCAAAGAGAGTTTGCGCTTCCCATGTTGGCGGCCTTGCATAAATTGTACTAGTGGTGCGGACCGTGATGTGGTGAGATGAAAATTGTCGGCTTAGTCTGGCTATGCATCACCTTGGCTGGGTCAGGAAACATCGTGCCGTTGGGTCGGCGGGTTGTTGGTGTCAGTATGGTTTGGAAAGGGGGCACAGGCGTTGCGCTGCCTTGGACTCGGCATGGCAAGGCATGGCGCGGACAAGCTTTGCATGTGAGCCAGGGCAATGGTGCGGTCATGGAGAGGCAAAGCATGGTGGACGGCTTGGCAGGTGGGGCCAAGGCAATGGCGCGGTATTGGAGAGGCAAGGCATGGTGGACGGCTTGGCAGGTGGGGCCAAGGCAATGGCGCGGACAGTCTTGGCGTGGTAATTTTTTCTTCGCGGGACCGGTTATCTCTTTTCCTTACTTGGCTCAAAATAGGAAATCCTTTCCTTGTTAGGATTCCCAAATATCACGCACATAAAAAGAGGTCCGGCCTCTCCTTTTGTTTCATACCTATTTATTGTATTTAGGTGTGGTAACAGTAAAGCAAAGCGGGCAAGCGAATCCCTAGTATGTCTTCCCATACTTCCTCCTTACCTTGCTTTCTTTCTTTCTTTTTTTTTTTTTTTTTTTTTTTATTAATGCGAACCCTAGCTGTGGGTGTACCTTCTCATGAACTTGTAGAAATATTGTTTTTCTGAGTTGGTATGAATCCCAGCCATAGGTATGCTTTGCACGACCTTGTAGTAAAATTTAGGCGTGAGTGCCGTAGTGATGTTGGCCGCCTCGGTGCATGCGAAGTAGGTGTGCACGAGCATTGTCATTCCCTTCCGCGAAAATCTAGCTTTTAGGGTTTCCTCCGTTTCCTGTTGTGGCCGTGTGCATGGTTCCCGTTGTGGGGCGCGCCTATTTGGCTAGGCGCCAATTTCCCGTTGCATGAAGTGGTGATGCAGAGTCTATCAGTCCCCACTTCTTCGCATATGCGCAAAAATGACTTTGAAACCAATTGGCTTGCGTCCAGGATGGCCCTCTTGCGTCTGATAAGATAATCAGGCACTTTTCATAATAATCTCTCTTCGTATTGTTCCATTGTAGTTATCTCGAAGGTGAAAGCAGCGTTAGGGAATTTTCGTTAGAATGTCAGCAATTTCTGCTGTACCGAAGGATGTTGGCAGTTCCAAGCCAAATGTGGTTGATGAGTTCTTCACGATAGTTTCTGCTAGGAGAAGTCATCTTAAGCATGTGTCGATTCTTGACCGGTCCGGAAGGTGAGGGGGGATCGGTCGGTTCCTTTGTGGGAACGTGTACGGTTTTGTCTTGAGAGGAAAGAGTATTCCGCCTCTCTTATTGATTTCAAGATCTCCATGAGTCCGTTGCGTTCTTTTGATAAATGGATGCGATTTATGATAAGTCAAGATTGTGTAAGAGCTAGTTTAACCAAAGCGCAAATCATTGATGCTGTCGCGGCTTCTGCATCACTTCAAATTAGGAAAGACATCCCGGGTTTGGTTGCTTTCATCTCCAGGTGGTGTCCATATACCCACACAACTATACGCAGGTGGGGAGAAATGACTATATCTTTAGAAAGTGTAGCCATTCTGGTGAATCTTCCCATAACAGGAAACCTCAACATTAAGCTGTCAGATGATGAAGAAAAAATGCGTACCACCCTGGTTGCGAAGTCGAAAAGGTTTGTTCGAAAATAAAACGAGACGAAGTGTTTCTACAGTTGGTGGGTGTCTCAAATCTTTCCTGATGAGCTGACACCGGATCAAAAGAATAGTACACTCCACATCGCGGCATTCTTGGCTCTGTGGTTATCCCGGAATATTTTCGATGACGGCTCTGGTAAGAAGGAGATAAGGCCGGAACTCCTCATATTTGCTATAAGATTGGCGACAGGAGTCGTTCTCCCCATTGGCGGCTTGTTTCTCGGTTCTCTATACACACACTTGAATCATCTGGCTGTGGATATGCGCGTTTCAAATGGTTACATGAAAGTGGACTCGTATGTTCACGTTGCTTTTCTCCAGGCATGGCTATGGGAGCATCTTGAAAAATACGCTCCTAAACCATTGGTTTCACTTCCCGCGTCTTGGGGTGGTTCGAGATTACTTCGCTGGTCGAATAGGCGCCCAAGAGATGGCTCAAATCTGGCTGATTTCCTAGATAATTCGTGCGCCGTTAATTTTCGTCCATGGGCCCCAGTGTGTACATCCATAGTCCAGGTCAATACTTTTGCTTCCGCTCCAAACATGTCTTTGCTTTCTGACGAAGGGAACCTCGGTGTCGGCGAGGTTGTATTCATGCGAAGTTGCACGCCGGGTTACATAACATATATTTTTCGAGGATCGTGTCAGGCAGTCTCTTACAATATTGATCGGGCGGCTCGGCATATGGGTTTCGACCAAGGGGTCCCTCTTGTTCGTCAGCTGGTAGCTCCAGAGAACTCATTACCGACCGTTCTTGATGCTAGTGTTTTCGTGCAAAATCCTTCGACTACCTCCAAGTATAACACATTCTGGCAGAGTGAATTCCTTGTCATCCAGGAATTTGTGAAAGTCGTAGTGGAGAACATCCGTGGTAGGCCTTCTGCTGTGATTTTATCAAAGCATCCGTTGTTGAGGGATACTTCTTCAACCAAAAGAAAATCCGTCGGTCCGGGCGCGGACAGTCCCCAAACGAAGGTCTCAAAATCGCGCAGGTGGTTTCCAGTCAGATTCCACAGCTCTACCGACTTTTAGTTCGTCCAACATGCAGGTATGTATGATTTTCCTCTTGACTTCAGTTGGGCCGTGTATATTCTCGTTTCTTTTCTGAGTATCCGTCTTCATATTTTATCCAGGATTTCAACAGTGTGAACGCCTTTACCAAACTTGCAAGTAGACAGAAAACATTGCTTCCCGAGACAGAGGATGTCGGTATTGAGCCTATCCATGGTGATGGGGAACCCGAGAAGGATGACGGTTCGGAGTCCAGTGATGGCGAGGGTAGTTCTTCTGACAACGATCTTGAATCTTCCTCTAGTCGGTCTGAAAGTGAATCAGTGAGTTTTTCCACATGTTCCTTTTTTTTTGTTTTGGAAAAACGTCTAATCCGCGGTATTACAGGAGGAAGCCGTTTCTGAAGATGGCTCTGAGATAGAGACTGAGGAAGATACAACTTTGTCTCCAACTGTGGAAACCGTACCGGGCGATCTTGTAATGGATGTTGATCAAGATGAAAACATCGTTGCTGCTCAGACAAAGGAAAGTACTCCAGTGGCCGTAGGTGCGATTGTTGTTAGGAGTCCCTTGTCGGTTGCTGATGTAGTCACAGGCGCCCCTTTTAATCCTCCGTACTTGGTTCCTTATCGGGATCACAAGCTGATTGGAGGGTTTAGTGTGCCAGCCAAACATGCGGTACTATACACTAAGATCTGGGAAAACTACGGTCAAATTGCCACGACCAAACAAATTACTATTCGGTACGCGTTGGTTAAGCGTGTGGAGGAAATTCTATCTTCGATTGACGACATGTGCAACGTGACTGGTTATACTGTTTCTGGGGATGTGGTCACAAGATGGAGGTTCCATCGTGACATGTGCATGGAGTTTGAGTTCAATGCTCCTTGGTTCGTCAAAGGTTTCTCTGAGGTTGAAAAGATGTTGGCTGAAACGGTCGAAGGCCCTTCTGCGGATATGGTGAAGAAGAAGGAAGTGGAAGTCGAAAAGCTATCCAGGAAACTAAAATTGAAGAGGGCGGCTCTTCAAAGCGCAAAGGAGGCTCTCGCCAAGAAGAGCAAGCCATTGTTGGAAAACTTTCCTTGAATACATTTCTATTTTTTTTCTTCTGATCTTCTTATTTTAGGTTTTTTTTTTTAAAGGAAAATGAAACGCCTAGTTTATGGTTTTGATTTTCTGGATTTTTGAGTTGATAGACAAATGCTACCTTGATGGTTTTGGATTGTTCTTTTGGAATGCATTGTTTTGGTTATGATTGCATGTGGCGCAAACGTTCCAAGCAAACCATGGAACCGCGTGTTGGTAGATGACATGGGATGAAACATAACATGACTTATCGGTTTTATCATTCTCGTGAAAACTTGAAATAACAAACCATGTATTTTGTCTAGGTAAGACTTACTCGGTTTTTCATCTCTTCCTGTTGAAAAAGGAATCTCCCGGGCGTTAGACCGAGTTTTGTGGGAAACGTCGCCATGACTGTGGAAAGTCCCCAGTCATTCCTTGTCGTGTTGCCGATCCCTGGGCGGATCGTTCGCTTCTAAACCCCTCGGAAGTCCCCAGTCGTCCTTTGCCGTGTAACGACTGGTAATTGAGCCGCCTGGTAACTGATTCGTCGTTTCCTGAGCGGATTGTTTGATTCTACTGTCGTGACGTCCGGGTCGAGGTACGAGATCGAGGATTGAAAATTGACATCATGACCGAAAGATCAACTTCCCACTGTGGCCGCCAATTGTTTGAGGGCGAAAATGGTTTCTGCTGATTTCGGTAATTTCGGGTGTGTGGTTGAGAAACGAATTTAAACCCTAAACAATGTACTGCAAGGGAGTACTTTAGATTTGAGAGATCAATCTGTACAAATCCGTCCTAAACTAAGAAATGGTCGTTCCAGACTTGCTTCGGTCACAAAAATGAGGAGAATGGGTTGGTTTTGGGGAGGGAAGCGAAGAAACTGTTGAGACCAGGTTGATTCTGGAAGAGTAGTGGTTTCACGACTTGTATCAGAAAATGGGAAGCTAACAGATGGAAAGCTAGCAAATGTTTCTGAGTGTTGTATTGCTCCTGACTGAACTTGTTGTTCGGTGAAAATAGGTAAGACCTATTTATACAAGTCGAAGTGAAACGTACTCTGGTCTCATTAAGGAATGGAAAAATGGGTAAGTAAATGGGATGAGGTGGTAACCGTTAACGCATGGAATTAATGTTCCATAAAAAAGAGCGTTTCACCATTACTCACTGTATTTACTAACCGCCTCATCCTTATTACACTTCCTTATGACGGGCGTAGTGTACGCGCCGCACGCGTAAACCGCCAAACCAATACCCAAAGTGGATCCCCGGTTTGTGATATGTATTGATGTCTCGAATGTTTTCGTGGAAAACATGTAGCATGGTTGTTTCCTGGCAAGTCGATCTTGGGAGACTTGCTAGCTTGGTGACCTTCGACGGTCGAGATTTTGCATCTTAAGAGGAAAGGTAGTCGTTCATCGTTGCACGCTTCCGTTTTTGAAAGCCGTGTAGGGAAGGACAGCATGGTGGCGCGGCAGAGTTGGCATGGCATGCCTTGGCGCGGTTTGGCGCAACCAAACTAGGGTTTTGGGTCAAAGGTTACCATGCGTTGTCTCGTAACCTTGGACGGCTAGGATTTGATCCTGGGATTGAAGGGCGACCGTTGATTCTCGCACGCCTTCATTTTAGTAGCCGGCCAAACTAGGGTTTTGGGCCAAAGGTTACCATGTGTTGTCTGGTAACCTTGGTCGACTAGGATTTGATCATGGGATTGAAGGGCGACCGTTGATTGTCGCACGCCTTCATTTTAATAGTCGCATAGGGAAGGCCGGCATGGTGGCGTGGCTAAGTTTGGCGTGGCCAAACTAGGGTTTTGGGCCAAAGGTTACCTTGCGTTGTCTGGTAACCTTGGACGGCTAAGATTTGCTCCCGAGATTGAAGGACGACCGTTGATTGTCGCACGCCTTCGTTTTAGTAGCCGCATAAGGAAGGCCAGCATGGTGGCGCGTCTAAGTTGGCATGGCATGCCTTGGCGCGGTTTGGCGTGGCCATACTAGGGTTTCAGGCCAAAGGTTATCATGCGTTGTCTGGTAACCTTGGACGGCTAGGATTTGATCCTGGGATTGAAGGGCGAATGTTGATTGTCGCACGCCTTCGTTTTAGTAGTCGCATAGGGAAGGCCAACATGGTGGCGCAGCTAGGTTGGCATGCCATTGGCATGGCATGCCTTGGCGCGGTTTGGCGTGGCCAAACTAGGGTTTCGGGCCAAAGGTTACCATGCGTTGTCTGGTAACCTTGGACGGCTAGGATTTGATCCTAGGATTGAAGGTCGCACGCCTTCGTTTTAGTAGCCGCATAGGGAAGGCCGGCATGGTATAATGGGGTCGCGGGTTTGGCATGCCGTTGGCACATGGTGCGGCTAGCATGGCTAGGGCCAAGGCAAGGTGCGTTTGGCTTGGCGAGGTGGGGCCAATGGTTTGGCATGCCGTTTGGCACATGGTGCGGATAGCATGGCTAGGGTCAAGGCAATGTATGTTTGGCTTGGCAAGGTGGGGCCAATGGTTTGGCATGGCGTTTGGCACATGGTGCGGCTAGCATGGATAGGGCCAAGGCAAGGCGCGGTTTGGCTTGGCATGGTTTGCTATTGGCGCGGTACTGCGGCTGGCATGGTTGGCATGCCTTGGCGCGGAGATGTGGCTGGCACGGTTTGCCATTGGCACAATGGTGCGGCTGGCATGGTTGGCATGCCTTGGCGCGATAGCATGAGGGTTTTGTATAGGTGATGTCAATCAATGTTAGGGGTTCTGCCGTGGAACATGATACATAGAAAGAAAAAAAAAAAGTACCCTGGTAATTCTTACGTAAGCATGCTGATCGATTCGATAAATGTGCTAATGGTCATAATGACGTCATGCCAGATGTGCGGTTTTACGATTTTAACCCTAGGCTAAAAGCCACCATCAACACCCGTCAACAAAAATGACTAACCAAATTTCTTTATGGTTAACAAATTGATCAACCAAAAATAGGCTTGTTTGAAAAAAAAAAAAGAATACAAAAATATATATTATTTACATGCACATATTTCACAAGGATTCAAGTTGTTATTCCTTTGTAAGTATATGACAATCAAGAAAAAAAAATTATATAAATAAGTGTGAAAAAAATATATTATTTTATGACTTTAGTTGTAATCAAGACAATATTTAGTGGTAATAATTTGTAGTTCACTACTTTTTCTAACAAGTAGTACAGAAGCATAATACTACCTTCTTTCTTCTTCTTTCTCGTAATTTTTTTTTATTAATATACATGCATCGTGTTTTTCAAAAGGTTTTCAAAAGTAAAGACAATATATTAAAATATCATAAAGGTACAACTTTATATGGTGAAATTTAAAACAAATCGGAGATGCATTTGTCTATCATGAATTAATTTATTAGGGTGAAAAGGACAAACATTTATTACTTTAAGGGAGATATGTAATAGTGGATGATAAAATATGTCTCTTTCAAGAGGACAAGCATGCATGCATAAAAGAGAATATGTTTTCTCTTCTTCTTCTTATTTCAAACAAGGACAAATAAAATTATTTTATCTATAAAATCTCTAAATAAAGAAGGGAGATAAACATGATTCATGGATTATTACATTTCCTATCATATGCATTATTAAAATAAATCTATAACTATCAAGAGAGTATACAAGCAAGTGATAATAAGAAAATAGAGTAAAGTACTATTATCAATAATTATCATGTGATGAAGAAGAAGGACAAACACGCATTTAAATATAGAAAGGAAGTTTAAGGAATACCTTCTTTTCGAAAATCCTACTTGATATTAATGGTAAAACCAACAACTTTTGTTTGTGAAGTATTAATGCTCAAGTGGAAACAAAGAACATCGTGTTGATAACGTATTTAAGTTTGTTGCATGGAGGAGACAAAAGAGTAAATCATAAAGGAGACAAAAGAGAAAGAGAATTAGACATCTAATCTAATCTAACTAGATGATAATTGAAACTCAATACTCAATTCTCATTCACTTTGGCCCCACAAAAAACTGATGTGGATCTCTCTTGAGTGAATATTATAATTATAAAATAGAGCTTTCTCATTGAATCTAGTCCCACATCAATTAACAAAATATAGATCCTTATACCCTATTAACACCATCCATTAGCAAACTGCTTCCCACTTCTATTCGACGGTTCGACCAACTGTTCCCAATTCTACTTTCACCCACCGATTAACGTTTCACCTTCCTAAACTATCCCCATTTCCTTCTTCATCCAATTTTTTTCTCTTAAACTTTTCTCCGTCAATCCCATATTCCCTGAACTGAATCAACTCCCATTTGTAACTTACTTTTTTTCTCTTCTTCGATTTTTACTGATCATCATTCATAAAAAAGAGACCTAATAGATAACTCTCGGAGTTTGCACTTTTTAAGATAATATGAACAGAAGTAACTTGGGGGATTCAAACTCTTTTTCTTAGGGAACTCTTTGTATCTCTGTTGTGAAGAGTAACTTGGAAGCCAATAAATAAAATAACAAACACAAATATGACACAGAAGTTTGATAGTAGACGTGATTAGTGAGTTATAAGCATACCAAGAGAGGAACAAAGAGCAGATACTACTTCAAATTAGATTGCATATGTGTTTAACAACCTTCCTACCAATATCATAATCACAATTACAATCAATAAATTATACCGTAAACAAAATAAAAAAATTATTCACTTACCATGACATTATCATCTGCTCCATCCTCGTATCTGTAATATAAGTTCATTCAACAAATCCATTTAAAAGCTGTAAACGACAGAAAATTGAAAACCCTAATTGATAAATTTGGGGGAAATCGATTAAGAAAAATATAGAAAGAGAGTTACCTCAAATGATCATCGTCCCCTACTGGTGATGTTTAGGTTCTTAATCGCTTTACTTTCTCTCGCTCTAAAGCCCTAATTTCTTGCAAAATGGTTCTTTTTTCGTTTTTTAGGAAAAAATCCTAACCCTATTTGATAAGTAGTTTTGAAAAGAGAAGATTGGTTATGTCATCCACGAACTGTCCATGAAGAATTGGAATAATTTCCAAAGGTGAAACTGAATGAAAATAGTCGTGGGGAAGAGAATAATTGGTCGAATGGAAGTGGGGAGCAGTTTGTTAGCGGACGGTGTAAGCAAGGTGTAATAATCTTTAATTGGTATAAATGTGGGGTCATATTCAACGAGAGATCTCTAAATCCTAATACTATCACCACACTTCTCCACATCAAATTTTGGTAGGGCCACAATGAATGAGAATCAAGTATTGAGTTTCAATTATATTGCACATATAATTGAGATTAAATCATTCCAAAGATCAAAATTAAATATTGCAAATTGAAAAACATAAAACTCTAAATAAACCCGTATATAACATTTCAATTTCCTCGTAACCCACAAAATGTAACAAATGAATCAACTAAGAATCGCACATATAATTGAGATCTCAATGAGATAATGGTATACGGTGATTACCATCGTCTTGGTTTTCCGTCTCTCCGTTCTCCATTTGGATCAAATCAAATCAGAGATGCTTGATTTTACAGAGAAGTTCAGATCTGCTGCTGGAGGAAGAAGAGAAGTAGCTGGGTTTAGGAAGTGGGGTTCGAAACGAAAGGTTATAACAATAGAAGTGGGGGTTGGTTATGTCTACGGAAGTGGGGGTAGTTGTTTGCAAACTGAACTAAATGTGTAAGTGTGGTGTAAACCTATATGTATTTGTTCACTATGTGGAGCCAGGATTAATGAGAGAATTCTATTTTCTAATACTCTCATTATAGCTGTCCACATCATCAAAAAGTGGGGCCAGAGTATTAGTAATCCTAATACTGTCACTGACTCAGTATTCTCAATGTCTTCATCGGAGATATATTTATTTTCTGTTTTCTTTTGAAGGTTATCTTTGATTGATGCAGAAAGTATTGCTGAATAATCTTGAATTGGAGTTGATGAAACAGGATATCGAAGTACGATTCATCCTTGAGTAGTGGAAGGAGAGATAATTGTGAGCAACATAAATGAGAACTTACCGATTGCACTTCAAAATTAATAAGCAGCTGGTCAATTCCAGAAGAAAAGAAATTCACATTTCTAAATAATCAATTGTAATGAGGTACGAACAAAAAATTTCATATGTGATGAGATTTAAACGAAATAGAAGAATTATCATTTTTGTTAGGACTGAAGAAAAAAATGGGAACCAAGCTTTGAGACACATAAAGCAGTTACTAAGGATGAAGATGAGAAGTTGTGGTACGAAGAAGTATGGATAGTGGGTCGATGAAGAAGTGGGAGGTGTACGCTAGGGTGTGAATAACAAAATTTGAGGGAGGTGTGGGGCCAGAATGAATAAGAGAACTCTATTTTCAAATACTCTCATTATAATGATCCACATCGTCAAAAAGTGGGGTCAGAGTGAAGGAGAATTCACCGTTGAGTTTCAAACCCAGACGTTTGAAACTCAATGGACCAAAAATCTTCTCCAAATGGACCAAAAATCTGGATTTCAAACCATACTCTCAGTATGGTTGTACGCCAAAAATCTAACCTCACTTCTATTCTTACATCTCCTTTCGACCCCCACTTCCGCAACCGCAACCCACTAAGTAACTACTTCTCTTCTTCCTTCCCCTTCTTCTCTAGAGTCATTCTTTCATCGCATCTCTCTCCTCCAGCAGATGGGAATGCCTTTGTAAAATCAATTATTTTTGTTTGATCCAAATGGACAATGTTGAGATATGGAAAAACCAAGACGATGATAATTACCGTATGTATATAATTCATTGAAATGAATTATATGTTTATAAATTCATCATGATGTTGAAGTTTATCTTTTTAATACATCAATCTTACTTCTTTTCTATTAGCATATGTTTACATTTTGCCATTACATCTTACTGAATAATTACTGAATGATTATAATCACAACTTAGCTCATATTGGGTTATACTAACTTTCCAAATAAATCTGATTAGATTTTGCTAATGCATTGCAGTAACAACTAGAAGGCTATACGGTTTTGGTTTCGTTCGTCTCGGTACTGAGCTTGAACTACAAATTCAGTATTTTAAAAAGTTCAGTTAACTGCGTAAACTTTGTGGAATTTCTTAAGCTATGTTAAAGTTAATTTTCCCTCATCAATCAGTTATGTGTTTCAAAATACTCTAATGGTGGGTTTGGATGTAGAATTTTAAAGGTGGAATTCATGGGTTCAGGGGATTTGGTAGAATTACGTTTCCCTTTGTATGTTTGGTTGCTCGAATTCTTGGAATCACATTTCCTACGGGATTCAGTTTTCCAGCAAATCCCCCATATGGAGTCCGACCCCTCCCCCTAAGATTTGCTGGGAAACTTATCAAGGATTTATGGACCCACTTTTTTTAACTTTAAATCCCATATATATGCAATTTTATGATTTGAGTGTAATGCCAAACGGTACAAAGACTTTAATACAAGAAAACTCTATAAATCCTAGGAATTTATATTGAGTTACCAAACACACAAGGAATTTACATGATTCCCAGAATTTGTAATCCCATGGGATTATAAATTCCTGGAAACGGTGATTTCTGCAAACAAACCCACCATAAATACTCTCGCCACATTACTGGATTCAAACAAGATGATAATTGAATCCAAATACTGGATTCTCATTAATTTTGGCCCCACCAAAATCTGACGTGGAAAAGTGTGGTTAGAGTTTTAGTGAATAGAGCTTTCGCATTGAATTTGGTCCCACATCTATTAACAAAATAAATTTCCTTACACCCTCTTTACACCATGCATTAGCAAACTCCTCCCACTTCTATTCGACGGTTTAGACCAACCGTTCCCACTTCTATTTCCATGATTCCATCGACGGAACTACCCCTACTAGACCGTTTCTCTTTCATTACATATTCTTCCGTATTTTGTTCCTCGATGGGAAAATTAGGGTACAGAAAGTTCATATATTATTTCTCAAATCAACAACCCAATCCGTCTTCCTCCCAGACCTTATTCTTGGTATTCTCTTCTGACGACTGGTAATTACTCTACTTAAAAGAGTAAGGTTTTCATTTTTTTTGGGTTTTGATTTTGACGATAATTGTAATTTTGAATTCATCCTATGAAAGTAAGTAACCATATATCTTGGACCTCTCAGTGAATAACTTCAATGATCATCACCAAAAACCAGTTGCATCTTTAGTACCGCTGTTGAGATTTTATTGAAAGTCAGTAGTGAAAATTACTTCAATCATTTTTCAAGCAACCTCATGTTAAGGTTGGAAATGTTGGATTCATGTGGATATGAAACTTCTTTTAACTGCGTGTCATCTTTTTCCTTTTTGGTGGTCACTTAAGGATCCCTTGGAAGATGAATTAAAACTTCTCCTACAAAGGTATCATCTACATTATGCGTTATATGCGTTAGATGCTTTCTTTTATATGCGTTAGGATGTTCGATCAAACCACATTTTTGTTGCTTACTGCTCAAAACTTAGGGGTTTTGTTTTTCTTAAATAGAATGGGGGTTCTGTTTTCTTTTAGTTAGTTAATGTTCAATTTATTTTGCTGCAGAAAAAAAAAAAAAAAAAAAAAAAAAAAAGACTCTTGGACGAATTCAATTTCAAGATGAGAATTAATTTGCATAACACCTTCGAGGTATTGTTAAGCGGTAGGGTCATTCATGATTAAGTTAATTAAATTTGTCATTTTTCCACTTGATTCAGGAATTTGAACTTCATTAGTTTGGTCGAGTTCTGATCAGTCAAAAGCTACTTGGTAACCACTATTGTTATATCCACTTGGTTACTTGCTGCTTAACCGGCCTTTTGAATCGTGAAGTACATATCGAAAGTGATCAACTGCTGCTTTATATGTTGTTCTTTTCACTTTTTCAGGGTTGGAATTTAAGTTGGATCCTCATATCTGAATTGCCTGCATAAATAGTGAAAAGTGGGAGGTATATGCTTTTGATAACTTCACATAGTATGAATGTGCAATGTGGTTGATATCGTGACCTTTTTCATTTTTCATAGGGACCAGAACTCCTTTGAATTGTTGCCCCTTGCGCATAACTATTTTTTTTTTTATCGGCAAAGGTTGAAGATAGATTAATGATGCCTACCAGAGGTAAGCAGAAAGAGGCCCCCATAAGCTATATGTTTCTTACTTTCATACTTCTTTATTATTTATTTCCTTCAATCCATATGTGTAAGCTAATCTCTAGAACTCGAATAAAATTTCCAGGAACTCCTCATTTAAGACAGAAGCAACAAGGTGGGATAGTCTATGTAGACATGCGAATGATGTAATAATTCATCTTTTATCAGTTCTGTTATTGAAATGAAATTATATATATATATATATATATATATCTGGCATCACCTTAGTTTCGTTGTTCTTAGTGTCCAATTTTTAAAGTATGGATTTTGTTACAAATTGCAGGCCATAATCTTCACCAGTTCCATGCCATACTGAGTTCAATGCAAACAAGAGTTCGTGAAAGAATTTCAATCAGGGGAATTAAAACTCAAAGTCAAGTTAATTGAGGTGATTTAATCGGGGAACTTCTCCTATGCTGATAATGCCCACCTTTTGGAATTGGAATTTCTAGATATTGGAATTTCTTTCAGCAGCCACGGAAATAACATGATCGAGTGGATCTTCTTTTGGTGCAAGTAAGTCTTCCACATATCGGAATGCTTTTGAACTTTGTTTGAATTTTTACTGACATTGGTAAAATTATTACTAAAGTATTTTATAGAATTTTTACCGACTTTTCTATTTTACTGACATTCTGTCTAATGATATATGTCCATAACATTATATTGTAGAATTCTCAGGTCCTGGATGTTCATTGGTAACTTATAGTTACAGCGAAACGGTATGTATGAATGTCCATCCCGTAGTGTGGAGGGAAATTTGAAGGTACGGAGAATTAATTAGAGTTCCATTTCGGAATCCCAAGAGTTAAAGTGGAGATAACAAGGTATGAATGTATATGATTACTCATCCCATTTGTATTCCTGCAACAATTATCTTACGCAGTTTACATTTAAGGGGCTATGTGAAATCCGTACATAATACAGAATTTTTACAATGAGTGCGGGTAGTACAAGAGGTAATTGAACTCAGTTAAAGTATTATAGATGATTGAGTTGCTTGAGAAATTATTTCCGTTATTAAACTTGTAGGAGCATAATATCGCGACATCAATACTTTGAGAGGGAAACAAACAACTACATCGCGAAGGCGTCGCAAGAAAGAAATATAAATGACGCAATGGATGACGAAAGTCAGAACATGAGAAAAGTATGAAGACTTGGCGATATTTAGGAGTGTCGCAAGTAAAGGCGTTTATAACGTTCGCGACACTTAGCGAGATGTTCGAAAATAAAGGATGACTTAGTTTGTCATCCACTTTATACTATCCTATATAAAGAGTTGAGCCAGTTTGTTGAAGGGGAGGTCTTTTTGAATTGTTAAGCAAGTCATTAGGAGAGAGAAAATTAAGAGGGATTGTAATTTCTTTAGTTATGTTCTTCATTACTTTGTAAACCTTTCAAATAACAATTAATAAAACACATTATTATTCATCTTCAAATGGATTGATTAAGCAAATTCGAGTGAGGGGTGTAGTGTGAGATTTCCCGCAACTACATATGCGCTAGAAACAGGGATTGAAGAAGATTGAGGATCGAAGAGTGCAGTTAAAATCGTTTAAATCAAGAAAATGAGAAAGGAAAATGTTAAATCAGATGAGGTAGGGGAGTTAAGAAGCAAGGAACGTAATGAAGATATGGAATACAATTCAATTACAAAAGCAATGGTTAATGAATTCCACGAAAATATTAGAGGAAGGATACATAAACGAGATTTTGAAGGAAAGAAGATTATAGACGAGGAGAAGACATCGTCTTTGAAGGAATGGGAAAAACAGAAAATAACGTTCACAGCAGCAGAAGTGCCTAGAGAAAATTTGAATCATATATCTCCACTAGTGATCACGATAAATGCAAGCAGAAAAAGAGAAGAATCGGCAAAAGCAGCGGAAGAATGGGTAATAAATAGAACTTTGGTGGATACAGGGAGTTTGGTGAGTATCATGTTTTACCATACCTACAAAAAATTAGGATATAAAGATGAAGAAATGAGTTCCCCAAGGTATTATATTCATAGTTTTGGAAAATCTATAACAGTACCTAAAGGGGAGATAAAATTACGAATTTTACTCGGAGAAATTGAAACACAAGTAACATTAAGTGTAGTGGATATGGAATCGCCGTACCACATATTGTTAGGGAGACCTTGGGTACATGCAATTAAGGCGGTAGCGTCAACACTCCATCGGTGCATCAAATTTCCTATGCCGAGTGGAATTGGTGAAATCGAGAGGAGATATTGATAAAGGAAGAATATATCATCAAATCGAGGTAAAGCATTATGAAGGGCAAGTGAAGAAGCGAAAAGATCGCGCAGGAAGATGATAAAAGCAGCTAAGAAAGAAGAAGAATTTAGAATTTACATGATAAGAGCAAAAGAGGGAAAAGGAATACCTGGCGAAATCATGGGAAAAGGGAGTGAGTTCGCGAAGGAAATGAGAGGACCAACTCTTATGGGAGAACAGAAGTCTAGTTATGTCGCGAGAGAACAAACAAAAGAAGTGAATGTTGGAACCGAGGAGGAGCCTAAAATCTTAAAAATTGGGACTAAAATGGAAGCGGATGAAGAAAGAAGAACTGTTGAGTTGTCTGCGAGATTACAAAGATATTTTCGCATGGGATATGAATGAAATGCCCAGTATAGATCCATCGGTGGCTTGCCATAAATTGGAAATTGACAAGAATATAAAACCATTTAAACAAAGAATTAGAAAGATCGCGACAAACATATCATCCTCAAATAGAAGAAGAGTTGCGAGAAAATGTTGGACGCGGGAATTATTAGACAAGCAAAATATCCCGAATGGATAGCAAATATGGTTATAGTCCCAAAGAAGAAAAAAGGAATAAGAATTTGTATAGATTTTACTGATCTAAACAAAGCTTGTCCTAAAGATAGTTTCCCATTACGGATATTCCGCAATTGGTTGAAGCGGCAGGAAACGAAAGGATATCATCTCTTGATGGATATAAGGGTTACAATCAAATTCCTCTCGCCGAAGAAGATCAAGAACATCTTTGCTTTCTTTGCTCCAAGAGGATTGTCTTGTTATACAAAAATGCCGTTTGGTCTGCGAAATGCCGGTGCGACATACCAAAGAATAGTGGAGAAGGTATTCGCGAGATGGATACACAAAACATTGGAGGTATACGTAGATGATATGTTAATAAAAAGTAGAAAAGCAAAAGACCACGTACAGGATTTGAAAGAAATTTTTGAACAAATGAGGCAATTTAATATTAAAGTAAACCAGGAAAAATGCACCTTTGGAGTCGCCTCGGAAAATTTTTAGGGTACATTGTATCCAAAGAAGGAATTCAAGTCGACCCGAGAAAAAGTACAAGCAGTTCGCGATATGCCAACACCAAATGACAATAAAAGATGTTCAAAAGTTAAATGGGTTGTTAGCTTCGCTAGGGAGGTTCATCTTGCGATCATCGACAAATGCAAGCACTTTTTCAATATCCTTAGAAAGGGATCGAAGTTTAAATGGACAGATGAGTGCGAGAAAGCCTTGCAAGGAATAAAGGAACATTTAATGGATATATCAATTTTGCAAAAAACAGAAGAAGGAGAAGAATTGTTGATCTATCTTGCGACAACCTCGCATGCATTAAGTGCGGTGTTACTTGCGAGTGGACGCAGGAGTAGAAAAACTAATTTATTACATCGACAAAACTTTTAACGCTGCAGAAAGGAATTACTCAAAAATTGAAAAACTAATCTTGGCATTAGTTTATGCAACATTTAAGCTTCGTATATATTTTCAAGCGCATGTTGTCAAGGTGGTAACAAAAGTACCAATAGAATCAGTGATGAAGAATTCAAAGAGATCGGGAAGAGCTGAGAGATGGAATGCTCAAATAAGTCATTGCAAACTCAAATATGAAATACTATCTTCGCCAAAATCACAGGTTGTCGCAGACTTTCTAGCAGAATTTCCTTTGGAAGAGGATGAATCAGTAGAAGAAATGATGGATGTAGAGGAAGAACATGGAGATCCGAAAGATTTGTTAACGGAACCGAATAGATGGGAAATATAAGTAGATGGGTCATCAAATGGAGAAGGAAATGGAATAGGAATTGTTGTGATATCGCCAGAGGGCAATAAAATAGCTCTTTCTTTCAGATTGGAGTTTGCATCAACAAATAATGAAACAGAATATGAAGCTATAATACATGCTTTGCGATTTGCAATAGAAATGAAGCTGGAGAATGTGAGGATTACTAGTGATCCACAATTGGCAATTCACCAGATAAAAGAAGAATATGCCATAAACGAATTGTCTTTGCAAAAATATAAGAAACTTGTTGACGAGTTATCGATGTAGATACCAAGAATAAAGTGGAGACATATATCAAGGAGAAATAATAGGCTCATGCAGACGCTTTTGCCTTTATATCAAGTATGATGACAGATCCGGTTGCGAGAAACATTAAAATACAAACACTTTTGATACGAGTCAATTGACAAAGAAGAAGAACAAGAAACCGATGTAATGGTAGTAGAAAATGGAACACAAACACTTTGCGAAGAAGATTGGAGAGCGAGCTTCATGCATATTTAATGACAGGAGAAACACCAAGAAATAGGTTAGAGGCACATAAATTAAAAAGCCGTGCAACAAATTATGAATTAAGAGATGGAGTGCTATATCTGACGATCTTTTAACGGGCCTTCACTTAGATGCTTAACAAGAAAGGAAGGGAAATCATATTGAAGATGTTGCATAGTGGGGATCTTTGGTAATCATAGCGGTGGAAGATCTTTAGCACATAAAGCAAAAGTGCAGGGCTATTATTGGCCATATATGCATGAGGACGCGAAACAAGTGTCAAGGCGTTGCGAGGATTGCCAAAGGCATGGGAAGAAAATACATGCGCCAGGAGCTCCGTTAAATTCTTCATCAAGTGTCTGGCCATTTGGAAAATGGGGTTTAGACATTGTAGGACCATTTTTACCAGGAACGGGACAGAGAAGATATTTAATCGTCGGCTGATTATTTCACAAAATGGGGAAGAGGTGAAAGCGGTACAACATATTCGCGATAAGGATGTTTTTACTTTCATATTTGAGAACATTATATGCAGATTTGGGATTCCAAAGCACAATTGGTATCGACAATGGGGAAGCGATTCGAAGGACAAAATATAGAATTCACGCTTAATGCATTTCGGATACGATGTGGGAAATCAACTCCTTTATACCCATGCAGCTAATGGTCGCGAAGCGACAAATAAAACAATCGCAGACATATTGAAGAAAAAGTTAGAAGGATACAATAAAGGATGGTGCGAACAAGTACCCAATGCGGTATGGGCTTATAATACAACTAGAAGAGAAGCTACGAGGCATGTCCCCTTTTTGTTTAACATATGGAGTTGAAGTTGTACTCTGACGTGAAATTAAGATTCCAACTACAAAGAAAGAAGCTTGGGAGAAAATCTCGGTGCGGGTAACATCTTAATCAAGTTAGATGAATTAGAAGAGAAAAGAGAGAGCACTACAACATATGGAGAATTATCGAAGATTGGATGAGAGAATATAACAAGCGTGTCAAGATACGTGAATTTCAGCCTGGTGACTTGGTGCTGCGAGAAACCCCTATATATCAGCGAGAAAATGGTGGCAAGCTGGCAAGAAAATGGGATGGACCTTATATCATCAAGGAGATAGTTGGTACAGGGGCATATAGATTAATGGATCCTGAAGGCAAAGATGTAGGGAAAAAACTAAATAGGCCATGGAATAGGTTATATCTTAAGAAATATTACCCATAGAAGATGGGAGAAATGGAACGAATCTGTGATGTAATGTTTTTGCAACAGATAGATTGCGAGATCAAAGGAAATAAAGCAAGATTGTGCGATAGCTTCGCAAACAGAATGAATGCTTGAATGAATTAACAAATATGAATGAGTGAGTGAATGGGACGAACCTTTATGGCGTACACCTTAGTTCGCGAATGATATTTCGCAAGAGGCAAATGTAAGACCTAAAGTGCGTCATATAAGGGGGGTATCTCTTGACATGGCTCAGGGGAAAGGTTACACCGCTCCTGGAATCTGAGTCATGGAGATTTGGGGCCCATGAAAGCCTATCCGGTGGAGATACCTTGAATTTCCAACTATATATATAAGTTTATACCCTGGTTGGACGCCCGAGGGTCTCTTCCAAGGAGTCAGCGTATGACCAAGGCGCCGAGGTACACGGTTGAGTCAAGAGTGCGGGAGCATGGAACTTCCTTACCACTCTTGACAAGTCTTGGCACATGCTGCACTCGGCCCAAGAAAACTCCACTTAGGGTGCGGTCTCGTAACCATAAACCATATAGGTATAAGGGATAAGAGGCTGCGAAAACAACCGGTTGTTGTTAAGACCGGATGGGAGGAGCTAGTCTTGTATGGCCGATGTACGCCTCCTTGAAGGGGCAACCAGGGAGATGATAAGGCGGCACCCTCCATTAGGGAGAGTGATAAGTGTCAAAAGACGCAAATGTCATAAGACTTTATTTTCGCAAGGAAATGAAGACTTATCATATTTGTGCAATGATCTGTAGAGGCAATAATACTAACATGAAGGTGAGGCGAGATCAATGGGTTTTTACATGAAAATGAAAAAACGTCCTGCGATTTCGTTTCGCAAAGCCGACAATGTCATGGGATTTTATATTCGCAAGAATATTTAAACCTGTTGTATTGTCGCAAGCACAATATCCTGCAGAGGCAAAAATACTTGTGCAATGATAAGGCAAGGTTAATGGGTCATTGATGCGTGTCGTAACCACAACAAATTAATCAATATATTTCCCACTAATTAACTAGTAATATAGCGGTAGTAAGGATCGTTCCCAGAGTTGTGTAATTGATATGTTATTTAGTTCAAAGAAAATAATGAAAACACAAAGGGGGATTGTTTTAAAGTGAAATAAAAAGAATAACAAATAAAAGAAAGATATGATCAAGGAATCCTTCGCCGTTACCAAGCGATAACTGGATTATTATACTTATCTATCTTCGTTAGAACCATTCATCACCAACCGTAGGAAAGCAGCTAGCTCAGTGCTATCCTCAAAACTCCTTTTACCACGGATACGGAAGCTCTCCAATATCAGATTCTATCCAACCGAACCACCAAGTAGTAGCTCACTCAAGGTGTAATCCGACCGAACGCTTAGGCTTTGTGAATTAGGTTGATCCCAGTAGTTAAACTCTTAGCTCAAGGTCCACTTGCTGGTGTTGTCTTCGCTCGCAATTGCTCCACAGAATCCCTCTGCAAGGTCTTGCGATTTCTACTTGTGTATGAATTATTCGACGATTACTTATCTCCTAACTCAATACTAGCAATAGAACAATTAATAGACTAATCTAGTATGCATCCCAAATCAATCTAAGAATCACTCATAAAATTAGATGTAGTGAAAACAAACGATAAGATGATTAAAACTCATAACAAACTTGTATAATAATAAAGCTTCACGCTAGAACATTGAATTCATCCTTAATCAATAAAGTTTAGCCTCTCATGTTTACATAGTTTCTCGGTTTCCCCCTAAAGGTAAACCCTAAAATATTGATGAAGAACAAAAGTGTATTATGAGATGTGTGATATATGATATTTAGGTTAAGAAGTTCTCTTTTATAGTTGTAGAAGTGCCCGTGCGCGAATCCGTGTAAAGTTGGTTGCCAAAACCTAACCTAAATCGTAAGAGCAATTAGATACGCCAAGTCCAAGCCTTGGTCGTGTGAAGATACCCAAATCGTATAATGGGCTCAAGATCGGTTAAGTCCAGCCCAACATCTCGCTTCTCATCTTCAAACATCGAGCCTCCTTTGCAACAAGACCTTACTTCATTAACTTGACCTTTCCAATGGCATCATTCGACAACCCATCACCATAGCTCAACTCCGTTTGCATCATCATCTTCCATTGTCCACGGCTTTGCTCCCCACGATCCACAAGCACCATAAACGCAATCACCATCATCGCCGATTTCAAACTCCACTCGAGTTTCCCATTTCGAACTCAATCTCATTGCCATCGACCACAGCCATCTTGCCATACCACTAGCTCCATCAATCATCTTCTATCTCCGATAATGGCAGCACCCATCAACCCATCTCAGTCAACTACCGATGCATCAGTTCCATCACCTTCAAGCTCTTCTCAGCCTTCTTATCACTGCCAATGCCTCTCGAGCTCAAAACCCATCTCCTTATCATTTTTCATAACCCATAGCAGAACTCATGATTTCTTACAACTCCAACAACCACAGTTCCCAGTTCAACTCGAGTTTAACTGGCAGTATTCCATTCTCTTCTCGATCCAACCATCATTAGCAGCAGCGACAACGTACATATTCCGATCATCATTCACATACATCGCTGCCAACATCACCAGTGGTTCACGACAAAACCCAGTCTTCTGTTATCACAGAGTTGAAACCCTACTGCCATCAATCCCTGTTATTGATCGTTCTTAACTGCCGATGGCAGAAAGCCAACCATCTGCCACTCTCTCCATCGTTTCTGCCGTCAGCATAAAACACCCATTCTTCCTTGATGTTCGATTAACCACCATTATAAAAAGATCATCACGGTTGAACCAGAGAAAACTGGTCATGAGTACTGGAATGAAAATATGGCGTGATGACATGCCCAGAGTAATTCGTGGGGGTGCCTTAAGTAATCTCATTCAATTGTCAGTCTTACAGATCGACAATTCAATCTTGTAGGTTCTCTATGTTTCTAAGCAACTTTGGCTTGCTTCAAATGCTTCTAGATTCTTCATACAACGCGTCGGATTGACTCAATTCTTTCGCCGTTGGCTTCGTCTTTCGCCCTCTTCGAGATGATATTAAGAATTCCTCGATTTGAATGAGTTTCACTTGGTCTTTGGCCCTTCTCCGCTTTTAGCTAACTTCCTTTATTGCACAAATATGTGCCAATTCACTTCTTTTGGATGATTCACCTAATGAAACACAAATAAAAGAAAAACAAACATAATATACAATAATTCACAAGAATATAAGCAATTACTAGCATGGATTCAATACTAAATATGTGCAAAATATGCACTTAACAAATTCCCCCACACTTGGCTTTTGCTAGTCCTCGAGCAAACTATCTAAAATACAACAACTCCATGTCGGCGAGGATACGGTTACTCTTAGCATGAATAACAGGCCTTTAAACCCTAGGTGTCCCTAGTGGACGAGTTATAGTCTCGTGAAGGTTTACAAGAGGTCTACCTACAAAACCTATATTTCCAACTCCGTCTATTTGTGACAAATTCATGAACGAATCCAAAATGACTACAGGAGGAGGTACCTTCCGCAAATTCAGTTCATATTCAAATAAATAAAGCTCTAATTAGATAGTCGAACAAGCCACAATACTCGGAAACTAACAAACCACAATCACAATGAAAAGATCAAGAAGATGGATATAGATGTAGATGTTGGCGAATATTCACAAGTGATCGATGTTTCCCATATCTGTCTCGAAGGTCTTGCTAAGATGAACCTAATCTATTGGATTGAGCTACTTGGTCTTTGAATGCTACATCAAATCAATTGGCATATACAAGGGAACCAAGAGTGACTTTATTCAACACAATAATAATTTCTTCTCTTTTTTTTTTTTTTTTTTTTTTTATATGATTGGATCAAACTCGGATCCAATTTCTTTTTTTTTTTTTTTAGACGGCATGATTAGATCTTTTGGATCCAGCGCATGCTTCCTTGTCAACACGTATATGATAGTTGCCTTGGATCCTGCATTCCACGCTTGTTTAGGCGACGGAGACAGGGACTACGTTTCACACATACTGCTATTCCCAAGTGTCTTTCTTATTCCGTTTGGTCTAATTGGTCGGTCTCTTTTTTTTTTTCTTTTTTTTTTTTTTTTTTTTTAGCAACTCAATCACTCTATTTCATCTTAGCAGTAATAACACGTCGATGTTTAGTGACCCACCAAAGCACTTAGAGAACAATAGATAAATATGGAAAAAATAAAAATAGAATGTGATATGGTGATATTCCGAGATATGGTAACAACTATCATGTTATTTGTGATTTCTGAGCTATGTGTTCGTCCCTTTTAGTTAATTGGTTCCTCAACTCCTGCATTCAAAATGGTTCAATCCACTAATGGTGTCATCCTAAAGGCACAAGTTTCTAGATTTCGGAGTTCAAAAAGCACAATTTTTCTTGGTTTTTTCTTCTATTTTTCTGATTTTTTTTTTTAAAGGCATAAAACAAACTAAAACAAACTATACAAACATATAAATGCTCCCCCACACTTAAACTTCACATTGTCCTCAATGTGTAAAACCGAAAGTTCTGAATTCTGACGTAACAGCAGATAAAACGCAAAAACTGTGCAAATTGGTAAGGAATTTGGAAAAACTCCATTTCACAAAAGTTGTTCATCTACGTGTTTTCTACACAGTGTCAGAAGGTCACAGTGTTTCGATAAACGGTCTGACAGTTATGGTCTCTGAACTGAACTACGCGCAGTCTGAATTTTTCTTCTAAAGTAGATTACGGACTCAATGAACTTGAACATGGGGATGCAAATATGATATGAAAACAATAAAAACAAAAAATAAAAGAGATTAAGATACAAAACCTATGGGTTGCCTCCCATTTAGCGCTTGGTTTAAAGTCGTCAGCCCGACTCTTTTGTTATCGTCCATATACCAACAATCGAAAATGGGTAGTCCGCCTTGAGAAAACAATCTGCAATTCTAATAACAACTTCACACAATTATTAGCATAACATATGAATAATGAAATTGTTATAGCTTGAAAGTTTCCCCCCACACTTAATCCTTTCTACACTCGGAAGTGGATAGAGAACATAAAATAAGGGAACTTCTATAGGTTCGTCTCGGTGAACCTGCACAATGCTAGAATCAAACATATCAAGTGGTAGATACTTAGAAGTAAAATAATCCTTCAGAATTTTAGAAGCACAAATACCCAATCTTAAGTGATGTGGATCAAAAGATTCAGAAATATGCAAAGGATTAGACAAACCTTCTACAATCTCTCGTATTACAGGATCCTCATCATTCTTAAAGAATTGCAATGAATTATTTACCTCATTTGTATTGTGGTCCTCTATCAAACTATTTAGCCATTCTTCGTCAGTTTCTGCTTCAACAGAAATCTCAGCATCATTATAATCCTTGGCTAGCTTAATTGGGTCTTCCACAACTTCAACCAAATTGGTTTCATTCTCAATCACTATCTCTTCAACAAACTCGTCATCAGAATCAGAATCATCTCCTAGAAATTCTAGTTCATTGGTGCAAATCTTAAAATCATTGTTTGAGTACGTTACACCATTTATAACAACGGTTATGTCATATTCATTCTCCTCCTTTTGAATAGGCGAGTGATCGTTATTATGATCCGGAGTTGAAATAACATTACCATTATTGCAAGGATTTTCCAAAGGTTGCTCATCTTCATCGAGTCTTCGTCAACCTCATAATCTTCAATATCCCAACGACGTTGAAGTTCCGTTCGTATTACCTTGTTGATTTCTTCTAGAGTCTTTTCTGATGCTCCAGCTTATTCTAATCGATCATATTGCTTAGAAAGTTTTCGGATATTAATACGTTTTCCGCCGTTATTCACGATGGAAAGTTCAGACCGTATCTCTTCTTTTGACATAAATGACGAAAGAACATGATAAAGAGGAGTAGGTCTTTCCAAACTCTCTGTCATCCGCACATTACTAGAAAACAAGCGATCGAAGCATAACTATCCTCCCATCCCTTTGATTGCTCACTTACATACCCGTCATAAGGTTGTTGATATGTATGAGAGTATCCATAAGGCTCCGTAGGGTATGGTTGGTAGTTGTTATATGAATGAGATTGAAATCCAAATTGATTACCACTATAATATGATGATTGGTCTTGTGCTCCGTACATGTTATGTCCATAAGGAAACATGACGACTCACAAGAACACAAGAAAAAATTCTAAAAACAAAAACAAGCTAAACAAATAACAAACCAATTAGCAACCGCTCCCCGGCAACGGCGCCAAAATTTGATGCGTGTCGTAACCACAACAAATTAATCAATATATTCCCCACTAATTAACTAGTAATATAGCGGTAGTAAGGATCGTTCCCACAGTGTGTAATTGATATGTTATTTAGTTCAAACAAAATAATGAAAAACACAAAGGGGATTGTTTTAAAGTGAAATAAAAAGAATAACAAATAAAAGAAAGATATGATCAAGGAATCCTTCGCCGTTACCAAGCGATAACTGGATTATTATACTTATCTATCTTCGTTAGAACCATTCATCGCCAACCGTAGGAAAGCAACTAGCTCAGTGCTATCCTCAAAACTCCTTTTACCACGGATACGGAAGCTCTCCAATATCGATTCTATCCAACCGAACCACCAAGTAGTAGCTCACTCAAGGTGTAATCCGACCGAACGCTTAGGCTTTGTGAATTAGGTTGATCCCAGGTAGTTAAACTCTTAGCTCAAGGTCCACTTCTTTGGTGTTGTCTTCGCCGCAATTGCTCCACAGAATCCCTCTGCAAGGTCTTGCGATTTCTACTTGTGTATGAATTATTCGACGATTACTTATCTCCTAACTCAATACTAGCAATAGAACAATTAATAGACTAATCTAGTATGCATCCCAAATCAATCTAAGAATCACTCATAAAATTAGATGTAGTGAAAACAAACGATAAGATGATTAAAACTCATAACAAACTTGTATAATAATAAAGCTTCACGCTAGAACATTGAATTCATCCTTAATCAATAAAGTTTAGCCTCTCATGTTTACACCATTTCTCGGTTTCCCCCTAAAGGGGTAAACCCTAAAATATTGATGAAGAACAAAAGTGTATTATGAGATGTGTGATATATGATATTTAGGTTAAGAAGTTCTCTTTTATAGTTGTAGAAGTGCCCGTGCGCTTCAAATCCCGTGTAAAGTTGGTTGCCAAAACCTAACCTAAATCGTAAGAGCAATTAGATACGCCAAGTCCAAGCCTTGGTCGTGTGAAGATACCCAAATCTGTATAATGGGCTCGCATCTGGTTAAGTCCAGCCCAACATCTCGCTTCTCATCTTCAAACATCGAGCCTCCTTTGCAACAGCACCTTACTTCATTAACTTCAGCCTTTCCAATGGCATCATTCGACAACCCATCACCATAGCTCAACTCCGTTTGCATCATCATCTTCCATTGTCCACGGCTTTGCTCCCCACCAGTCACAGCACCATAAACGCAATCACCATCACTGCCAGTTTCAAACTCCACTCGAGTTTCCCATTTCGAACTCAATCTCATTGCCATCGACCACAGCCATCTTGCCATACCACTAGCTCCATCAATCATCTTATATCTCCGATAATGGCAGCACCCATCAACCCATCTCGATCAACTACCGATGCATCGGTTCCATCACCTTCAAGCTCTTCTCGGCCTTCTTATCACCGCCAATGCCTCTCGAGCTCAAAACCCATCTCCTTATCATTTTTCATAACCCATAGCAGAACTCATGATTTCTTACAACTCCAACAACCACAGTTCCCAGTTCAACTCGAGTTTAACTGGCAGTATTCCATTCTCTTCTCGATCCAACCATCATTAGCGGCGGCAGCAGCGTACATATTCCGATCATCATTCACATACATCACGCCAACATCACCGGTGGTTCACGACAAAACCCAGTCTTGTTATCACGTGAGTTGAAACCCTACCGCCATCAATCCTGTTATTGATCGTTCTTAGCTCGCTCGGATGGCGAGAAAGCCAACCATCCGCCACTCTCTCCATCGTTTCGCCGTAAAGCATAAAACACCCATTCTTCCTTGATGTTCGATTAACCACCATTATAACAAAGATCACTAGGTTGAACCAGAGAAAACTGGTCGCGAGTACTGGAATGAAAATATGGCAGATGACAGCCCCGAGTAATTCGTCTGGGTGCCTTAAGTAATCTCATTCAATTGTCAGTCTTACAGGACTGACAATTCAATCTTGTAGGTTCCCTATGTTTCGGCAACTTTGGCTTGCTTCAAATGCTTCTAGATTCTTCATACAACGTCGGATTGACTCAATTCTTTCGCCGTTGGCTTCGTCTTTTCGCCCTCTTCGAGATGATATTAAGAATTCCTCGATTTGAATGAGTTTCACTTGGTCTTTGGCCCTTCTCCGCTTTTAGCTAACTTCCTTTATTGCACAAATATGTGCCAATTCACTTCTTTTGGATGATTCACCTAATGAAACACAAATAAAAGAAAAACAAACATAATATACAATAATTCACAAGAATATAAGCAATTACTAGCATGGATTCAATACTAAATATGTGCAAAATATGCACTTAACAGTCATTACATGAAAATGTAAAGACGTCCTGCGATCTTGTCGCGATGAGGGATGGCAAAGTAAGACCTTTAACTAGGAAGGCAAAATAAGACCATACAATTAAATGATAAGATAAGATCAATAGGTTTCTCCATTGAGAGGAAATCCTGCGATCTTATCGCAATAATACATTTCAAAGGCAAAAATAAAGGGAATTTGTCCTCCAAATCAAAAGAAGTACTTCAACAGAAATTCAAAAACATCCTATGCAAAATGTCATCCAATCAAGGGAGTTTAAATAAAACGAAAAATTACAGAGAGAATTCAATTTTCCACATCAACTCTCTCGACATCAGAGATGTTCCTGGTTCTTCAACAATTTTATCGACTTCTTTTCGACAACTGGACGATTTTTATCAAGTCCCTTCATCTCGGATCTTCATCAAGATTTCATCAATAATGACTTCTTCGCAGCTTTGATAATCATAGTCACTATCATGGGAATTGGGAACTTCATCATCACTCACTTCCCGGAGGTGCAATAGATACGGGATCAAGATATTTAGATAGCAAAACACTATTCACAAGAACTTGACTTTAAGATGAACTTGACGAAGGAGCGCTTTCTCATTGGTTTTTACTCTCTATATTTTTGTAACCGCACATATAGTTGAATCTTCTTTCGCTCTGTCGCGAGAATGCATAAGGGAAGTAGTAAGCATTTTATTCTCCTTGCGAATTTTTGAGTGGTCGACTTCAAAGCGAGAAGGGAAGAATGAAGATTTTTCTCAGACTCTGCGAAACAAAGAATAAAAGCGAAAAATGTTATAACAAACAAAAATTATGAAGCTTAGGTAAATGAAGAATAGATGAGGCAGCCAACTGTTATGACTACCTTCCTTTTGCGAGATAAGGTGTTGGGTTAACGCCGAACAACTATTTTCCAGTTGGTCCATGGCGATGTCAAAGTTATCTCCAACTAATCCTTTCAAACGAGCTCGCAGATTTTTCTCGTTAATAAAAGTGTGGCATTTTCTTTCGCGAGGGAAGAATTGGATTTTTCCAATTGGGAACATTGATCCTTGAGTTGGTTGGCTTTTACACTTAAGGTTATTCTACCCTGAATAAGTTTATCTCTCTCGATAGTAACTTCTTCAAGATTATTTCTCAGCGAGTGAAGAGATTGTTCTTGCTCTTTACACAATTTTTGACAAATATCATACTGCTGCGAGTAAACCGACATCTTGTTTAATAACGTTTCGCTTATCTTGAGAAAGAATTAGTTCTCATCCGATAAAGTTTCCAACTCTAAATTAGCTTTAGTCAAAGAATAGGAGGCGAGATAAGTCATTACTTAACAAGTCGTGTTTGAGCTAAATCAAAGCATTTTCCTTAGAAAGATTATCTATTTGGTCAACAAACATATGTATGGAGATTATCTAATTGGTTATATTGCTCCACCCAAGAATCTTTATCAGCTCGAACTTCTTCAACAGTAGATTCCAACTGATATATCTCCACTTTTCGTTTCTGGTTTAAAGCTTGAAGGGCGAACAAGGATTTGAGTCTTCAAAAAAAAAAAAAAAAAAAAGAAGGTGTAGAGGCAAAATGTACCTTTTAAATCTTCATTCTTCTTGCGAAGATTGTCGCAATCCAGTGAAAGGTTGAGAAGGTTGTTCTTTAAGATCTTAACTTCTTGTTCCAAAGATGTTTGCGACACTGTGTCAGAGCCAAAGTATTTATTCAAGGATTCAAAAACACAAGACTTGATAGGATCAGTGGAGGTTTTCTTGACATCGTTCATGGTGTCTGATAAAACTTTAAAAGCTACATCTATCCCTTCTAAATTTTCTTTGGTAAGAGGATAGATTCGGAAAGAGGAGGAAGGAAAAGTTGAATCATTCTTGATCATAAGAATGCCGGTTGAAGAAGTTTGGTAAACAGTGAAGGAGAAAGAGAAGTATTAAGAGAAAGAGTGGAGAGAGGTACATTTTGAAGAATTTCATTCTGAAAACTCAGAATTGATTTATCCTGCGAGGGTATCGCAGGAGAGGATGGATTATCTTGAAGAGGAGAGGTTGGTTTCTCTTGCGAGGCAATCATTTGGAAGAGATGGATCGCTTTGCGAAGGCGCACGGGGAGAAGAAATAAGTTTGAACCCGGGGAAAGGAAACGAGAAGGTGCGACAGATTTAGAGTGACGATGCCTCTTGGGAGACCTACCTTCATTTTTACCATCCTGCGAAATGCAAGTTAAATAAGAAACAGAGGCAACAATATTGTTATTAAAACAGTAAATGTTTCTTAAATACCTTGCCACTCGCAGGATGCCTTTTAGAAGCAAAGGATTTCGATTTTGAACTTGAAGAAACATTAGGGTTCTTAGCGGTGAATTTAGAGTTTGGGTTTGTCTTGGTGAAATAAAAGGATGGGAGAAACATTAAAAGAAGAACAATATTCGAATAAAAGACTACAGTAAAAGAGATCAATCATGGAGTAATCAAAATTGGCGAAATTAATGAGACCTTGATGCCATAGAAACAAGAGAGAGAAGAATTAAGGCAGGGAGACGATGAAGGAAAACGGCAGAGAAAATTGCAGACAACAAAGAAGATGAAGTAAAAGGAGAGAAATTTTCAAAGAGAGTTCTTCTTTAAATAGACAAGAAAAGGGTAACCGGATGAACCGGTAAGAAATAAAATCTTAGATACGTGTAAACAGTCATTCCTAAATTCACGGAATCTTGTCGATAAAAGAAAAACGAATATCATACTAAACGGCGACGACATATCAAAGCATTAGTTCTCATGACATTCTCTACTTCGCAGAGAAGACATGAGAAGAGGCAAGATGTAGGAGCAGAATATCGCGACATCAATACTTTGAGAGGGAAACAAACAACTACATCGCGAAGGCGTCGCAAGAAAGAAATATAAATGACGCAATGGATGACGAAAGTCAGAACATGAGAAAAGTATGAAGACTTGGCAATATTTAGGAGTGTCGCAAGTAAAGACGTTTATAACGTTCGCGACACTTCGCGAGATGTTCCCGAAAATAAAGGACAGCTTAGCTGTCATCCACTGTATACTATCCTATATAAAGAGTTGAGCCAGTTTGTTGAAGGGGGGGTCTTTTTGAATTGTTAAGCAAGTCATTAGGAGAGAGAAAATTAAGAGGGATTGTAATTTCTTTAGTTCTGTTCTTCATTACTTTGTAAACCTTTCAAATAACAATTAATAAAACACATTATTATTCATCTTCAAATGGATTGATTAAGCAAATTCGAGTGAGGGGTGTAGTGTGGGATTTCCCGCAACTACAAAACTAACACAATTTTGAATCAGATGATAATTTTCTTTCAGCCTTAGTGTTTGCGTTTTTTTTTTTTTCGAAAGTTACAAGTGATCAGGATAAACAACTACAGCCTCAAGTGTATATATGCAGTACATTTCGGATGGAAGTCTCTTTCTCTATTTGTATCGATCTCTATTTCCTACCTATGTGCTTATATGAGGCTTCCTAAACCTCCCTTTTCCCCTTTGTAATGTTGTTACAACCATCAATGATATACAAACTATTTCTGTATTATGCTGTATAAAATGTTAAGATTAAGAAATTTTAATTCTAGCGACGAGGCGTTTTGAGGATTCTCCACTTTTTTTTGTGTTTGTGTTTGTATGTTTTAGTCTTTTGGTTTTTCTTTACTGAACGACTAAAGAAATGTGTCTTGCATCATAGCCTCAACATATGCAAAAAATATTATCTGCTTGACACTACTGTTGCTTCTGCCATCGTGTTGGAGACTAAAATTCGTGTCTCAGCTCGCTGACAGTGTAATGAGCTAACATGGAACCGAACACAAAACTAGACTAAACTGCCGGTGCGAAGCACGGTTTACTATCTAGTACTTCTCATTCATTGTGTTTCTCATTAAATACATGTAGGAAAGTAAGAGAGGGTAGCTACTCCCATTATATGTGTAGTTAGTAGAAGAGAAAAGACAACATGTGTTAAGCATGAAGGAGACATGTGCATGCACTCAGACACATGTCACTACAATACTTGGGATGAATTATACAAAGTTGTAAATAAGAGTTGCCCTTCAGAAGGAAGAGATAGATATACACCCACTCTCCCATATCGGGTTAAAGAAAATTTTACTATGGCTAATATTACAACCACAAACTCGTTCCTCTTTCTCAAGCCAGATCTGGAGAAAAAATTGGTTTCTAAAAACTCTCCGCCATTGAAACCAGAGCAGGTAAAGTTACTTCATACTTGTGTAAATCGATTAACGATGCTATTTCCTTGTGTATTTTGGTAGATTGATAGCTAGGGTTTCGTTTTCATGTTTGTCGATGGGTTTCTTATAATACTGCAGTTGCAATCTGGGATTTTAGGTCATCTTTTTCACAAAGAGTGTTTACCACATATGCTATCCCCAAAAGTAATAAACCAGGTATGCTATTTTTAGGTTTGATTTTATGTTTGTTGGTAGTTAGGGTTTGGTTTTTAATTTGTTGATAACAAATTAAACCACAGATGCGTGTTGGTTTTTAGTTTGATTTTATCTTTCTTTTAATATTGCAGGTGGAAGATTGAATCTGAGATGTTAGGTCATCTTTCACAAGGAGTTACTGCAGCTGCTATTGCTAATAATAAAACAGGTATGCCCTCTTCTTTATCTAGTTTTCTGTTCTGTGTTTGATTTTAGGTCACTTTAGATTCTGTGAGAATTGGGTTTCTTTTAATTTTCGAATTTGAATGAGTATGCAACTGAGTAATAAAGTGTTGATGGTGGATTTTCATTTAAGGCTAAAATTGTAAAGGCCAAAATTATGCGCTAACATCTTGCAAAAGAAAAAGGAATTAATAAGTGATGAATACTTCTTCACTTTAGTAATTCACCTAGAATGGAGCATGTGGCAACAATCCCATATATTTGTGAATTAAACACACGAAATTCATCCAGGTTGGAGCATGTGGCAACAATCCCATATACCCTGTGAATTTACAACATTATTAATTAATGCATAACCAGCCTTGTATTTCCTGTACTCATTACCGGTGCGGCATGACGACTGAGTGTTGTTCTCAGCAGAGCAACACGAACCTCCAAGCATTAATAATGAAGCATGTACAAAATACCCGTACAAGCTACAACTCTGTGTGTGTTATACTAGCCGGTTGAACATACAACTCTCGGTTGTTATACTAGCCCGATTGAGCATACATCTCTCAGTGTGTTATACTAGCCCGATTGAGCATGTTTGAACCTGGACTGTCCATATCAGTCTCAGAAACAATCACGACCATCCAACTTCACCAACATGATTGGATGACTTAGATTGAATCCATGACCCCAAGCAGGTATTGGAATATTCACTACCGAACCAACGTAGGCCCCACATGGTTGGCCTCCCAAAAGGGTGGCATAGCTTGCCAAACCGTCCAAGCCAAAGCAGTCTCAACCGTCCATCTTCGCATGCATAAATGGAGGGTGTAGATGTAGATTCAAAGGGCCCAGAGCATGTCAACACAAACACCGTGGGCCCGCCTACATACATGACCGACCGGTCAGGACCAACTATAGTTGGTCGTTCCATTTTGTGCGCCCAAACAAGGCATAACGCACGGCCGGTAAAACCCTAATTAGGGTTTGAACAATCACGAGCGTCCATTTTCTCCTGCACGAATGAAGGGCCCAGGATTAGACTAAGCAGGTCCGGTGCGTATCAACATGACCACCGTGGGCCCATCTATCTCCACACCCGATCAGCCAAGGCATATCATGCCTGTTTGCCTCGATTCGCATGCCCGAACTAGGCATGGTCACACCTCCCGATTGCTAACTAATCTCGACCACTCAACTTTGCCGGACAAATTGAGTGGCTTAGATCACGTTTCTATGGGATATTAAGGTATGGACATGTACACCAGCTCGCCGTCTATATACCAGACTAATCGGCCAAGACCGACCAAGCTTGGTTGTCTTGAAACGCGTGCCCGAAGTTGGCATGATGCGCGGTTTTTGCGGCACCAGATTTCTGTTGCAAATTGATCTCGACCACTCAACTTTGCCGGACAAATTGAGTGGCCCAGATCACACTTTCACGAGACAATGAGGTATGGGCGCCTACACCGTCATGTCGTCTATACACATGCACGATCGGCCATGCCAAAATTGTATCCCAAGCTTGGATTCGAACAAGCTGAAGAGTGATGCTTGCGCACCTCTTCAAAAACCCTAATTCCATCAACGGTCGCAGATGAGTATCTCAAAGATCATCTCGTCCGTCCAACTTCACCACTTGGTTATACAACCCTGTTCAGGAGTTAATTGGTCAGTGAGGCGTCATGGTGATCACCACCCGTCACTCTACCACACCATGATGCAAAGATACACTAAGCATAGAATACACACGATACTTCACAAGTATCGACTTCCTAAATAACTTAGTTATTTAATCTAGCATTACATGCTACTTTCTTTGGGTCCCACGATCCACACACTCGAGACATCAATCATGTCACAAACTTGGGGATACATACTGGGGTATTGGTCTGGCGGTTTACAGCGTGCAGCATGCAACACGCCATCACAAGAACGTTTCAGGAAGTCATGGACAGTTAGAGATGACAGGAGAAGTGGGCAAGACTGGTCGTGTAACACTAACACACAACTCACTACTCCATCACTCCACTTCCTCCACTTCCCACGAGAGACGTGAATAAGGCTCAAATGACTTGTATAAATAGGTTCTCCTCCCTATTTCCAAAAATAAGGAACAAGTCAAGATAACAGAGGCAAGTGTTGATACCATCGTATTCAAACACCGGAACTGATAGCTTACATCCTGCAAGCCAGTTGACTTTACGATACAAGTCATACATAGCCAACACGTCACAATCTCAACACCTTCTTCGCTTCCCTCCCTAAGATCAACCCCATCTCCTTCACTTTGTGACCGAGACAAGTCTGGAACGGCCATTTCTTGATTTAGGCCGGATTTGCACAGATTTATTTCTCGAATCTACAAGCACTTCCGTGTAGTGCATTTGTTTAAGGTTTAGACTCATTTCTCATCCACACACCCCAAATTACCAAAACCTTAAATAGTTTTCACCCATAAACAATTGGCGACCACAGCGGGAGGTTAATCTCTCGGTTGTAAAGTCAATTTATTCAATACCATTCAATCAATTTCGAGATGGTTGGTCTTAGGACCGCCTCGACAGTCTCAAATCCTCCTGATGGTTCCTCCAATAGAAATACCCCTCCTCCTAACGGCGTATCTGACGGCATGATCAGGAGATTTCCAACATTAAGCGAACTGGCACGGGTACAGGAGATTCACACGAAGAACATGGAGCTAATCAAAGAAGCGGCAAACAACATACTTGATATCCTCATTAAGATGACATCAGAGATGGGCGTTCCGGAGACCTCTACACCGGGGACTAGTTTCCCTCAGATCAACAGCTTTACTACGAACCAGAGACCAGTGGATCAGGAAGCGGCATCTCTAGTGGAAAGCTTGTGTGAACTCTTGCACCTCTCGAAGATTCAACGGGCAGAGACGTTTCTTTGCAATTAATAAAATAGCTCTGTACGTACACCGACTCCTTCACGTCCGTAAGTCCTAATCAAAGCGCCGGAAACATTCGTAAATAATGTTACATTTACGAAAACGACATGATGGCAGAGGAAGGTCACAACCGGGCCTTAGATGTTACCGCACGCATCAAGGGGTCAGAGTTCAGGAGGGCCCTCGTCGACACAGGAGCATCTTCGAATGTGATTACTCTCAAGACTCACAGGACAACCAAGGTTAGCCCATGCAAGATTGTACGGAATCCCACCACAATGACGGACTTCGAAGGAAACCAGACCAGCACATACGGGTATGTCAATATGAATTTATCAGTAGGACCCGTTTAGTCAAAAGTGAAATTTGAAGTCATATAAAAGGATCCGGACTACCATATGATACTAGGGAGACCGTGGCTTCATGACAATAAGGTCATCCCTTCAACGTATCACCAGTGCCATGCTAAATGAGGAAGTCATCCGTATTCCTGCATCATTGTCTCCGTACGCACCAATATGCGGAGTGGAACTGTTCGATCCAAAAGAAACTCCGCAGGAAGGTCGAGACAAAGTCCCGTGCACCCCACTACCCACGTGGGCTTCAATCCAGGAAGAAGACCGACTTGCATCACTGGGGGCTAAGCACTACGACACACCTTTTCTGACGAGGCGTTCATCTTTATCCGGTGAAGCTTCAACCCATGCTCATACCAAAAGAGAATGCACTTTCGAGGCAAGCCGTGATCGAAGGGGAAGACAATATACCAAGGAACAACATTGTTAGCAATTAGCGAGAGAGACCGGGCACCCGATCTCTCCACCAATTGAATCTTTGCCAAGAACGACAAAACAAAAGAGGAGGTATTGGACGCTCCGCAACAGCTACAAGATGGCACCAACTCCACAACTGACGAGCTCGAGACTGTTAACATCGGGAATGAAGAATCTCCCAGGCCTGTCTCTATCAGTTCGACTATGTCCGTGGACGAACGTGCGAGTCTTGTCCAACTACTCAAGGAGTACCAAGATATGTTTGCCTGGACATACGAGGAAATGGTCTAGACAAAAAATTGGTCACTCATCACCTACATGTCATACCTGGGTCTAAGCCGATCAAGCAATCTCCGAGGCAATTCAGACACGAAGTGGAAGAACAAATCAATAACGAAATTCGTAAATTGCTAGTCTTTGGCTTCATCGAGACCTATTCATCATCCTACGGTTAGCTAATGTGGTCCCAGTAAGAAAGAAGAAAACCGACAGATTCGGTCTTTGCGTGGATTTTAGAGACTTGAACAAGTGCTGCCCCAAGGACGACTTTCCTCCGCCTAACATCGACATGTTAGTAGACGCCACCAAATGGACACGGCATGTTCTCCTTCATGGATGGTTATAGCGGTTACAATCAGATAAGGATGTATGAGCACGATGCAAGTAAGACAGCCTTAGAACCCCTCTTGGAATTTTTTACTATACTGTTATGCCATTCGGTTTAAAGAACGCCGGCGCAACGTATCAACGTGCTATGACGGCAATATTGCACGACATGATGCATAAACAAGTAGAAGACTATGTAGATGATATCGTGGTCAAGTCAAGGGCTCGAGCAGATCACAGCAACGTCTTACGGCAAGTGTTTGAGAGGTGTCGAGAATACAAGTTTAAGATGAATCCTTTGAAATGCGCTTTCGGTGTCTCTTCGAGATAAATTTTCGGGATTCCAAGTGACTCGCAGAAGGGATCAAGGTAGACCCGCCCAAGACTCAAAGCTATCCTCACAATGCCGCCTCCACAAACTGTGAAGGAGCTCCAGAGTTTCATGGGAAAGGTGAACTACATTCGACGTTTTATACCTGGTCTAGCCCAACTTACCGCCGCATTCACCCCTTGCTGAAGAAAGAAGCCTGCTTCGTTTGGACCGCAACCCAGCAGGAAGCTTTTCGAAAGATTCAACGAATATTGTCATCTCCAGCCATCATGAAGTCTCCTGTACAAGGGAAACCGTTGTGTCTCTACACTGCCTTCAGTGACACCGTCGTAGGGGCTCTACTTGCTCAGGAAGACGACGAGGGAATCGAACATCCCATATACTATTTCTGCCGAATATTAAGAGATGCTGAACTCAGATATCCCAAAGCGGAGAAAGCATGTTTAGCTTTGATCCATTCCATTCAGAAGTTTAGGCATTACCTATTATCCAACAAGGTGATACTCGTGTCTAAATCTGACCCTGCAAAGTTTTTACTTTCAAAGCCGGTCTTGACGAGAAGGACAGGCAAGTGGCTTCTCCAAATATCAGAGCTGGACATAACATGTACGTCACCTAGAGCTATCAAGGGTCAAGCAGTCGCAGACTTACTAGCAGCATTCCCTGGAGAAGGCACTACAGGGCTACACGAGGATCTTCTGGAAAATTTCCGGATATCTCTTTTTTGGAAGAAGAAGTGTGGCTCTTGTATTTTGATGGCTCTGCTACCCCTAGCAAAGAGTAATCTTTGGAGGAGCGGGCGTGGTATTAGTATCTCAAACGGGGAAGTATTCTCACACTCCTTCAAGCTGGACTTTGAATGCACCAACAACTCGGCAGAGTATGAAGCCTTTCTCATAGGGTCTGTCAATAGCTAAGCAAGCAGGAGTCACGCGTGCGGGAGATAAGAGGTGACTCCAAGTTCTTCGGTGAATTAGATGAATGGAGTATACGCATTGAAGGAAGTAACGCTAGCTCCATACCGATTATAAGCACAGAGGTTACTAAACTATTTTGCCGATGAAACCATAACCCATGTTGGTCGCAAAGAACAACAAACACGCCAATTGTCTAGCAACACCGGCTTCCAAATTGAAGTTCGAGGGTTTGGAAGAAACCACGACAAGAAAGAGGAGAACCATAGAATCGACATGGATATCACAATACAAAGACACCAAGACCGACGATTGGCGAACTCCGATCATTCAAGAGCTCATCACCACTCTCCAAGGAAAGGTCGGTCTCAAAACCCTGCGAGAACTTTTTCATGCTTCATGGTATCTTTGAATTATCGAAACCCGGATGGTTCCTGTCAAGATGTCTTGGGATGACGAAGCACAACTACAGCTGAGTCGTGTTCACAAGGAAATTTGTGGACAATCACCGGTGGTAACGCTTTACCGACGACTTCAACGCCAGGCTATTACTGGCCAGAGATGGAGACTCAATCCAGACTACTTCAGAAGTCCTGCTCAAATTGCCAAGCACCGCCACATCAATTGGAAGTTTTTAATGTGAACCACACTGGGGAATGGAGAGAGCCATACATTAGCTATCTCCATGACGGAACAACTCCTGCCAATCAAAAGGATGCCATCAAGATAAAGCAAAAGGCCAAGCGGTTCGTATTCCACGAAGGGATCCTGTATCGCAAGAGCTTCGGAGGTGATCTATTACGATGCCCGACCGGGTAGAAATCCCAGTCATCTTCAAGGAAACACATGAAGGGGAACTTCAAGGGAAAAGGAAATTGTTTCTCCAGATACACGAGAAATACTATTGGCCGACCATGGAGGATGACGCAACCGCTTTTGTTCAAAGCTGTCACAAATGCCAAATTCATGGGAACCTTGTTCACGCGCCTTCCACCCCTTTGTACTCGATAAGCAGTCCATGGCCATTCTACATCTGGGGACTGGACATTATCGGGAAAATCAATCCGCCATCATTGAAGCAGGACGAGTACATCATAACCGCGACAGAATACTTCACCAAATGGGTAGAAGCCATTCCCCTACAAGGAACTACAGGAGCAACAATTGCAGCTTTCATTAAAGAACATATCATTTGTCATTTTGGTGTGCCTAAGCATATCATCACTGATAACGGCACTCCCTTCGCCAATAAACAGGTACAAGAGTTACTTGAAGAGTATGGAATTAAACATGTCTCTCCACCATCTACTATCATCAAGGGAACGGACAAGCCGAGAGTACCAACAAGACATTGATCCGGATCATCAGTCGAACAGTACACGAAAATCCTAGGGAATGGCATGACCAGTTGCCAATGGCGCTATGAGCATACCGGACATCACCCAGAAGCTCCATTGGAGTTTCCCCATACTCACTTGTTTACGGAGCGGACGCAATTCTACCGACAGAGATCAAAATCCCATCAGCCAGGATTGCAGCGGCAACCGGGATCCACTAGAATGAGGCTGAAGCCTCTAACTCTAGAGTAGAGGAGTTAGACACTCTGGATTTCAGAAGAAACAAAGCATAAGAACGCACTCAGGTGTACAGGAATAGAATTTCCAGGGCATACAACAAAACTGTGAAACCACGTGTTTTCAAAGTGGGAGACGGCCAAGCATATCCAACAAGACATGTCCGCACCAAAATTCTCACCGAAATGGGAAGGTCCTTACACAAATCACCAAGGCTTACAATATCAAGCTACTACAAGATCATTAAGGTGGACGGAGGCAAGCTGGAAGCGGTCATCAATGGAAAATGGCTCAAGGCATATCATGCTTGACTATTGTCCGCTCTGTCTTATGACGCTATAATACATATGTTTATTTTCATTACATGTTTGAATCATCAATTATATTCAGAGATGCATTAATGAAAAAACCCGTTTCACCAATCAAAAAACCAATGCAATTTATTCCGCAAAGATGTTCAAAGAAAACTTTTGACATAAATGTCATTAAAAATGAAGGAATACAGCTGAATGCGACTTAGAGGAGGACATCTAACATATTATATCTCCTTGAGAGCATCATCTCCAGTCTAGCTTGATATCTCTCTGTCCTTTTCTTCAAGTCATGTACTGCCTGCTATACCTCCTTTGATTCTGCAGCCAGAGCCTTCTCCTCTTCCAAGATAGCTTTCGCAGCAGGAACAACATTTACGAGGATACCAGCTCGATCAACCTTGATGATATCAAGATGCTGCCGCAAACAGCCCATGTTGAACTCCATGGATTCGCAGGTAGATACCATATTCTCCCACTTTTCGAGGCTTGATTCGGCAACGTTGCGGATAGAAATATTCTCCATCTCAGCAATCATGGGAAGAAGGCAGTTTACCGTGGTGACCAAAGCAGATGAACAGTTCCAAACCACATTCCTGGTTGCGATATGTCCGTACTTTCTCCATAACTTTGTGTACAAAGGCACAAACTCCTTCCGCACTAAGAATCCTCCGACATCTCGGTAGCTGGAGGATAAACATTTCATGCGAACATCGAATGAAAGACCTGCATTGGGGTATTCATAAGATGAGATACCCAGATCAGCATCATCGAGGTCCACAGGGGTAGGCGTGTTTGAGTTTGAAGGAAGAGGACTGGTTAAGTCTTCATCATCGATAACTGTCACACATGTTCCGGTGGGGTATCTCTGCAAGAAGGAGAGGATTATTTACCTGATCATTATGAAGAACAAGAAATTGTTCAGAAAAGGAAAATGAGGCGAACCGGTATGATCTTCTTGACTCGGAGAACACGAGCAGGGGATTCATCATGAAGCTCAGATGCTGGTCGTGCACGTTTAACGGAAGATCTTGGATGGTATGAAGAAGACGATCCACTGTTGTTCGACATGATGAGAAAACGGAGTTTCTTCGAGAAAACCCTATTGTAAAATCGTAAAAGTGGTTCAAAATCTCTACACATGAATATATCTTTGAAGAAACCCTAAAGGAAGACTAAAATGATTACGGCGAAGCCTGCCCGATATATGGGGATTCAACACTGACCAAGTCAGGCTTTCTTTTGAACCCTAATCAAGAATCGGGGGAGCATCTGGATACGAGCGATTCAACCAGCAGTGTGTAAGCACCCACACCAGGGAATCCCAGTAGAAGAAGAATCTTATTCCTAGCTCAAGCACCTAAGGGAGGAAGCCGGTCCCATCAAGGCATGTGGTCACGCACGCATGGAGGATTGCCCACGATTGGTCAGAATCCCTCCAGGTAGACTTCCTTTATCTTGTATTCTTATGTTGAATATGTCACCATCTCATGCCTACCCCACGATAGTATAACCATCATGTGCTATGTTGATGGTGGATTTTCATTTAATTCTAAAATTGTAAAGCCAAAATTATGCGCTAATATCTTGCAAAGGATAAAGCCATTAATAAGTGATGAATACTTCTTCACTTAACTAATTCACCTAGAATGGAGCATGTGGCAACAATCCCAGTATTCTGTGAATTAAACACACGAAATTCATCCAGGTTGGAGCATGTGGAAACAATCCTATATACCCTATGAATTTACATCATTATTAATTAATGCATAACCAGCCTTGTATTAATTAATGCATAACCGGTGCGGCATGACGACTGAGTGTTGTTCTAAGCATATCAACACGAACCTCCAAGCATTAATAATGAAGCATGTACGAAATACCCGTACAGTCACAACTCTCGGTGTGTTATACTAGCCCGATTGAGCATACAACTCTCGGTGTGTTATACTAGCCCGATTGAGCATACATCCCTCGGTGTGTTATACTATCCCGATTGAGCATGTTTGAACCTGGACTGTCCATATCAGTCTCGGAAACGATCACGACCATCCAACTTCACCAACACGATTGGATGGCTTAGATTGAATCCATGACCTCAAGCAGGTATTGGAATATTCACTACCGACCCAACGTGGGCCCCGCATGGTCGGCCTCCCAAAAGGGTGGCATAGCTTGCCAAACCGTCCAAGCCAAAGCAGTATGGACGAAAAACCCTAAATTAGGGTTTGCGGCACATTACAAATATCGCAAAACAGTCTCAACCGTCCATCTTCGCAGGCATAGATGGAGGGTGTATATGTAGATTCAAAGGGCCCAGAGCATGTTAACACAAACACCGTGGGCCCGCCTACATACATGACTGATCGGTCAGGACCAACTATAGTTGGTCGTTCCAAATAAATGCGCCCAAACAAGGCATGACACACGGCCGGTAAAACCCTAATTAGGGTTTGAACAATCACGAGCGTCCATTTTCTCCTGCACGAATGAAGGGTCCAGGATTAGACTAAGCAGGTCCGGTGCATATCAGCATGACCACCGTGGGCCCACTATCTCCACACCGCATATCATGCCTGTTTGCCTCGATTCTCACGCCCGAACTAGGCATGGTCACACCTCCCGATTGCTAACTAATCTCGACCACTCAACTTTTCCGGACAAATTGAGTGGCTTAGATCACATTTCTATGGGATATTAAGGTATGGACGTGTACACCAGCTCGCCGTCTGTATACCAGACTAATCGACCAAGACCGACCAAGCTTGGTTGTCTTAAAACGCGCGCCCGAAGTTGGCATGATGCGCGGCTTTTGCGGCACCAGATTTCTGTTGCAAATTGATCTCGACCACTCAACTTCGCCTAACAAATTGAGTGGCCCAGATCACACTTTCATGAGATAATGAGGTATGGGCGCCTACACCGTCATGTCGTCTACACACATGCACGATCGGCCCTGCCAAAATTGTATCCCAAGCTTGGATTCGACCAAGCTGAAGAGTGATGCTTGCGCACCTCTTCAAAAACCCTAATTCCATCAACAGTCGCAGATGAGTGTCTCAAAGATCATCTCGTCCGTCCAACTTCACCGGCTTGGTTATACAACCCTGGTCAGGAGTTAATTGGTCAGTGAGGCGTCATGGTGATCACCACTCGTCACTCTACCACCCCATGATGCAGTACCTGCATAGAATACACATGATACTTCACAAGTATCGACTTCCTAAATAACTTAGTTATTTAATATAGCATTACATGCTACTTTCTGTGGGTCCCACGATCCACATACTCGAGACATCAATCATGTCACAAACGGGGGATACATATCGGGGTATTGGTCCGGCGGTTTACAGCGTACGCGGCAGGCAACGCGCCATCACAAGAACGTGTCAGAAGTCATGGACGGTTAGAGATGATAGGAAAAGTGGGCAAGACTGGTCGTGTAACACTAACACACAACTCCACTACTCCATCACTCCACTTCCTCCACTTCCCACAAGAGACGTGAATAAGGCTCAAATGACTTGTATAAATAGGTTCTCCTCCCTATTTCCAAAAACAAGGAACAAGTCAAGACAACAGAGGCAAGTGTTGATACCATCGTATTCAAACACCGGAACTGATAGCTTACATCCTGCAAGCCAGTTCAGCTTTCTGATACAAGTCATACATAGCCAACACCTTCACAATCTCAACACCTTCTTCGCTTCCCTCCCTAAGATCAACCCCATCTCCTTCACTTTGTGACCGAGACAAGTCTGGAACGGCCATTTTCTGGTTTAGGCCGGATTTGCACAGATTGATTTCTCGAATCTACAAGCACTCCCGTGTAGTGCATTTGTTTAAGGTTTAGACTCATTTCTCATCCACACACCCCAAATTACCAAAACCGGCAGAAATAGTTTTCACCCATAAACATAAAGATATACAACATGGAATTGTAAATCTGTCATTTTCAGCCTGTAAATCTGTCATTTTCAGCCTCTCAGGGTGTTGACGCTAATGGTTCTCCATTACCATTAGCGTCATCTTTTTGATATTGATTTTTCTTCAAATGTGCCAGATAAATTTAGTGGGTTTTTCTCTAAGTTTGGAGAGGCCAAGGAACATCAAATCATGCGGGACCATGCAAGCAATCGTTCTCGGGGTTTTGGGTTTATTACATTTGATAGTGAGGAATCTGTCGATAACATCCTGTCTCAAGGGAACAAGATCGAATTTGCTGGAGCTCGGGTTAGTTTAGAGCCTACTAGGAAAATTACGCAAATTGGTAGCATGGTTTTTCTATTTACCAAAATATTAAGTTTATTGGTTATTTCTCACCTGTCTCAAATGTTTCACACTTCCAATTCTGGATCCTTTTTAAAAAAATATGATAAAACAAGAAGTTATGTTCACACCTTATATCCAAAGATTGGGGAATCTTTGTTGATGTTTTTGATAGGATATTTAAATTTTTTTTAGCTGATGGTGGGTGGTAGTCATGGAAGCTATCTGCTTTTACTTTGTCGGTAACTAGTAGTTTTTTGGTGTGGCGGTTATTTCTTGTACAAGGTATAAGAGGGGTGTGTGGATCTGGCAGTCTAGGTTAATGTTTTTGTTTTGAGTGGAGATCAAGAAAGAAGAACCCAAGAAATCTAACCCGCCACTGGCACCCCCCAGGTGTTTTTCCAATTCTAGGCCCAGTACTTATGGTGGTGCTGGTGCATTTGGGGATAATGATATTTTACAGAATTTCATCCATAATTTAGTGTTGTGCTTCTAATGTGCTAGTGCATTTTTTTGGTTCGTTTGTTTGTTCTTCCTTCAATATAATTCTGTGGAACTAACTCTCTTTGCACATATGATTGCTCCTGGTCCACTTTTATGTTGTATACATTAGATTGCCTTAAAAAGTACACCATGACTGTATATCTTTTAGGTCAACAGATGAAATGACTTTCTTTTCTTAGTTGGTTTTTGTATGCTAAAAATCTTAAAACAAATTCTTAAAATGATCTTATTTGATAGGGAAATAAGTGAGGTTAGGTGAAGCAAGAAAGGTTAACTTTTCCTTGCGGGAATGCACCTTTGCTTTCTTCATTTTCTTTTTGGTGTGAATCTGATTGTTGATTTGGCAGCCATGGTAGGTTGTCCATAAATAAAAAATCAACAATAAGCTGTTCTCAAGATCCTTAGGCCAATTAGAACAATTGAAACCATTTACTTATCAGTTTTGTCTTCTTGAGGCGCATATACAGGATTAATGCTTCTATTAAATGTTCCAAGTACTGTAGCTATAGGTGAAAACAAACAAAAGCACTTTTGCTTGGATTCTGTTTAATGTTCACATTAAACACATGTCTTTGTTGTTTATTCAAGAACTGATTATTCTGTATATCCAGGCTGGGTCGATCACTATTGCGAGCCGCAAAGTTTACATCAAGGAAAAGAGAACCACAACAAGAGGCAAGTGTACTAATTCAATTTTTTTTTTGTCTATATATGTGGGTTAGCTTTTGTGAAAAACTACTTAACTTGTTACATTGTAATATCCGACTAATACCCTACTTGTTATTGCAGTTGGTGGCAGAGGCCGTGGCAATTTAAGTTGAAGGGGTGGGTTCAAAAATAATGATTTCAGGGGTGGTCTTGGAAGTGATTTTGGAAACCGTGGAAACTATTCATCACAACGTGGTCCATCTGGAGGACATGGCGAAGGCTACCATCCAGTGGAGAAAAATGGGAATGGAAAAGTTGCAGGCGGTTGTCAAGGTGATTCTAACATCTACTAGGTTTTTTTTTTTTTTTTTTTTGTTACTTGGTTTAATTACTTGAGGTGTTTACCATTATTCCTATTCATGTTATTTGGTTGGTTACAGATTTTTAGACCTCAACCTGATACATCTGCCAAACAAGGTGATCCAATTAAGAGTGGGGCAGTTAGGTTGCAACATATGAAGACACGAAAATGGCTTCACAGCCACTTGCACGCATGATCGCATCTCCAATTTCAAGTAACCTTGAGGTTAGTGTTTGCAACCATTGTCAATTTTTCGCATAACGCATTGTCATGTTGCCCTTTTTTTATCCTCTTGGATGTAGTAAGTTTTCGCTTTTCATTATCTCTTTACTTTTGCAAAAAGTCAGTGGTTATGGAGATTGGTAAACCATAGCTTACTTTAGTACCTGATGGGTAATTTCAATGATGTTGTAGTAATAGGTTCGTTGAGACTTGTGAAAGCAGATTTTTAGACTTAATTTTTAAAGCAAAAATATAACAAACTCAAAATACAAGATGTTGTGAAAATTATGGAGAGGATGGAGCTAGGATTTCACCATTCATCAATACTTATGTGGTTTTAAATTAATTTATATCATGCAATTTAAATAATTGATTTGATTCTAAAGTATTCCCAAAATCAGATTTCCAAAATATCAAATGTTAGTCGCAAGCATAACGCATCAAGAGTCTAAAACTAAGCATGCATCATCAAGAGAAAACACATTTGATTAATAAAAATCATTTAATTCATTTTTCATCAATGCAATTAATCATATAAAAATATTGCATAAATTAATAAAGTAAATGTTACCACATAATTCTTGAAAGAATGGCTTCCCCCGTCGCTCCAAAGGATGGGTTTAGTTCATCATGTTGGAAACTGATGAGTGCCAAATATTGCATTTTTATACACCTTTTTATTGGCATTTTACTCATCTTTTGCGCTTAGGAATCAGATATTATCCCAGATTCTGAGTTTTCTTTGTTTTCAAGAATAAATATTTGTACTAATTAATTTTGTGTTTTTAGGTAATAAATAAAGCTCGGAGAAACTGAAGAGCCAAGGAGCGAAGAATTGGAGTCAAGCATCTATGGAGCAGATAGCCAAAGCCCGCGCACGAATCAGTTGCAACCCAACAAGGAAGACATGGGCTAGAGCTACCCATGACCCGGATCCGAACCCGTTCATCCCAAGCCGTTCAGATCGCGTCTAGACACATCCAACGGTCGCTGCTTCCACGCGTATCGAGTTTGCTGCTCCCGCTCAACATCAAACTGCCTGATTCCCCTGAGCCGTTGAGATTTCCACTCCCTAAATCCTACGCCGCTCCGTCATTCCCATCAAATCTTGATGTACCCGCCTCACACCACAACACCTATATAACCCCCTTCACCAAAACCTAATTCATTTCTCCTCCTCTCCACCCGACAGAGCTCGCTCCCGCAAAACCTTCTCGTCCCGACCATGGCGGAGCGCCACCACCTCCGTCCTCTCCGAGCACGACCCTCGCCACGCTGACCCACCGACAACACCAAAGATCGTAACAGAACCACCTCTCCGCCTCCCTCTATTTCCCTCATAGTTTCGCCCTAGAGACTAAGTGAGAAATAGAAAGAGAAGAGGGCTAGGGTTAGGGTTTCTCGAGCGAGAGGAAGCACGCATCACTCACAACCCGAATCGACAGCAGAGTCGAGAGCATGGGTGAGAGTGTTTGTGTTTTAATTTTCATTTTGAAAGAAATTAGGGTTTGGGATATTTTTCGATGTATAAATAGAAGGTGTTTGTTTTGTTAGGGTTCACGCTTTGGATTAGCCGGTGCGATCAATTAGGTTTGATTTGTATTTCTTTGTTATTTGAATCATGTTCTAAGTTCCTTTGCTAGGTGTGTGGAAACCCTAGATTATATGTTGGGTAAATCATGTTAATGTTCTTTATTATTAATTTGTGTTTATTAGAAGTAGTATATAGTTATCCAATTAACCCAATTTTTTCCGTGATTGGGTCACATCTTTGTAAGAAGACAGACCAAATACTAGGGGAAATTGGAGTGAAAGGTTAATCATCTTCTCATTAGAAACTGCTAAGGAAGGGATGTATGTTTAACAAGAAATGAGTAATGCCTAGTTAATTGACTAAGGACACGTGATAGAGTGTCTTGTAAGAAGACACTCTATACTAGGGGGAATTAGTATAATTAGTGACACATTAGTCTTAGGATCTTCCTTAGAAAGAAACAAGAACACTACATGAACCGAATTACCTTAGCATAGGGTCTAGTGGTGGAATCACCACCCTAGTGCTTTACACATTGTCACTTGCTTTAGCTTAGTGTCACACTCCAAACTCAGTCGCTTCGACAACCTCAATATTGTGTTACAATCATCTGGAATTCAGTAGAGCAGCCTTAGATCAATACAAGAGCACCACAAGTCTCTGTGGTTCAACCCGTACTTGCCGCGTCTCCGATAGACGCTGTGCACTTGCGGTTATCACCGCAGGCCATATAATTCATACACTTTCCAGGCCTACTAAGTTTTTGGCGCCGCTGCCGGGGATTTGGTAGTGTGCCCTGATTTTCATTCACTTGCTTTTGCATTTATCATTCCTCGTAACTTGGTCTGCCCCGAACAGATAACCAAGTACGGTGCTGGTCGCTTTCCACATTGCAACTAGTACTTTCTTAGCTTGATTGAGCATTATTGAGCACTTTGAAGCTTGCATTTGAGTTACAGTGCAAGCCGTGCATGGTGAGCTACCCAAGTAGGAAAGAACAAGGAGCAACCAAACAAAAGAGGAATTGCCTAAACCCGGTGTATCTTTGGAGGTAGTGTATCCTAACTTTGCCTACTTGAGTGAATGCTGGTAGCATGTGTGCTTGCTTGTCAACCTTGTGACCCCGAGTAGCAATCTTGTGATCCTGTGACCTTGTTGAGCTATTAGTGCATAATCTGTGAGGATTGAGGTCAATCGACCTCAATGACACCAACTATACATCCGCTTCATGTCAAGACCGTTGTATTTCTTGCCCGAGTAGCTCATAGCTAACACCTTCTGACTGTAAGGTTGCATATCTATATTTAGCTGATCTGTTGCAGCCTGGTTAAGACCTTGTTAACTATATCATCCATTGGTTCATGTGTACATCTGTGCATTTGCTAACATGAGCTGCTAAACCATCTGCCATGCTATATTTGCGTACTTGTGAGCTTGAAATCTGCTGAAATTTGTATCTGATTGACTGTTATCAACCTCTGTAATGTGTGTGAGATCTCGGGTGCTTGAAACCGGTGTTAAGTAGCAAGATTTGTTACTAGCATTTAGGTTGTTTTTCAAACACACAACCCGCACAATGCCGCACCTTTGAGTGGGCACATCCGATAACCTGTGTGCACATCACAAAAAATTTTGCTTCACCTGTGTCTTTGTGTACTTTTTCTGAGTTTGATCTCCCTGTGCATACCCTGAGCTGCACTAGCTCTGTGCTGTGCTGTAACCTGCACAAGCAGCCTAAGCAGTCTTTGAGTAGTCACTAATTGAGCCGTGACCACCTCCGGCCCGGGCAACCCGCCAAGCTTCACCATCTTCCGGGCTGTTTACACAACCCAGGCTGCTTAAGCTTAAAACCATTTGTGGGCTTTCCATTCCTCGATTTCTCGGCCCACAAGCCTCGGGGCAGTAAACCCGACAAAAACAAAAACCCAACTTCCGGGCTCACTTCACCTGGTCGTGCATTATCAACCCACTCGGGTCAACACAAATTGAGCCCACAACCAGCTAGGCTTTGCAAACTTCTGGGTTGTGCAATAGACTAAGCCCACCTAAGTTCCACTGCTGGGATGCAAGCAATCCGAAGCCCACTTCATCTGGGCTGTACAAAGCCAGTCTCAAACCCACATAACCAAACTGAAACCCATCTATTCAGTTGGGCTTCATAACTTCAAATAACCAATTCCTTGGGCTTGAGTCTTATGTTAGTGGGTTATTTTTGAGTTTTTGTTTTTCTGTGTTGAACTTGATTGTGTGTTAACATGCTAGAGGCGCGTGCTAGGCTATGATTGTGTCTTTTAGAGACCAAACAAATCGATTAGTAAGAATCCGCCCGGACGAAATCGTTAGCATACCCAGTTCCTCAACCGAAAGCCCAATTCCATCAGAAAGCCCATCCGAATCAGAAACCATGGGTGATGAACTCAACCAACCCCGTAGTCTCAAGGACTACATGTACCCAACTAGGGCAAGCCAGCCCTCTTGCATCATTCTCACACTGATGCTTGTCGGTTTGAACGAAAGCAAGCATCATTAATATGCTACCCGTGTTTAGAGGGGTCAATCCGAGAACCCCTACCATCACGTGAGAGACTTTGAGGATATTTGTGGGACTCTTCGTTTTAACCAAATGACAGAGGAGTCCCTCAAATTGAGATTGTTTCCTTTTTCTCTCGAAGGACAAAGCCAAGTCTTGGCTTCATGCCCTACAACCACAAATCCATTAGAGCACGGGATGACCTCACAAAAGAGTTTTTCAAAAAGTTTTTCCCCAACCATAAGACGGCGACAATTCGCCAAAGTCTAAATGGTTTTGTGCAATTAGAAGACGAAACTCTAGCAAAATACTTGGAGAGATTCAATGAATTACTACTCCAATGTCCCCACCATGGTTTTGAAAAATGGAGACTTGTGCAAATCTTGTATGAGGGTCTAGATGTTAGAACCCGTACCACGCCGAGTCAATGTGCAATGGTGCATTTATTGACAAGAGTGCTGATGACTCTTGGACTTTTCTAATCGAAGTCGCTGAAAAGACTCAACAATGGGAGTCCATCCGAGAACCGAAACGGACTACCCCTGCACAAAATGTTCATAGAATCGAGTCTGACTTTGAGGGAAATGCAAAAATGGCTTCTTTGGCCCGGAGAATAGAAGTGCTTGAGTTGGAAAAAGAATGTAAAATCTAATGCCCCTACTCTCCGTGACCAAATTGATATGGCCACTTGTGCCGCATGCCATAGTTCTGACCACTTAGTGGACAGCTGTCCAGATTTACATGCATTTCAAGAGTCCAAAACCGAGCAAGCCAATGCGTTATACCATAGGCAAGAGAACAACCCGTATTCTCAAACCTATAACCCAAGGGTGGAGGAATCACCCTAACTTCTCTTGGTCCAAGGGGCCGCACAAGGGGACCAACAAATAATAACCAAGGATACTCATATCCTAGAAACCCCCAAGTACAACCACCCACTCAAAGACCTGTAGAGAAAAAGACTAGCTTTGAAGACCGTGTGGTCTGTTAACCCAAAATCTTACGTAACTTAGGAAAACCACCGACCAACGTTTCACAAGTCTAGAACTTAAAATGGGTCAAATCTGTGATGCATTGAATGAGAGAGAGAAAGGAAAATTTCCTAGTCAACCCCAACAAAATCCAAAGAATGTGTTTCAAGCAGGCTCCTCTACCTGCAATGAAACTTCGCATAGTCATGCAAATGCTATCACTACTCTCCGAAGTGGTAGAATTGTTGAAAACCATGTAGGTGTACCACCGTCAAGCGAGTCTCCATCAGACTCACCAGTACACACAACACCACAGAAAACATCCACTGTAGAGAAAGAATCTGAGCCTGTTGATAAGACCAAGAGTCCTACTGATGTTGATGTTTCTTTGCCAAGTCATGTACCTGTTGCTCCATTCCCACAAAGGTTGGTGCAACAGAAGGGGGGTAACCAATACAATGAGATTTTGGAAATGTTCAAGAGAGTTAACATAAACATTCCATTTCTCGAAGCAATTAGACAAATACCCACCTATGCTAAGTTTTTGAAGGACTTGTGCACACAAAAGCGTAAGCTTCATGTGCATAAACGTGCCTTTCTCACTGAGCAAGTGAGCTCCATAATCCAAAACAAGATTCCACCCAAGTTTAGAGACCCAGGTAGTCCAACGATTACATGCAACATAGGCGACCATACGGTCGAAAAGGCGTTACTAGACTTAGGAGCCAGTGTGAATCTTTTGCCATACTGTATGTGCAATTGGGCCTTGGGAGTCAAGCCCACACCTGTTATGCTACAGTTAGCGGACAGATCCGTGAGAATCCCCCGTGGTATTGTTGAAGATGTGTTAATCAAGGTTGATAAATTCTTCTTTCCTGTAGACTTCATCGTCTTAGACACTCAACCCGTGCAAAACCCAAGTAATCACATCCCGGTGATTTTAGGACGTCCTTTCCTGGCGACGTCCAATGCTATCATCAACTGGTCGTAATGGTGTGTTGAAATTGTCTTTTGTAACATGACCGTAGAGTGAACGTTTTTAACACTAGTCAACAACCTATTGATTGTGATGATACCGATTTGCATGAGATTAACATGATTGAGAGTCTCGATCCAAGACTCTTTGCCCGACATTTTGTCAATGGACCCTTTGCAAGCATGTTTAGATAACTTTGACTTAGATCTCTTGAGTCTAAGTACATTGGTGAAATTCATTCGTTGCTTGAATCTGTCCCACACATGGATATTGCTAAGTGGCAGAATGCGGTGGAACCACTTCCACTCTCGATACCAAATCCGCCCCCACCTCTTGAGACACCACCTAAGCTTGATTTGAAACCATTACCCGATACCTTGAAGTATGCTTTCTTAGGTCCTTCGATACTTTACCCGTGATTATTGCATCATGTTTAGACATACAGAACAGAAAGTCGACTCTTAGAAGTACTTCAAGAACATAAAGGTGCCTTAGGTTGGACCATCTCCGATCTTAAGGGTATAAGTCCCACAATTTGCATGCATCACATAAACCTTGAAGAGAACACTAAACCATCTAGGGAAATGCAAAGGAGACTTAACCCCAACATGAGAGATGTTGTCAAGGGTGAGATTCAAACCGCTTGATGCGGGTATCATTTACCCCGTCCCTCGATAGCAGTGGGTCAGCCCCATTCGGGTAGTACCCAAGAAGTCCGGGCATTACCGTTGTTCAAAACGAGATGAATGAGCTCATTCCCACCGTGTGACCACCGGGTGGCGAGTATGTATTGATTATAGAAAATCGAACACAAGAACCAAGAAAGACCATTTTCCTCTTCCTTCATTGACCAAATCTTTGGAAAGGTTAGCCAAACATAAGTACTACTGCTTCTTAGATGGCTATTCTGGCTACAACCAAATTCACATAGCACCCGAAGACCAACAAAAGACCACATTTACCTGTCCTTATGGAACATTTGCTTATCGTCGTATGCCTTTTGGGCTGTGCAATGCACCCGCTACTTTTCAACGTTGCATGATGAGCATTTTTTCCGACATGGTAGATAAGTTCCTTGAGATTTTTATGGATGATTTTCTGTGTTTGGGTCTTCATTTGATGAGTGTTTGCATCACCTCACATGTGTGCTGATTAGGTGTAAGGAGAAGAATTTGGTCTTGAATTGGGAAAAATGTCATTTCATGGTTAACTCGGGCATTGTTCTAGGGCATATCATCTCGGAAAAAGGCATAGAAGTAGACAAAGCCAAGGTAGATCTCATTCAACAGTTGCCTCAACCTCGTTCGTGAGGGACATCGATCATTTCTAGGCCATGCGGGTTTTTACCGCCGATTCATCAAAGACTTTAGTAAAATTTCACGACCTTTGTGCAATCTTCTTGCAAAAGATGTTGCATTTGTCTTTGATGATGCTTGTAAGGAGGCATGGGAGCAATGAAGGCTCTCCTTACATCGCCCCTATAGTCGGACCCCCGATTGGTCATTACCATTTGAGATTATGTGTGATGCGTCCGACTATCTTTGAGGAGCTGTTCTAGGCCAAAGAGTAGACAAACTCCCTTATGTGATCTACTATGCTAGTAAAACACTTAATGATGCTCAATTGAATTATTCCACTACCGAGAAGGAGTTGCTAGTCATTTGTTGTGTTTGCATTAGACAAGTTTAGATCTTATTTGATAGGATCTAAGGTCATCATTTATTATGATCATGCTGCATTGAGATATCTTTTGTCAAAGAAAGATGCTAAGGCTCGTCTAATTCGATGGATACTCTTGCTACAAGAGTTTGACCTCGAAATTCGAGATAAGAAAGGGTCGAGAATGTTGTGGCGAGATCACTTGTCTAGGTTGAATGTTGAATCTGCTGATGAGTCCGTGTTAATTAGGGAATCATTCCACGATGAGCAATTGATGCTTGTGGCTGAAATGCCATGGTTTGTCGATATTGTCAACTACCTTGCTACGGGTAGAATGCCCTTGCATTGGTCTAAACAGACCGTTTCTATGTTCTTGGCTGAAGTTAAACATTTCCTTTGGGATGACCCATATTTGTTTAAGTACTTTGCCAAGACCAAATCATTAGGAGATGTGTCCCCAACCGAACAAAGGGACGTCATCTCTTTTTGTCATGACCATGCATGTGGAGGCCACTTTAGTGCCAAGAAAACTGCTGCAAAGATCTTGCAAAGCGGTTTCTATTGGCCAACACTGTTTAAGGATTGCCATGCATTTTGTGTTGCTTGTGACCGATGCCAGAAATTAGGAAGTATCTCTAGGAGAAACATGATGCCCTTACAACCCATTTTGATTGTTGAGCTGTTTGATGTTTGGGGTATTGATTTCATGGGTCCATTTCCGAATTCTGAAGGTAAGTTGTACATCCTTGTAGCTGTCGATTATGTCTCTAAGTGGGTAGAGGCCATTGCATCCAAAACCAACGACCATAAAGTTGTTCTTTCCTTTCTTAAGGAGAACATTTTCTCCCGTTTTGGAACCCCGAGAGCGATAATCAGTGATGGAGGTAGTCATTTCTGCAATAGACCCTTTGAATCACTAGTGCGCAAGTATGGAATCACTCACAAGGTCGCAACACCTTACCATCCTCAAACCAGTGGCCAAGTGGAAGTGTCTAATAGGGAAATTAAGCATATCCTTGAGAAGACCGTCAATCCTTCTAGGAAAGATTGGTCTTTGCGCTTAAACGATGCTTTATGGGCCTATAGGACTGCCTACAAGACTCCCATTGGGATGTCGCCTTACAGACTAGTGTACGGGAAAGCATGCCATTTACCTGTTGAGTTAGAACACCGTGCATTTTGGGCTGTGAAAAAGTTGAATTTTGATCTTGATAAGGTTGGTGAGTAGGGAAACTTCAACTCAATGAGTTAGAAGAATTGAGAAACGATGCATATGATAGTGCCAAAACGTACAAACATAGGATGAAAGTGTTTTCACGACAAGCGCATTCTGCGCAAGTCTTTCACCCCAGTCGAAAGTTTTACTGTACAACACTAGATTGCATTTGTTTCCAGGAAAGCTACGTTCACGATGGTCAGGACCATACGTGGTACGCACCGTCTTTCCCCATGGAGCTGTAGAAGTTGAAAACCCAGCAAACAAGAACATTTTCAAAGTCAATGGTCAGAGATTGAAACCATTTCTGGAGCATCTTCCACCAGAAGTTGAGACCGTTGACTTGGAAGACCCCATCTATGTGGACTGATCTAGTTCACTTGTGTACATACTTATGGACTAAAAATCCATCATCTTTCCTTTTCTTTTTTTTTTTGCATAATTTTGATGTGTGCTAACCAACCTTTTGTCTTGCGCTCGTGATTGTTTGCTTTCAAAGCATTCACCTTTCTATGGTTTAGCAACACCCTTGTACATCCGGTAATCTCTTTCCTTTACTCTACTCATCATAGTTCTCATGGTATGTAACTGTTTAAATTTTTCCTATCTGTTGCCACATTGAGGACAATGTTTGATCTAGGTTTGGGGGTGTGATTTGCATATAGAGTTTTTAGTCTTTTTAATCTTTTATCTTCATTTAAAAAAAAAAAAAAAAAATCGAAAAACTCAAAAATTTGCATAAAAACCTCCAACTTTTAGAGATTTTAGAGTCACTAGCATGCTTCTAGCTATGTTTACATAGAGAGTCTGACCGAAATAACAGAACTTGGAAGTACTGGAGAACGCAATCGGGTTCCTTAGTTGATTAGAGCGTTAAAGTTGGATTTAACCATACCGGAGGGCGAATTAGGTGCTGTTTAGATATTCGGTAGTAGAATTGTGATCAACCATAGTGGAGACTACCCATTTTACATCAAGCGAGGTACCGACCTTCATTCTTTGTGACTTTCTAGAAAAGCTTTTAGAGTGTGTGTCACCGTACGTCAATTCCGGGTAGGAATGGTGAGCTACCCAACTTCGCACCACTTTCAGCACTATTTTTGATCTCTTGAGTGCTAATTCCGTCAATCATGAGGGTGACGTCTAAAGATGAAAACTCCTTCTAAATACCGATTTGCAGTTAACATCACTCTCTCTCAATCATCAAGATCCATAGAAACACATCATCACAACAAGCGGAGCAACATCAGAATATATGAAGAAAAGTTGAAATAGTCCAAGGTTTATGTGCAACAAAGAAAAGAAAAGAAGATGAGAATTAATGAAGTTTGTGAAAAAATTGAGTTTTATTGTTATTTCCATTTCTTGTACTAAGTTAAAAAAAAAAAAAAAAAAAAAAAAAAAAATGTTTGTCAAGTTTTTGTAAAGTTAAGAAGTTCATCATCAGCTATTGAAGACCGAAGAGTGAAGACGTTTCTATGGTTCTTATGAGAGATTGATGTTAATTGCCGATCGGGTGAGAAGTGAGTGAGTACTCCCACCCCTTGCTAATGGTTGATTTCCTTTCTTAGAGATCATCAGAAAAAGATTCTTTTTGTTCACATTTCTGTGGAGTCTCCAGATTTTATTTCGGAAGGTTATCCTTCTTACCTACAACGTGTGCAGGATTTCTCTCTTTATTCCTGCCTGCACACATGAGAGACTAAAAAAGCGATCTTTTTGAGTGCAATTATCATAAAACCTTAATGGTGAGGCGAAGTTGAGACTTATGATCACAATCGAATCTGGAATTCTTTCATATGGTATGGTTACTTCTCGCTCAAAGACTTAAGGATGAGAATGCGTTCTTTGGTACTTCTAACTTCATGTTACTAGCATGCGAAACTCTATGTCCTCATAGCTTCTTGGAGGCTTGAGACTCTTTTACACTGGAAGTTGGAGAAGGTTTTGTGGGTACACCTCGGTAAACCCTCACGAGACTACAACTCGTCCACTAGGGACACCTAGGGGTTTAAAGGCTTAGTGCATACGCTAAATGCATTCGAGAGACTGCGACAGGGTATAGTTAGGATTTCTTATTTTCTGTTTCACTTGAGGACAAGTAAAATTCAGGTTTGGGGGTATTTGATGAGTGCCAAATATTGCATTTTTATACACCTTTTTATTGGCATTTTACTCATCTTTTGCGCTTAGGAATCGATATTATCCCGCATTACGAGTTTTCTTTGTTTTCAAGAATAAATATTTGTACTAATTAATTTTGTGTTTTTAGGTAATAAATAAAGCTCGGAGAAACTGAAGAGCCAAGGAGCGAAGAATTGGAGTCAAGCATCTATGGAGCAGATAGCCAAAGCCCGCGCACGAATCAATTGCAACCCAACAAGGAAGACATGGGCTAGAGCTACCCATGACCCGGATCCGAACCCGTTCATCCCAAGCCGTTCAGATCGCGTCTAGACACATCCAACGGTCGCTGCTTCCACGCGTATCGAGTTTGCTGCTCCCGCTCAACATCAAACTGCCTGATTCCCCTGAGCCGTTGAGATTTCCACTCCCTAAATCCTACGCTCGCTCCGTCATTCCCATCAAATCTTGATGTACCCGCCTCACACCACAACACCTATATAACCCCCCTTCACCAAAACCTAATTCATTTCTCCTCCTCTCCACCCGACAGAGCCTCGCTCCGCAAAACCCTTTGTCCCGACCATGGCGGAGCGCCACCACCTCCGTCCCTCCTCTCGAGCACACAGGCCGGGCCGCCCACAAATGCCCACCGACAACACCAGCAGTCGCAACAGTAACCACCTCTCCGCATCCCTCTATTTCCCTCATAGTTTCGCCCTAGAGACTAAGTGAGAAATAGAAAGAGAAGAGGGCTAGGGTTAGGGTTTCTCGAGCAGAGGAAGCACGCATCAGCTCACGGCCCGAATCGACAAAGCAGAGTCGAGAGCATGGGTGAGAGTGTTTGTGTTTTAATTTCTGTTTTGAAAGAAATTAGGGTTTGGGATATTTTTGAGATGTATAAATAGAAGGTGTTTGTTTTTGTTAGGGTTCACGCCTGGATTAGCCAGTGCAGTCAATTAGGTTTGATTTGTATTTCTTTGTTATTTGAATCATGTTCTAAGTTCCTTTGCTAGGGTGTGTGGAAACCCTAGATTATATGTTGGGTAAATCATGTTAATGTTGCTGTTATTACTGTGTTTATTAGAAGTAGGATATAGTTATCCAATTAACCCAATTTCCCGTGATTGGTTGTACTGTAAGAAGACAACCAATACTAGGGGGAAATTGGAGTGAAAGGTTAATCATCTTCTCATTAGAAACTGCTAAGGAAGGGATGTATGTTTAACAAGAAATGAGTAATGCCTAGTTAATTGACTAAGGACCCTGTGATAGAGTGTACTGTAAGAAGACACTCTATACTAGGGGGGAATTAGTATAATTAGTGACACATTAGTCTTAGGATCTTCCTTAGAAAGAAACAAGAACACTACATGAACTGAATTACCTTAGCATAGGGTCTAGTGGTGGAATCACCACCCTAGTGCTTTACACATTGTCAGCGCTTTAGCTTAGTGTCACACTCCAAACTCGGTCGCCCGACAACCTCAATATTGTGTTACAATCATCTGGAATTCAGTAGAGCAGCCTTAGATCAATACAAGAGCACCACAAGTCTCTGTGGTTCGACCCGTACTTGCCGCGTCTCCGATAGACGCCGTGCACTTGCGGTTATCACCGTAGGCCATATAATTCATACACTTTCCAGGCCTACCAGAAACACGCTCAAAAGTTGATTTCATTGCTCAAAAATGGTTTACAAATGATGAATAAGAGAGAAATAATGAAAAATCGGGTTTGTAACAATTATTTTTGTTACAAACCGAACTGTTACATAGAACGATAAATAGTAACTGTCGTTGTTACTGTTGCTTTAAGACTGTCTTTGAACTACGACCCTCAGTTGTGAGTCGTTAACACTGTTAAAGAACGACGGTCCCACGTGCGTCTTATGTTTTTCGAGCTCTCTTCAATGGCAGCAGCAGCAGATCTCTGAAACTTGAATTTCTTTGCTCTGTTATCTCTCCCAACTCTCCCAACTCTCCCAACTCTCCGTCCTCTTCTCTGAGTCCCGTAACCTCTTTATATAGCCAACAGGGGATGAAAATATCTCGTCATAACTCCGAATCTTCTCGGTTGAATGCAAGAATATTTTCTCTTTACTCCCACAGGAATCACCAAGATTTCCTTTTATATCTTCTTCACGCGTTTGCCGTGCTTCAACTTTTCACAAAATCTTCACAAAATCATCACAGAATCTTCAACTAACTCCGACTATTTTTCCTCCCCTGTTTTGGGAAATTTTCCTATATCTTCATTTCTTTTCGTTTTTAAGTGCACCAAATATCCTGTTTAATCATAACAGTCTATTACCGAACCAAATCCATGAAGAAATCCAATTAAATATCCCTCCAATTCTTCCCAGAGAGTTACGCAGAAAAGAGAAAATTTTCCCGCCAAATTTTGTTGTTTAAACCGTGAAGATGGAGTGCCCTTAACAATGGCCGGGGTGTGAATAGCATTGAGTGCCCCTTATCAAAATAGGTGTCCCTTATCCAATAGTGAAAGTCTGCATAACATGTGTCCTCCGGGTGCCCTAATCAACTTTTCGAGCCGAATTTTCCAAAAATGTTTATTTTCCAAAAATACCTACAAACACATAAAACACCATAATAACTACAAAATCAAGTACCAACAATACAGAAAATTGAGGACAACATAGACACAAAAATGTGTCTATCAAATACCCCAAACTTATTATTTGCTAGTCCTCGAGCAAATCTAATCTAGAAAAATAAAAAAAGACTACACTTAGCACGTGAAGTAAGTCGTTAAACCGCTAGGTAGCCCTAGCGGCGGAGTGTTTTCTCCGGAGGGTTTACCAGAGGTGTACGCACAAAACCTTTACTCCAGACCCTAGCTATCTACGAGAACCTTGGGAGGCACTAAAGAATCTCCTTGGTTGGCATACTCTCATTGACTACGGGGAGGAAGTACCACGATGCGAAATTCCAATTGTTGTACACGAGTTTGCACTCAAGCATACTAAAATTCATATAAAGTGACAGAGCTCTACTCGAGATAGTTTTTGGACATCATAAACCGGAGTCAACCAATCACATGGATAGATTAAGAAGATGGATGTAGAGAAAAACGTGGATGATGTTGACTAAGGTGAACCTATCTTAATGGACTGAGATACTGGTCTGGACTAATATCAACACACTGGCATATACAAGGGAACCAGTGGTCGATAAACCTAACTCTAGGTCAACTCAACTGGCATATACAAGGGTACCAGTGGTCGACTTTATTGTATTTATTCCGGTTGGTCTAATGGTCTGGTCTTTTTTTTTTTTTTTTTTTTTTTTTTTTTTGAGTATCTCAGTCACTCTATTTCACCCTAGCAATGGTAAAAAGAAAAAGAAAAATAAAAAGAAGTGATTAGGATTCTTTCGATGTTTCCATCACGAGGATATGGCGAAACTACCATGTTTTCTTTTCTAAGACCTGAGCTCTGTGCTTTTATGAATAGACTCTTTAGATGTTTCCATCTAATCGATTGGTTCCTCAATCCTATAACCAAGATGCTTCCATCCACTTAGATTGGTTAGTGCCATCCTTAATAAACATAAATTTCTAGGCTCTGGAGTTTTATTTATTGCAACTAAGAAAGTTTCTCCCATACTCCCAAACTTAAATCTAACATTGTCCTCAATGTTCTAAAGATGAAATTAAAAACATGAACAAGGAGAAACCGTTACCACTAGAAGGAAATGAGTAAAAATATTACTGTGTTGCATGAGCAAGGGGTACCTCCCAAGGAGTGCTAAGTTTAAAGTCTTCATCCAGACATCAAATACCTCAAAAAGGATCTTCACCTTCCAAAGTCATACACCAATAGCCGAAATAGTTGTGGGTCCATAAGACCAAATAGAGCTAACACCAATATCAGACAACTGCACTGGTTCAGATAAATGAATAGAAGGAGCACATCCTCGTCTAAGGTTTCTGTCAAGACAACTAGGTTCATCTGGGTAGCATAATTGAGCTTCATATGTGTATCTTGATAAATAGATTCATCCGAAAAACGGGTCTCTAATACCGGGGTCACCTCGGGATGATGATCGGGAGGATCGGGTTGCAGAGTCTGAATAGACTCAAGTAATATCTCAGACGCACAAAGCTCGAGTCCCAAGTTAGGGACTCTAATTAGGGATATTCCATCACTACCCCCAAACTTAAGGTTTTCACTACTAACAGACAAACCTCTAACTATTGCTTGAATTTCCGGATCTTCAGAGTCCTTAAAATACTCAAGAGATTCTTCTAGTTCTCTACCCCCAAACTTAGGGTCATCATTATTCTCAGAAATACCTAACACTATTGCCTGGATTTCTGGGTCCGTAGAGTCTTTAAAATACTCAAGGGCTTCTTCTAAAGATTGATCACACATCTGGTCTAAGAGAATGGTTTCCTCAAATTCATCTAAAGAATCTCCCAGTAAAGTGTCATGCCAACTATCCTAAACTAAAGTGCTAATCATATTCACTTCTTCTAAATCATCATTCTCAGAAGGTTGTCTAGTAACATTAAAGACATTTAGTTCAAAGTGGTCATATTACCAAAGGATATGTTCATAAGCCCAAAGTCCTACGCTTGATGACAAATAAGAATGTGGCTAAAAATGGGCGACCTAGAATCACTGGGATTTGAGCATTTGGGTCCCGAATAAGGTTGGGTGTCTAGAACAACGAAATCCACTGGATAAATAAACTTATCAACCTCAATCAAAACATCCTCTATGATACCACGAGGGACTTTTACAGACCTATCAGCTAATTGTAGTGTCATTTTAGTCGGTTTCAACTTACCAAGACGTAGCTGGGTGTATACATGATACGGGAGTAAGTTAACACTAGCTCCTAAGTCAAGTAAAGCTTTATCGACCATGTGATTACCAATCGCACAAGAAATGATGGGGCATCCAGGGTCCTTATACTTAGGGGGTCTTTGGTTCAGAAGAATGGAACTTACTTGACCAGCTAAAAAGGCTTTCTTTTGGACATTAAGCTTACGCTTTCGTGTACAAAGATCTTTAAGGAACTTGGCATAAGCAGGCATCTGCCTAATTGCTTCTAATAACGGAATATTGATGTTCACATGTTTAAATGTTTCCATTATCTCGTTGAATGTCGACTACTTCTTTGTTGGGGATAACAACTGCAGATATGGAGCTCTAGGAACAAAGCCGGGCTCAATATGACCCTCATTGGTGTCTTTAGAGACTCTATCAGTCTCCTCAGTTTCTGGTTCAGAAGGGTGAACTACAGCATGTTCACTATCAGGCATGGAAACCTTGTTGTCTACTGTTTTACCGCTCCTAAGGGTTTTTATCGAGTTCACATGGTTTAATGATTCCTCACCAACTAAAGATATTTGATGGACCCCCCTAGGATTGGGTTGAGTTTGACTAGGAAACTTACCTCCTTCTCTCTCACTTAAATACTTAGCTATTTGGCCGACTTGAAGTTCTAGTTTAACAAGAATCTGGGAATTATCCTTATGATTCTGCCTGGTTTCTTGTTGAAATCTAAGGTGGTTAGCTGATAACATATCATGGTTCTTTAGTAACATAGTAAGAGCTTCTTCTAAGGTAGAGATCTTTTTCTCAGAAGTGTTCTGAAACTGGGTTTGACCTGAAGGGTTCTGAGTATAACCAAAACCTGGGGGAAGCTGAGAATTACTAGACTGACCTTGATTTTGGCCCTTAGACCAAGAGAAATTAGGATGGTTTCTCCAACCAGGGTTGTAGGTCTCTGAGTATGGGTCAAACTTCTGACGGTTCTCAAACCTAGCATTGTTATAGACAGACATGCATGAGCTTGCTCTTCACTAACCTGACCTTCCCAAAATGAGTTATCGGGCTCTATTCCACAACTAGAGACTTGAGAGGCTCTATTAGGTTCAACAAGGGACCTATTTTTAGACTGACCCATTTCCAAAGCTTCTAACCTTCTAGACAAAGCAGCAAACTTAGCATCTGACGCAAAACTTGTATCTACCATATTAGTGCTACTTCTATTGACCAAGAGTCTTTTAGGGGGGTCAACACAGGACTCCCACTGTTGGGATTTCTCAGCAACAACTCCTAAGAAAGTAAAGGCATCCTCAGCACTTTTACTAGTGAACTCACCAGCGCACATAGACTCGACCATGGCTTTGGTCGAATAGTCTAAACCATCATAAATAATCTCTACGAGTTTCATCTTATCAAATCCATGGTGAGGACACTGGGATAGGAGATCATTGAATCTCTCTAAAAACCTATAAAGAGACTCTTCCTCTTGTTGCACACCGGAATTAATTCTCCGTCTAATGACTGCAGTTTTATGCTTAGGGTATAATTTCATATAGAAAGCAAGCAATAAGTTCCTGCCATGTTTCAATGGATTCGGATGGTAGGTTGTTTAGCCGTGTCTTGGCTTTATCTTTCAAGGAAAAGGGGAACATCTTAAGTTTCAAAACTTCATCAAGAAGGTCTTTTATTCTAATCGTCCCACAAATTTCCTCAAAGTCCCTAATATGAAAATAAGGGTTCTCATCATCTTTTCCCCGAGAATATAGGGATCATCTGAAGAATACTAGGTTTTATCTCGAAATTATCCGTAGTGGTGGCAATTTAATGCACGAAGCCTCGGTTGGTCCTAGTTGGGAACATGTAATCTTTCAAAGTTGCCATCATTTGTACATTTGAAGTACTAGGGTACTTTCCTCACGAAGAGACAGATTCTCAAAACTGAAGTTTCCAAAAACGGGGCTCTCAAAAGAAGAGTCTTGAGCTCCCGCTTCCACAAGAAGAATTACTAGGTTTTTCACTAATCAATCGACCTAGATTGTCTCTTTTCCAAGCCCGCTCTCTAATAACCTCGGGCATACACTAGAAAAACAAAAGAAAAGAAAAATCCTAAAAAGGAAGAGAAGTTCTATGCAAATACAAACAAGGCTGACTCCACCACAAAGAAACCTAATGATTTCTAGCAAACAAAAAGCATGATGGCTCCACTTAGATTGTTTCTAGACCGACTTCTAATCTTTCGAAAAGGAACTCACATATCTGAGCAAACCTCTCTGGAATCAATTCGAGTTAAAGTAAGTTGAATAGAGGTGAGGGAAGCTGCGCGGAGCTTTGATACCCAAGGCCTCACCGCATTACAAGGCGGCGCAGTCACGCATTCAACTCACAGAAACCATCATGAACTTCGAAGTATGCTCAAAAGAGTAACCAATATTTTTCGAAAGACTTTCCTATTAAGCTCATTACCCTATAGGTCTCGTTCTATTCCAAATTTTAAAGCTTAGGTTCGTGTTAAGTATTGTTTTCCTAAGGCGGGCAAGAAGAGAACGATGATGAAATCCGAACCCTTATCTTGTATGGCCAGGCCTTGCCCTTTACTAGGAAATTAAAACAGTAGTATTCGGTTCCTCGACATATATGCAAACGAAGGAATACAAGAACCCGGCTGACAGGGGATTCACGAGTGTTTCGACAAACTTACCTCCCATTCCATACTGGGGATGAACCGTTGTAGTCGACTCGGGCCACGACTCCAATGTCGTGTACAAACCCAAGGGGCCGAGGCGATATCGTAATCGCCGTCCTTCTCTGCACACAGTTTATATTTAAACTACCCTTCCGTAGGGTTTAAAAATAATGTCCAAATGTCCAAGTCCAAAAAGTAAAAGTGCAAAAGAAAAGGAAAGGAAAGTCTAAAATAAAAATTAAAAATAAAAATGCCTTTTTTTTTCTCTCTTTTTTTAAAATAATAAAAAAAAAATCTTCTTCTTTCGCTCCTTTCGATTTGTCTTTAACTCCAAATCTTTAAGTATTCACCAAAAGCTTTGGCAAATTTTTCTTTTGCTCCAAATTTCAAAATCTGTAGTAAAAAGACAAAAACCCAAAAACGTAAAGTAGAACAAATAAATAAAAACCTAAAAAAAATAAATCTAAAAACTCTAGCCTAAAGACTAGTCCAGCCGTCGGCGCCAAAAATTGATGGTTATTTTCAATGATGTTATAGTAATAGGTTCGTTGAGACTTGTGAAAGCAGATTTTTAGACTTAATTTTTAAAGCAAAAATATAACAAACTCAAAATACAAGATGTTGTGAAAATTATGGAGAGGATGGAGCTAGGATTTCACCATTCATCAATACTTATGTGGTTTTAAATTAATTTATATCATGCAATTTAAACAATTGATTTGATTCTAAAGTATTGCCAAAATCAGATTTCCAAAATATCAAATAGTCGCAAGCATAACGCATCAAGAGTCTAAAACTAAGCATGCATCATCAAGAGAAAACACATTTGATTAATAAAAATCATTTAATTCATTTTTCATCAATGCAATTAATCATATAAAATATTGCATAAATTAATAAAGTAAATGTTACCACGTAATTCTTGAAAGAATGGCTTCCTCCGTCGCTCCAAAGGATGGGTTTAGCTCATCATGTTGGAAACACGCTCAAAAGTTGATTTCATTGCTCAAAAATGGTTTACAAATGATGAATAAGGGAGAAATAATGAAAAATCGGGTTTGTAACAATTATTTTTGGGGAACATTAATTAAATACCCTTCCGTTTCAAGGTCTTCACAAATACCCTTAAGAACTTCACAAATACCCTTAAGGGGTTTTTTTAAGTGGATAATGAAAATGAACTAGTATGTTCTTGACGCGTGAAAACATCAACCCAACCTCCTACGGAGGTTGAATTGACTTAATATAATCTTAGATATGCCAAAAATTATACCCTAAAAACTTAAAATATACCCTTTAGGGGTATTTATGAAGTTTTTAAGGGTGTTTGTGAAGACTCATGAAAAAGGGGTATTTATTTAATTCCCGCTTATTTTTGTTACAAACCGAATCATTACATAGTAGAACGATAAATAGTAATCCGTCGTTATTCACTGTTGCTTTAAGACTGTCTACGAACTGCGACCCTTAGTTGTGAGTCGTTAACACTGTTGAAGAACGACGGTCCCACGTGCGTCTTATGTTCTTCGAGCTCTCTTCAATGGCAGCAGCAGCAGATCTCTGAAACTTGAATTTCTTTGCTCTGTTATCTCTCCCAACTCTCCGTCCTCTTCTCTGAGTCCCGTAACCTCTTTATATAGCCAACAGGGGATGAAAATATCTCGTCATAACTCCGAATCTTCTCGGTTGAATGCAAGAATATTTTCTCTTTACTCCCACAGGAATCACCGAGATTTCCTTCTATATCTTCTTCACGCGTTTGCAGTGCTTCAACTTTATCCAAACACGCACAAAATCATCACAGAATCTTCAACTAACTCCGACTATTTTTCCTCCCCTGTTTTGGGAAATCTTCCCATATCTTCATTTCTTTTCGTGTTTAAGTGCACCAAATATCCTGTTTAATCATAACAGTGTATTACCGAACCAAATCCATGAAGAAATCCAATTAAATATCCCTCCAATTCTTCCCAGAGAGTTACGCAGAAAAGAGAAAATTTTCCCGCCAAATTTTGTTGTTTAAACCGTGAAGATGGAGTGCCCTTAACAATGGCCGGGGTGTGAATAGCATTGAGTGCCCCTTATCCAATAGTGAAAGTCTGCATAACATGTGTCCTCCGGGTGCCTTAATCAACTTTTCGAGCCGAATTTTCCAAAAATGTTTATTTTCCAAAAATACCTACAAACACATAAAACACCATAATAAGTACAAAATCAAGTACCAACAATACAGAAAATTGAGGACAACATAGACACAAAAATGTGTCTATCAGTACCCCAATTTAAGTCGGTGGTTATGTGATGTCAGTTTCACGTATATAGTAATTTCTATGTGGTTCTGATTGTAATCGTATGATAGTTTGTAGTGAGAATAATGTTGTTCCAAATAAAAATGTCTTCATCTAAGGTCCTTTGATTTGAATGTACTTCACTATGTAATTTTATCAATTTGAGGGTGGAAAAGAAGTATAGGTGCATGTTAGGAAACTAGTTGGAAGCTATGAAAACTCTCCTCAGTACATGGTTATGTGCATGGAAACTAATGAAATACATGCACCGCCGAGTAATATTACTTGTCGGTTGAAGAAAATTAATTTTATTCAACCGTCGAGATAATTAGAGCAAGGGCTATGGGTAGTCAGTCATTCATTTGAAGGAGTGAACTACAAATTTGCTCTAGTTAGAGGTTATTATGGGTAGTTTCTACCCCACTTCTTTTCCTTTAGTCCATTCTATGAAGGATTTCCAATTAGTAGAGGTCAATAGCCCACTTAAGTTGGAAACCACAAAGATTGGAAAAAAACTACTGGAAATAGAATAATCTAATAGCTCAAAAAATTATCTGAAAGGCAAGAGGGTATATTAGATTTTCTCGGTGATCGAAAAAAGTTGCGTCATGCGGCTGATGTAAAACACATGTTAGGTTTGAAAATAGATGGGAATGCATAATTCTTATCAACACTCAGAAGAGCAGTGTATCAATATTATACCTAGTTGTCATGTTGAAAAATCCTGATGCATGTTTTTATCAAGCAAACACCCACCTATTCAATTTCCCGATTTGCAATCCAAGCATTAATATAACCAGTTAAACCAAACATTGATTTAACTCTATTGTACAGAACATAAGTATAACCTAAACATAGAGAAATGAAGTGTACAATTGATTCATAGACCGTTCCACAAAAATAAAGATCAAAATGACCATTGAGACTTAGTCTACAAATTAAACCTAATGTTTTTATCTATAATTGAAACTGAATTCAGCTTATCAGGGTGATTAGAATCAGAATACAATCCATGTAATAAACTTAAAACATATCAAACCGCATAAAAAACAAAAAGTTAACATATCATTACCTTGCAAAATCACTGATTCTTTTTTGTGGTGTTATTGTTGATGATGTTATCATTAACGCAATACCTGCACCAGAAATTGAAAAAAATTGCAAAACTTAAAACCCTAACCAGAAATAAATGAAGATTTCCAAAAACATAACAATCAAAACCAACAATCTCACTTTACAATCTCAAATCAAGTGATTTGGAGTAAAGCGATATAATCTAGCGTTCTGATGAATAACTCTTTGGGTTTAGATCTGGAAACCTTAGGTTAATCTTGTTACTCTTCAGATAGAAGGAGAAAGTGAGTAAAGAGAAGGAGGGAGTGAGATGTCGCGAGAAAAGAGAAGCATAATAATAGGGTTTCATCTCCAGGTTGGTTTTATACTTATCTAAGGTTTCTTTCGAATACAACGGCTGATGTACACCATCAACGAACGGTTGAGGATAACCCTTTTTTCTTCTTATGCAAAAGCCTTGTGTCAGAGCCTTATTTCACCCGCATCTGCCTGTATAGGATTTTCGGGAACATACACAATCCTTATGCATACTCCCCATGATATAGGCATTTTGACACTGTCAATTGACTTATCTCATCGAGGTACATGTACAAATTGAGGGAGAAAAATAAAGGTATAAGAATCGAACCTTCGCCTAAATTGTAGCTCCTTTTTTTTTTCTAAAATAAAAATTGCAAATTACAAAAGTAACTCCCCATTTCTCCTACACGTCTGCTCTAACTTTATTACAGTTTCATACTCGGATTTTTTTTTCAAAAACCAGATTCATTCTCTCCTCCTGTTAAAGAGCAGGCATGTAGGAGAAATGAGGACTCATGACTTTTGGGAATTTTCAATTTTTATTTAAAAACAAAGAGTTACAACCTTAGGCGCAAGGTTCGATTTTTATACCTTTCTTTTTCCCCTAGATAAGAATATAAAACCAACCTGGAGATGAAACCCTATTTTTGCTTCTCTTTTCTCGCGACATCTCACTCTCTCCTTCTCAATGCTCGCTCTCTCCTTCTATCTGAAGAGTAACAAGACTAATTTAAGTTTTCCAGATGTAAACCCAAATAGTTATTCATCAGAAACGCTAGATTATATTGCTTTACTCCAAATCACTTGAGATTGGAATGTGAGATTGTTGGTTTTTGATTGTTATGTTTTTGGGAATCTTCATTCATTTCATGTTAGGGTTTAATTTTTGAGATCTTTTTAAATTTCTGGTTCAGGTATTGCTTTATTGTGGAGTTTAATCAAATCGCCATCAACAGTAATATAAAGTAATGATATGTTAACTTTTTGTTTTTTTATCCCAGATTTGATATGATTTAAATTTAATTTGATGATTACATGTATTGAATTGTCATTCTAATCACCCTGATAAACTGAATTCGGTTTCAATTGTAGATAGAAACATTAGGTTTAATTTGTAAACTAAGTCTCAATGGTCATTTTGATCTTTATTTTTGTGAAACGGCCCATGATTCATTTCTCTACGTTTACCTAAACTTTTGTTCTGTATGAAAAAGTTAAACGAAATCAATGTTTGGTTTAACGGGTTATATTAATACTTGGTTTGAAAATGTAGGAAATTGAATAGGTGAGTGTTTGCTCTATCAAACAAACATGCATCAGGATATTTCAACAGGCGTGCCCTATTTGAATACTGGACAACTAGGTATAATATTGATAAACTGCTCTTCTGAGTGTTGATAAAAATTATGCCTTCCCATCTATTTTCGAACCTGACATGTTTTTTACTTGCATCAGCCGTGATGACGCAACTGTTTTCAATCGCCGAGATAATCCTGTATACCCACTTGCCGGGTAAGTAATTTTTTGAGCTATTTGATTATTCTATTTCCAGTAATTTTTTCCAATCTTTGTGGTTTCCAACTTAAATAGGTTATTGGCCTCTGCTAATTGGAAATCCTCCATAGAATGGACTAGTAGCGTTATCAATTTTATTATAAACAATTTTTATTTATGGGTTTGCAGTAGATTTCAAGAAGATACATATGAAGCTGTCACAACCAACTTCATAGATAAAGCTCAAGGAGTAGCAGTGGAATGCAAGAAAAAATTACTAGTCTAGGAAAAGAGCTGGATGTTATGTCTGATAGAGAGAGAGGGACAACACATGAAAGAAATGCTCAATGGAAGGTAGTATCTTTAGATATCGGGCTAGCACATCCGGACAGGATTATCTCGCCGGTTGAATAGAATTAATTTTCTTCAACCGACGAGTAATCCTGGCTGGAAATGCAAGTTCCTACAACTATATCAATTTGTTGAAACAATTTACTAAATCTGTGTGGATGTTTCATACGCTTCCTGGTATGGTTCTACAACCCCCATTGTTAATTCCAATATTGATCCTGAAAGGATCAACAATTATTTACATATTTAAGTACGATTGCATAGATTTGTCTTGTTTTGCAAAATCACAGTCGGGGAACCACAGAAGTAGCTTTCCATGGACTTGTATAAGACGATTTGAGAGATAATATAATTTGAGTGGTTTTAAAATTCAGTAGCAGTGGTCTCTCTACCGTTCCAGAAAAGTATGAAACTTCAAACGGGCCGGTAACTAGGCCTCTTAACTTGATTTCGGAAAACACCCGTATATATATGTAACTAGGTATCACCACGGCCTACGGCCGGGGCTCAACCTTTTGGTGATAGCCGATATATAAGATTAATCAGGGCCTATGGTTGCTATCCCCTCTTCATAGTTAATTTCTGGTTCTTTAAAGAATTTAACTGTCTTGTATAAGCAACAATAAATTTTTGGTAACAAACAAACATAGTTTAATGAGTGTAGCTTACTGCATTTTTATGTACGCACTAACATTAAAAACGAAGAAATTTCTTTCATCGTACAGCCGTGACAATATACCATTTGTGCCAGTGACAATAGTTACACAGCTTCTCTAGTGATTGCTCCAGCTATATTATAGTGCCTGCTTCAAAATAGATTGCCTGGAGACAGAAAATCTTGAAATCCATTTGATAACTTTGTAGACAATAAGAATTTCAACATGCTCAAAAAAAAATGCATCTTAATCTTATGGAATCACCTGAAAATTTCTAACAATTAGTCCAGCTCCACCTTCTTTAGAGAAAGAATTTGGGACCTACCATAGTTTATAGGAAGTCTAAGTTTTCTAGAAAAACATTAAAAGACACTCTCTGCAGTAATGAAAGTCCAAACCGTAGTCTATACCTCCATTTTTCTATTGATATAGATAGCTCGAAAACACACTACATGAAAAAAATTCTACAGATCAGGTTCATTAATTAGCTATCGAGCATACAACCCTGAAATCTAGAAGAATGACACTAAAATTAATCACTATCGAAAAAACATGAAAATCATTCATTAAACGTATATTGTATTGCGCAAACTCCGGGTGGAATACTGTATTCATTTAACGTATATTGTATAGTGAAAATCATTCACTATCGCTATTCATTCAAATAGCGATATATATGGCTCCAGGTGGAATCAGTTGAGCACTGAATTGCGCAAACTCCATGCATCCATATCCTCCCATAATCCAACTACGCCATTACTAAAAATCGGCGTAATACAAATATTTAAATTCTGAATTCTAATCACAAACTGAGACCATGCAATTATACTCACAATGTTCTCCCATAATACTTTCCGCACCCAACCCTTAACGTTACAGTAATTCACTTATTATTGTTAACGTTGCAATAATTCACGTTACAGTAATTTAAAGGTAGTCGAATGAAAACCAATTTAGTGTTATACGATTCAATAAAAGGGCTCAGTTGAAATTTAACATTGACCTTGAATAGGAGAGTAAAAAAAGAAAAGAAACTACTATCGGTTGGGAATACAAACTTGACCATGTAAGTAGTTGGTTTTTTATAAGATCGAATGAATTTTTAGATGAAAAACAACCTAGGTTACCAATTGAAACCATGATTACAGGTAGTGGGATAAAGAAGAAACCATCTCTCAATATTCAATACAACAGATTTAGTAGACCATGAAATTAAATTAGTTAACAGATTTAGTAGACCATGAAATTAAATTAGTTACGGTCAAGGTAGAAACATGGTTAGTAATTAGCTAACCATAACCATTTTATTACAGAAATCTGCTCTAATTCTAAGTTAGGAATTTTTTTAAGTTAGGACTCTGTTTACACAATTAGTGATTAGTTGAGCTTAAGGTTAGTCGGGGAATAGACATGGCTAGTCAGGTCAGATCCATAGTCGTGGCTAGGCCACATTATAATCTTTACCGTCCAAAATTTTAGACGATCTCAACCGTCCTTTGTCCATCATAGACACCACCTTTCCTTAGAACATTGATGTGACAAATCAAGCACACTAGGTTGTGGTTCACCAAATCCATATAAACAAGACAATCATATCGCATTTCCGTTACTTCTTTTTTCGGGATCTTTCAGCTCCATTTAGAACTGCGGCACTTTGCAGGACACCATGATAAAAATCGAAACAAGGTAATTTCAAATATCCCGCTCTGATTTTTTACTTTGAGTGAATATTGCTGCATTAAGGCCTTATCACCATGAAAATTCAAAAACTCGAGACAATGTTTTTAGACACTGACAAAGTGACACTTGAGCGGGAGCTGCGCAACAACGGAAAAATAGTCAATTAATAGAACGTAAGACGGGCGGTTCGACATTTATGAAATCAAAGCATCTTTGAAAAGTTTCTAATCAATGAAAATGAAATCAAGGGAGGAAACCAACACCAAAATTAACAAAAACTCATCCCCGTAAAACTAAACCACATGGTACTCTCCCTTCGAAAAGGTAAGATTTAATTTGTCATAACTTAAGCTCAGTATTCAATTCACTTCTTCTTCTTCTTCTTTTTTTCCCCGAAGATTACCTGCGCCTGTCGGCCAAGGCTGTATACCCGTTGAATACATAAATGTAGTTACACTGACTCATCATACCAATATATATAACACACAATATCAAGTTCATAGCTCATCTCCACTTCCCTTCTTTATCAAACACACACTCACTAGAAAGAAAGAAAAAAAACATGAATTCTCTCCATTTTATTACAAGATTTTCTTCCATTTCTCTGAATCTGTGCTTCATATTCATAACCCTTTTTGCGCCGCTAATCTCATCACAAACTTGTGAAAAAGTATGTGGAGATCAAAAACTTAAATACCCATTTGGTAGTGGACAAGGTTGTGGTGATCCAAGATTTCAAAAATTTGTAACATGCGACCGCGCACAAAAAAAACTCATGCTCAACACCCATACCGGAACTTACCCCATCACTAGTGTCGATTACAACAATCTTACCATTTATATCCAAGATCCATCAATGTCAACTTGTTCATCTTCTCAACCCAGTAAAGGTTTCGGTTTAGACTGGGACGCACCATTTACGTTTCTTGATAGTAATGTTTTTGCTCTTCTTGATTGCTCAACAGCTTCCTCACCACTTTATACTTCAAGAACTAGTCTTAACGGAAATGGCACTAATAGTACTACTGCCGGCAGTGGTAATATCGTTCCGCTATGTGATAGCGAAGGCGGACCGATATGTAGTCTCTTATATTCATGTCCAACAATTAGTAGACTGAATCTGCCAATCTCTACTTGTTGCGTTTACACACCACTTGATTTAGGACCAGCTTATGAAATAGATTTGCAAAAGTTAGAATGTAGTTCTTATGCTTCGATTTATAGTTTTAATGGCAAAGATTCGAACCCGCAGGGCTGGAAATATGGTATTGGTCTTAAGTACAGATTCAGTGTCAAAAATGATTTTCCTAGTGCTTGTAGTATTTGTGAGAAAAGTAATGGAGTTTGTGGGTATACCGGAACTTATAACGCTTTCATATGTAGCTGTGTTGGTGGAGTAAATAGTACTTCTGATTGTTATGCTTCAGCTTCTATGAGAAATGACGGACAACAGATTCTTCCATGGCATATGAGTAAGTTTTTTACTTGCATCACTAAGATATACTTGCAATGTATTTGGTCTGTTGCTCAATTTTTCTAGACAATATACTACTTCCGATGCTTGAAAAACTATTTTTCATTTTAGCTTAAAAATAGGCCACATTGAAACAGAGAGGATTTTTTTTTTATCAGTTTCCCATTCTAATCATGAATTAATGATTTGTTTGCTGTTTTCTTTTGCAGGAACTTGGTTAGCATCTTTAATGACACTGTTTCTCATTGGAGTCCTGTTTTAGATCTCCTAGAGCAGATGCTTTGGTGGATAACGATTGAGTGGTGTTTCTCCGAGGCTTCTTGTTTTATTTTTCTTCTTGTTTTGCACCCGCAAGATTTATTTTTCTTTTCTTAATTTTATATATATAGTGAGTTCTCTAATTTTGTAGCTACCAACAATTAATCAGAAACTAAATTCAAGAATCATTGCATCTTCAGCAACAACTTTTTTTTTTTGATCAGCACGGAACTCGAGCCTCTATCTTCTAACATGAGACTTCAAACCCGTAACATGAAAGTTCAACCACGGTCAACTGGGCTATTCATAGTTGGTTACTATCTTGTTTACTGTATTTAGACATAGTCTTATTATGATATTTTTAAAATGTGATCTTCAGACCTTTCATATCCGCATTTTCAAAGCAAAACTCTAATTTCCATGTTGTTGTTTTTTTTTAATATTGCAATTTGAATCTTCTCCCTAAAATCTAAAAAAACATCTAAAATACTATAGATGTTACGACCAGAAAGTGACAAACAAACAAACAAAAAAAACATGGTGCATAGTGGATGTTAAGAAAAGTGATGCTTTCAAAAAAAAAAAAATCACCTACAAAAAGATTAAAAAAAAATGAAAATACAACTATTTCTTTTTTTTTTTTAAAGGAAAGTGCAAAATGTATTAAGAGTTTCATTCATCAAAATGATGAGATAAAGAGCAAGCAAAAAAGTTAGTTGTTATCAATGACAACATTCCAGTTACAGCTTAGAGTGCTAAGAGCAACTGCAGTGGGCGACTAAACCCATTTATTTGGTCTCTGAACCAGGCGTAGCGGGACAGACCATCGACCAAATTCCAGACTAAACCAACAGTGGGCGATTATATTTGGTCGGCGACCAAAGACCAAACCCAAATTTTAGTCGAGCGTTGATATAGTGTTCGCCCCACACCAGGCGTTGATATAGTATTCGCCCCACACCAGGCGGACGTAAAGTCCACACCCGACAGCAGGCGTGGTTTATACCACCGCCCCACTCAAAAATTTTGAATCTTTATATGGGGCGTGGATTATACCAACGCCCCATTGATTTTTTTTTTTTTTTTTTCCTTACCTTTTCAAAGACCGGCGAACGTATACCCTCCGCCCACATCAAAGTAACGTATACTTCACGCCCCACACCAGGCGTTGGTATAGTTTACGCTCCACCAAAATTTAGTCTTCCTCCCACTGCGTCACTCAACGGACTAAACCCAAATTTAGTCTTTTTTTTCCCTCTTTGGTCTTTGGTTATACTCGCACCACTACAGTTGCTCTAAGAGAATAACCCTCAAAGAGTTTAGTATGCACATACCAATTATACATACAAGGGGTTAGTCCACGGGTGAGTTGGGGGAAGTTTAATGTATTTTGAATCTTGGGGATTTTGAGGGAGTGTAAGAGAGTATATGGAGTTTGAGAGAGTTTAGTGTTTTGAGTGTAGGGAGTTTGAGAGACTCTCCCAAAATCTCTACTATTTTGAGAGATTTGTAGTGAGGCATAAATACACCGTAAACTCCCCATAACAAATCAACTCCATAGCATTCAAGTTTTTACCACTAACAGGGAGTTCAAGAGTTTCTTTCAAACTCCCCCGCGACTAACGGGGTTTTCTAGGGAGTTTGGGAGACTCTTCTAAACTCTCCCACGAATAACGGGGATTTTAAGAGACTCCTTCTAACTCCCCCATGACTAACGGGTAAAAATTGAATTCAACTCAACTCCCCCGAGGACTAACCCCCTGATACTGTATTTTACAGAGATAATAAGATGTTCCAGTCTTTCTTCTTATTGTTATAGAGTCTGCAAATCCTCTCCTTCCAGATGTTCCACCAAATTGCAAAAAGAAGAATTCCCCAAATTTTCTTCACCATTGAATTAATTTTTTTTGTTTTTCCACTCCCAGATGTTTTATTTCACACTCTCAGAGAAAACCCAGTTAACACCGAAATTCTCCATGAAGTAATTCCAAAGTTTTCTGGTTTCAGTACAGTACAGTAACATATGACTTTGGGATTCTTCAGCTGAAGAGCAAAGAAGGCAGTTACTGTCATTTACTAAACCTTCTCTATGCAGAATATCCAAAGTTGAAGCACCATTATGGAAAAAAGCCCAGACAAGAAAAGATACTTTTAGAGGTATCTTAGGATTCCAAATCTGCTTATGAGGATATAAGAAACCATCTACATCAAGAGAAGAATAACAACTGGCTACAAAGAATTCAGTACCAAAATCCAATTTCCTTGTGTGTTCATCCATATAATTCTGGATGTCATGAGCAAAGCCATCAAGAAAATGAATTAGATAAGCTATTTCACCAACTTTAGCTTCCTTCAGTTCTCTTTTGAAATCAAAACTCCAAGAACCTTGAGAATTAATCATATTACTAACAGAAGCTAATATGTTTTTAGATATTTTGAAAATAGATGGGTAACTATCTTTAAGAAGAACACCTCATATCCATTTATCCATCCAAAAAAGAATTATCTTGCCATTCTAAATTATCAGTGAGGTGTTATCTTTGATATAGTCTATGGCTTTCAAAATTCCTGCCCACGGGTTACGTTTAACAGGTTTAGAGTTGGTATTTGAAAAAAAAAAAGTTTGGATTACCTCCAAATTTCTTCAAAATTAGTTGTCTCCATAGATCCTTATTTTCCTTGCCATATCTCCAAATCCACTTACAATGAAGGGCCTTGTTGACAAGCTTCAGCTTCTTAATTCCAATACCTCTATTAGATTTTGGGATATTTGCTTTTGACCAGCTTCTCTTATTACGGTTATTTGACCAGCTTCTTAATTCCATTTCACCCAGCTTCTCTTATTACATTTATTTGAAGAACCCCACAAGAATCTTCTCATAATCATCTCCGAGTTTTTACAACTAACATAGGTATCTGAAACACAGATAAGTAATAAATAGGCATGCTTGCTAGAACATTATTTATGAAATTCGGTCTCTGTCCTTTTGAGAGATATTTCCTTCTCCAAGTACTCGGTTTCGTTGGCATCTAGTAATTAAAACATCCCAGACAACTTTAGTATTGGACTTGCTTCCAAGAGGAATTCCAAGATAGTTTATTGGAAATTTAGCAAACTGACAACCAAAACTATAGCACAATGAGCACCATTATTCTCATCTGCAATGCCCACAACTACACTCTTACTAAAATTTACTTTTAAGCCAGTCACCAACTGAAAAGCAAAGAGAGTGTTCTTCAAAGAAGTAATTTGATCCTCAATATCATCTAAGAAAACTATTATGTCATCTGCAAATTTAAGATGATTAACATTAGTTCCATTAGTAACTACTTGAAAACCAGAAACAAGACCATTAGCAGCTGCTTTACCAATCATTTTAGTTAAGATTTCTGCTACCATAATGAATAAGAAGGGTGAGATAAAATCACCATGTGTAATGCCCTTTTGACTTCTAAACATCTTAGTTGCTTCACCATTAATGAGAATAGAAAGTATATCTTGAGTGATACACCATCTTATCCAACCTCTCCAGACATTTCCAAACCCAAACCTCTGCATTACAATATCCACAAAATTCCAATTGATCTAATCAAAGGCTTTTTCAAAATATACTTTGCAAACCAAACCAGGTTTATTCTCTCTTATTATTATAGAGTTAATTAGCTCAGCTGCAATTAGAATCCCATCACTGATTTGCCTATCATGGATGAAAGCACCTTGAAAATTTGTAATGATTGAGGGGAGTACAACTTTCAGCCTATCTGCAAGCAATTTTGAGACAATATTATAAATTCCTCCAATCAAACTTATAGGTCTATAGTTGTTGAAAGAAACTGCACCATTAGTTTTAGGAATCAACATAAGATTGGTGTAATTCACTCTCCAATCAAGAGAACCTTTAACTTCAAACTCCTTGATCACCAACATTAAATCAAATTTTATTATCTCCCAAGTTGCTTGAAAAACTCCATAGTGGAGCCATCTGGCCCTGGAGCCTTATTTAAACCAAAGTGCCAAATGATATTCTTAACTTCTTCCTCGGAAAAAGGTTTCTCAAGAGCAATACTATCTTGTGTAGAAATTGAAGGCAAATCAATGTTGTCAAAGCTTGGTCTGATTGGAAAGTCTTCTGTGAATAAAGAAGTGTAAAAACTTACTGCTTTATTTGTTATCTTCTCTTTATCATAACATAAAGCTCAAAGAATTGATTAAGATATCTTGCGTTATTTTCATCATTTTGGCCCAATTTTCTTATGCTCTTTGACCCCATTTTCTTGCAATATTTTTTGATAAAGGTGCACGTTTAACTTTTGCTTCATTTCTTGCATCATAGTCTGAACTGGTAAGGTGAACATATTCTTCATTTAAGTCCCAAGAATTAATTAACTCCTCCAACTGATCAACCTGCAGTTGCATATGACCCATAGATCTTTTCCAAACCTTTATAAAGAATTTTATTGACTGTAACTTCTTTGCAAAAATATAGCTAGGCTTCCCAAAAAAAGTTAAAGTATGCCACCAAGTATTCAAATTATGGATGAAAGAAGGATGAAGTAAGAGATAATTATCTAACCTAAATGGAGCTTTGAACTTCATATTAGAGTGGCAGGATAGAAGAATAGGTGTGTGATATGAAATTGGCCTTCTCAAGCTTGCCTGAAGAGGAGAAGGATGATGATAAAACCAATATTCATAGACAAAAAATCTATCAAGTCTTACCAGAATATGAGGTTTTTATGAATTGGTCCAAGTGTATTTACCTCCATATAAGGGCAAGTCAATCAATTCATGTCTGCTAACAAAGTTTGTGAAGAAATTTCTACTTACATAACAACCACCTGAGCAATTCATGTCTGCCTGAGATAAAGTGGCATTAAAATCACCATCCAGCACCCAAGGATCTTCAAAGATAGTCCTTATATCATCCAACTCCTGCCAATATTAAGAGTAGTCATTATAATTAGAATCACCGTAGACTGAGGTAAAAAGTCATTCAAAATTTTCTGAGATGTTCCTGAACTTAATTGATAAACATAAAGCACCCACTAGGTAGTCTTCCATTTGAACCATATTTCAATATAAAAATAATTCCACCAGAAGCTCCTTCAGAAGGAAGGTGGAGATAATTGCAACCATTATTTCCCCATAAAGCTCTAATTAGATTATTGTTTGTACCCTATATAAATAGTGTACGTGCGTGCCGCACAAGCTATTCGGAATGGGCATAGTACGGTTTATTGTGGAAACCGGTGGGTCTATTGTGGAGACCCACAAGGATTATTGTGGAAGCCTAGTACGGTTTATTGTGGAAACCGGTGGATCTATTGTGGAGAACCACATGGCTTATTGTGGAAGCCTAGTATGGTTTATTGTGGAAACCGGTGGGTCTATTGTGGAGAACCACATGGCTTATTGTGGAAGCCTAGTATGGTTTATTGTGGAAACCGGTGGGTACATTGTGGAAACCCACATGTCTTATTGTGGAAGCCTGGATTTGGGTTGTTAGGGAAACCAGTGGGTTTATTGTGGAAACCCACTAGGCTTATTATTGAAGCCCAAGAGTCTTGAATATTTATTTATAATTATTAATATTGTTTGAGATAAATACAGGATCCTAAATTAAAGGGATAATTATCTTAAATATTAATAATTATTCAAGATAATTATTATTCAAGATAAATAAGGATTATGATAAATATCAGGGTTTATCATGAATCTGGACGTGTTTTGGGATTTATACAGATGAGGGAAGTTATTAGGATAACTATCAAAACCCTAAAGCTACATCTATTTCTGCCTATATATAGAGGCTAAATCTCAACACAAAAGGTAGACAATCTCTATTCCTTTCTTAACAACCTACTTGCATAGAACTCTTGTTGATTTTAGCATCGGAGTGTCTTTGCAGGTACCCCCACCATTTTCAATCAACAGTTCTTTGGAGAATCTAATCAACGGCGGCGATTCGATCATCATACTCGCATCTCGAAGATTGTTGGGGTGATTAATTTTGCACCAACATCTTTTGGCAGCCACTAAGGGGACTACGAAAAAGATCGTGCTCCCCATTTGAGAAAAGTTTTTTCAAAGCGTTTTTGCTAACTAGGGTTTCAAAGACGTTTGAAAGGAAACTAAACAGATCGCAACCTTTTTCTGGAAGTTGCAGTAAGTTCCAACAACGTTTCGAGAAGGTTGCGGGAAGTTCGAACTCTTTCGAAAGTTGCGGAGCTTTTAGAACGTTTGAGAAAGTTGCGAAGCTACATAACACCTTGAAAAGGTTGCTGGAGTTTTCAGAACTTTTTCATAAGAGTTGTTGAAGATCGAAAAGTCGCGGAAGTCCTGCCAAAGTTGTTGAAAGAAATTCTAAAGAATCGAATGGAGGCATCAGGTGCAAACCAACTCGAGATGGATGTGGATGTACCCGCTCGAAACCAATCAAGTCAGCAAGCAAATACACGAGCTTTGAGAAGTGCTGTGGTCCAAGGCTTCGACGAGAGGGATGGAAGAACGACGTCGATGTCGTCAACTGCATCAGCTTCACGCTCGCGTTCAGAGGGGACTGCTCCAAGGGTGAATTACGTGTTGTTGAATAGGTCATCACCCCCAGCCTACAGAGCGAAGGTTTCGACATCAAGGGAGAGCTCGGGTCGACGCCAAGCAACCGGGCCCGCGTGAGGATGAAGTTGTTGGCAGAGATGTGCAGATTCGAGCTAACAACCCATCGGTTGGACGGACTAACGTCCCACCTGATGTACAAACCAATCTCCGATCGGTTGCTCAAGTTGACAAATTCGATAAGAGCTACATCCATTTATTTTTCCATGGCTGCTACGTAGGTGGGGATTTGATATTGGAGGTCTGTTTTCCACTGCACATGAGGCGGCAAATACTTGTTAATTGGAGCGGATTACGTCAACAAATTGGGAGAAAATAACGACGACAATACACATCCGCAAATTTATTTGGAAATACATAATATGTGTGTACAACATGTCAACACTGATCATCTCTGATAAAGAAAATCAATTCGATTCAGAAACAATCTTTGTGACAACTGGATGCACACATCAACACTGGAACGCTCGACAAGTGCTTAGCTCCGTTCAATACCTCAAAAGTGCCACTGATCCAGTCATATAGAGGTTCGTGGATTGGCAACATGGAAGTATATCAAACCACGAGCTACGAAAGGTCCAGAATGGATGTCTTCATTGGTTAAAGGATTGCTATCTCGCTTAGTAGGGATAGTTACAGTACCAGGGTGATCAGCAGCAAAGGACCATTCGAAGGAGCTATTGTGGCAGAGTGATCGACATTAAAAGGATAGCTCGAGGAAGGGGTGACGGCATACGGGGTGGAGTTGATGGATTATATTGAAGCGAACGAAGGCTTTCTTCTTATCGTCACTTATAACGATGGTAAGAGGATTCCCCATCTTATGTGATGCATTAGCAATAGAAAGATTGGACGCCCACGCGCATCCTTGGTCACGCCGCAAAGGACCGATATTGTTTGAAGCGCCAATGGGATTGGTGGATTCGTCGGGAGGAGACATACTGCGAACAACATCAAAATGATAAATCCTTTTATAACGGGTGAAGTAAAAGTGCATAGATATCTAATAAAGATATATGTATATGTATACTGAAGCCGGGAAGTTAGAAGAAGGAAGGAGAAACTAAATAAAGGGTTAGCCGATGGATCATTGCCTCATACAATGCGAAACAAAGTGATCACGAGAGAAAGAGTGGTGATTCATACCTTAATCAATACAAATCCTTGAGAAGATAGTGTTGCTGCACGAAAGACACAAAATCCAGGGACATTCAGATGACTTTTCTTGTTAGAAAGGAATCGTAACAAAGGAAAAGGGAAAAGCAAGGATTTACTTGCCAGAGGAAGCTAGCGCGAGAAGAAAACAGCTTCAGATGAGATACTAAGGCAATCGTTCATCTATATTTATGAAGGAACAATGTCGGGAAAGTAATTTTGGCAAAGAGTTTGATGAGAAACAGAACATGGAGTTTCAAGAGGAGTCAAATTCACAGTTCAGGATTGCTATCGTTCGTGGATATTGACGTTGATTGAACACAATATGAAACATAACATAGCTAGAGTATGTAAGTATTGGAAAACGCTGTCAAAGGTGGCTGGTCACTTGTATGAAGAAGTGGCACAAATTGGGTCATAAGGGGACGTGTTTCTTTTCTGAAATGTAAAGGAAGAAGTTAGCACGTGGGCTTATGACTAAGCGAAAGAATTAATAGGATTCCACTGCGAGACCAATGGAAGAGCTAAGAAGACTCAAAAGACGTGTTAGCTTTGGGTCTCATGGTGATATGCACGGACTGTCGGGCTTTATATCCGATGGTCACTTATAAAGAAGTGACAAGGATTGTGATCAGGAGGGGACGTGTTCATTTTGTGGTTAACACGTGGGCTTTTGACACAAGTGGTGAGGACCGAGTACACATGTTGGGTTTGAGGTCGTATGATGACGTACTTGGATTACTCAAGTTTCACACTAAAGAAAGAATTTTCAAGTGCATTTTTGCACCAACTGACAAGTGATAAAGTAGCATGACCTATGTCACAAGGGAAAGCCACTATGGGTGTACACTACAATGTGCCATGATTCATTTGGGCAATTATGGGCACGCTGCCGTCACATGCAATCAAAGGCAATGTTTTGAGAAGTCGAAAAATAGAAGACATCTTTTTCGGTATCAATTCAAGAAATGGGGGCGGCTAGGTTGACGAACGAACGCCTTGGGAGAGAAAGACAAAGGCGAAGTCTTGTAATACAAGGATGCTTTGCTTTACGGCGAGTTTGGGGTATACAATTCCCTGGCGATTCCCTGACGATTCAATCAGTCGGAACCCTAAAAGATATGTATGACAGGGCCGATACGTATTGGAGAGCTGAGAAATAAAAGAAAACAAAGTGGTAACGTGCAATGAAAGGGTCTGGAATCGAAGGACACGCCACACCACGACAACATTTTGAAGCCATTTTCAAAAGGTAAAATCACGATGAACGAGGAAAAAGAGATGGCAATGAAAAGATACCAAGTCATAATCCCATTCTTGATCTAACAAGTGAGGAACAGATATAATAGATCTAGTTCTGCTTCACATGGGGGCGTCTTTTCTACTTGGGAATATCTCTATAGATATCGGGCGGCTAAAGTGTCGCCAAGCATGCAATCAAATGAGAGTGACACATGCGTGTGAACAACCTCACGTCTAGGAAAGGAAGACGGGAAGCTACGCAAAGCAAACTGGCGACATGTACCATATAGGTAACCCCCAGTCTTTATCTAGCAGTTTGTTTCTTCGTAATGTCGTTGGAATTGAGGCGTGACATACTTGCGAAAGAGATATTTGGCTTTAATAAAAGCACCTCGTACCAAAATTACGACAAAGTAGTTACTTGAGAAGAAGAATAAAGATGATGATCGCCGTTTATGAAGAACACGGTAAATGGAGCACCACTTTTTTAAGGCAAGATTCACTGCCGCACAAGATAAAATTGCGGAGGAGTTCGCGATATTTTTATAGTTCCTCCCTCCAACATAATATTGACGCGTCAATAACAGTGACGTCAACTAGTATCAATCTAATTGAACATTATGACACGTGGCACCGATGAAGAGGACCGCACCAAGGCATAGAGCTATTGTGACATTCACAAAGGAATAATCGGATCAACATGTCATAAAGCTATACAGGAGTATCGCGTGGGCCTTTTTCTTTGGAAAATGGGTTATCATTGCCCTGCTTGGCAAGCTAGTACGTGAGTATTTTGTACAAGGAATTTTTTGAGTACATCCGAGTACTTGAAAATGTTGATGCAAGCCGGGACGCATCTCAATATCATTAGACGCATTGGAGCGAAAGGAGCAAAAGGAGAAATATGAAAGAACTCATATGGCTTATTGTGGAAGCCTAGCCGGTTTATTGTGGAAACCGGTGGGTTATTGTGGAAACCGCATGGCTTATTGTGGAAGCCTCAGCTCCTAGGTTTATTGTGGAAACCGGTGGGTTTATTGTGGAAACCCGCATGGCTTATTGTGGAAGCCTAATCCGGTTTATTGTGGAAACCGGTGGGTTTATTGTGGAAACCCGCATGGCTTATTGTGGAAGCCTAGCCCGGTTTATTGTGGAAACTAGGTGGGTTTATTGTGGAAACCCGCATGGCTTATTGTGGAAGCCTAGCCCGGTTTATTGTGGAAACCGGTGGGTTTATTGTGGAAACCCGCATGGCTTATTGTGGAAGCCTAGCACGGTTTATTGGGGAAACTGGTGGGTTTATTGTGGAAACCCACATGGCTTATTGTGGAAGCCTAGTACGGTTTATTATACAAACCCACATGGCTTATTATGGAAGCCTAACATGTCGGTATGGTCCGTTTACCGGGTGCGAAGCGTATCGTCGAATATCACACCAACACGTCGGTCAATTGTTAGCTAAATGAAGAGCAAGAAGACATAACATGTTGATCTGTTTGGCATATGGTTGACTTTGGGGCATATCCACACAACAAGTCGGCCAAGGACAAGAAAGGTTATCGATAAGAAGCATATGGCGAATTGGAACGAGCCTTGAAGGTTAGTTTTTCTTTTGATTTTCTTAATCCATCAACAAGTTGAGAATTAAGAGGGGCGATGTTTGTACCCTATATAAATAGTGTACGTGCGTGCCGCACAAGCTATTCGGAATGGGCATAGTACGGTTTATTGTGGAAACCGGTGGGTCTATTGTGGAGACCCACAAGGATTATTGTGGAAGCCTAGTACGGTTTATTGTGGAAACCGGTGGATCTATTGTGGAGAACCACATGGCTTATTGTGGAAGCCTAGTACGGTTTATTGTGGAAACCGGTGGGTCTATTGTGGAGAACCACATGGCTTATTGTGGAAGCCTAGTATGGTTTATTGTGGAAACCGGTGGGTACATTATCAGGAAACCCACATGTCTTATTGTGGAAGCTTTGGATTTGGGTTGTTAGGGAAACCAAGTGGGTTTATTGTGGAAACCCACTAGGCTTATTATTGAAGCCCAAGAGTCTTGAATATTTATTTATAATTATTAATATTGTTTGAGATAAATACGGGATCCTAAATTAAAGGGATAATTATCTTAAATATTAATAATTATTCAAGATAATTATTATTCAAGATAAATAAGGATTATGATAAATATTAGGGTTTATCATGAACTGACGTGTTTTGGGATTTATATGGATGAGGAAGTTATTAGGATAACTATCAAAACCCTAAAGCTACACTTATTTCGCTTATATATATAGAGGCTAAATCTCAACACAAAAGGTAGACAATCTCTATTCCTTTCTTAACAACCTACTTGCATAGAACTCTTGTTGATTTTAGCATCGGAGTGTCTTTGCGGGTACCCCACCATTTTCAATCAAGAGTTCTTTGGAGAATCTAATCAACGGCGGCGATTCGATCATCATACTCGCATCTCGAAGATTGTTGGGGTGATTAATTTTGCACCAACAATTATCATTCACAATTTCTCTTTTGGTCTCTTGAATTTAACAAATAGTAACATTGTTCCATTCTTAATAGCAATTACTTATTCATCTTGACCCAAACCCCTTATGTTCCAGCATAAAATTTTATGGTCCATTAAAATTTCTAACAACCCTAGAAACATCAAGTGTATTAAAACAATTTACCTCAAATGATTAATCCTCAGCCGTTGTTTTTACTGCTTCAATTCGGCCTTCATCATCTTCCAATTCATACTCTAAACCAAAATCACCCAAACCATCATCATCATCCTCCTGAAGAATCTCTGGTTTAAGAATCGAAGTATCAGTTTTCAAAATAAGATCACGACACATTTCTCTCATGTTTGGTAAATTATATGAGATACCAAATTTGGTATTGAAATCCATATAATAGGTGACTTTGGTTTCTAATTCTTGATTAACCATCTCTGTTTGATTGGAACATGACGCTGTAGAAGAGTGAGAAACATTAGAATTTGATAGTGACTTATCTTTTTCAGTTGAATCTAATTGAGGTGTTCACGAAATATGAGAATAAGATATATCTCTTGTTTCAGATCTCGAAGAATCATCCAACAAATCTGAAACCTTTGAAGATGAGATTATATCTCTGTTATCGCTAGGTGCCCCCCACCCCCCACCCCCCATTTGGCCCATATTTTGATCCATCGATTCATGGATCTGCGAGTCATGAGCAGGAGTAAGACTAAAAAATCTAGAGCCGAAATCTGAGTTTGTAACCAAACCCGTCGATAGCGCTCCCCCCATCTGGCTCATATAACGACCCGATTTTTTCCTTCTAACCGTGACCCATGGAGTTGTCACTTCCTCATCAACAGAAGACATTAATTCATGAAAGTCAGGCCCACCATCATTCGATGAAGCCCCTGAAGTTTCATCTTCAATCACTTTTGTGTCTTTTTCAGATTGGATACCCCTTAACTGTTGGTGGGATACGTTTATCCAAACCTTCTTTAACCTTCTTAGCACCGAGTTAGAAGAAGAATTTGAACTTGAACTTGAAGATGACCAAATCAGGGTCTTATTTCTCGACATATTTTCAGCATGCAATATTAAATATCCTTGATTTTGAGAGATTTTGCGCGTGGGAATGGGAGCTGCATGCAACGAACAATCATCTCGTTCTTTGATGATTGGAGAACTAGGAATCACTAATCTTGGTTTGGTTGTAGGTATGACAATATACTGCTGGTTTAGGAAACTATCAGTACAATCATGGATCCATTGATGCTCAACCAGCTGCCATTGTACAGAATATCAGATGCGATTTTAATGAGATCAGCATGAACCTTAATTTTTACAACTGTTAAGCTTCGATAAATCATTAGAAGATTTGTGTAATTCCATAACTCTTCCCCAATGAGAACAAATAACTTCAAGGTGCTTGATATCCCAATGAAGAAATGATAGACCCCTAATACCTATCCAGTGATAACCATTGTCTGAATAGTTTATTAGCTCCTCAAATTTCCATTACTTTATAGAAACTTTTGTTTTCCACAAAGATAAAATTTTTGTCTCTTTGAAAAAATCATAAGTTATTGATGATTTTGCTTCTAAAAAAGCAAGAAGAGAATTGATCAGATTATCCAACCCATTGTAATGTTTCATCAAGCCTTTAGAATTACGATTCCACCAGAAATGGGGGCCTTGAGTTTCAACAACAATACCTAGATGATGATTGGAAGTTACCTCCCTTCCTTTTTCGCCATCTCATGAAGGAAAATCATTCTTTTGCACGACAAAATCTCTTTTTTGATTTGATTCAGGATTCAAAGATGTTCATAATGCTTTCCAGAGTGATCCATCTTTGCCACTAGGAATGCAGATGAAACTAAAGCGTGAATCTGGTTCAGATCTTGAGATTTTGAGATATTCACCATTATAGTTAGAGCACATTTCTATAAGCATTACGATTTGGTTAAATCTCTGGGTCCATTTTTGTGGCTTTTTACTCAAGAAATAAGAAATTTTGAACGTGTAAGCTTGAATCCATGTAAGTGCTTCATGAGGGATGTATATTCAACTTTGACGACCCTTGTACCTTTCTTTAATCTTGATCTCCTTTAATCCACCTTTATGCGACCAAGATGAATCAAAAGATTTTGATTCAAAAGTAACAAAAATCATGAAAGAAAAAACGAAGAAAAAATTGATAAAAGAACTCCACTAATCAATAGATCTTGATCGGCCCAAAGGGGATGGATCATCGATCCGTCCTTTGACAGCTAAGAAACTCAATTAGCACACTCTTAAACTGATTCAATCACAGGGATACAAACGATTAAGAGGTTGAGTTTTCCTAAGAGAAAAATCGCTTTCTTGAGGAGAGAGAAACTTCATGACAATGTAAAATCAAACCATGAAAGAAAAAAACGAAGAAAAAAGCGATCACAAAAATATAAAATAAAAAATTCATGTGTTTCAATTGATAAATGTTTGTAACAATATTCCTGTGAAACCGGAATAATTAGTGATTTTGGGCAACCTAGATTCCTTACAGAAAGTGGTGGCCGGTGAGTCCTGGTTACACCTATGTATATGGACCCCGATGACACCATGGATTTTAGGTGGTAAAACATAGACAAGGATACCGATCCCCGAGCTGACTCACACTTGTCAGGTCCCATCACACTTTAACCAAACGCTACCTAAATCAGTTCTCAAAATCCCTTTCTTATTCCCCAACTAAAAAACTACTCGAGTAAAGGAATGGTGAAACATCACAGCGATAGTGATGAAGACGAAACAATCTACTACCGGTACTCCTCCACCGGAACCCCTTCCTCCTCCACTTCAAATCCCCAATCAAAACCCCAAAAATCCGGCAGCGGAGGCTTAGCCCCATCAAAATCAACAGTCTATGTATCCAACCTAGATTACACATTAACAAACTCCGACTTATTCACAATCTTCTCCACATTCGGCAAAGTAGCCAAAGTTACAGTACTGAAAGACCGTAATTCAAGACAAAGCCGTGGTGTTGCATTTGTATTGTTCGTTTCTAAAGAAGATGCAAATAAAGCTGTGAAAGAGATGCAAGGTAAAATTCTGAATAAGCGAACTTTGAATGTGAAGATTGCTAGTGATAATGGAAGAGCAGCAGAGTTTATTAAGAAGAAGGTGTATAAAGATAAGAGCAAGTGTTATGAATGTGGTGAAGATGGGCATTTGAGTTATGAATGTCCTAAGAATCAATTGGGGAATAGAGAGAGACCTGTGCCCAAGAGAGTGAGGGGTGGTGCTGGCGGTGGTGGTGGTGGGAATGGGTTCTTGAAATTGGGGAATGGTGGTGGTGGGGAGGAGGATGAGGAGGAGGATTGGGGGAGTGGTGGTGAGAGGTTTGAAGATGATAATTGGGCATCTGTTGTTGATACTAGAGGTGTTGAGGAGAGATTGAAGAAAGAGGAGGAGATGGGGTTAGTGGAGAAGAAAGCTAAGAGAGCGAAGAAATTGAGTTATTTTAGTGATGAAAGTGGTGATGATGATTAGTTCTGGTTGTGGGGGTTGGGAATTGAAAGCATTTAAAGGTATTTTTCGATGCAAAGTGCAATTTGTTATAATTACGGTTGTTTGTTTTCGGTATAGCTTTGATATATGTTGTCCACTGGTATATTAGAAAACTTGCATAACTTTTCATATTTTGGTTCAGGAAGTACTAGGAAAAGGTTAAGCAAATTTGAAGAATGAAGGGCTTAAATAGGTTTTCTAGTGCATTAACTAGCTTAAAACAATGGTTTTTATTGTATTTTACTTGTATAGTTTGCGGTTTGACTTTGATATATACATCAATATCTGTAATTTTGGTTGTTAATCCTGTTAAGCTCAGTGGTAGCAAGCCTATTGTAGAGATAAAATGTATTGGTTGGAATGCATTCCAGTTGCCCATTTCTTTGAATTATGTTTATTGCGTCAAGTTAATGGTTTTTGGGTTAAAATCAACACTTTCACAAAAAAATTGCCATGAGGTTGTAGATCTTAGGATATACTAGTGTAGTGCTGGTTGTACATCATTTTCGCAACTCTTTACCGCTATCTGCATCTCTTTGACCCTCTCACGCCTTAACTGCCACCATTATCACTAGCTATAACTGATACCATCTTAACTTTTCTATTAAAACAATTCCTTATGTGCAAATATCGAACACCAAGTCTCGGACAGACTTAAGAATGTAATAGTTCCCTATATGGAGTTATGTAATAGTACCAATTCCTCTGGCTTACTGCTGCTTCTATTGCTATGATGGAGTTTTGGTTTCTAAGAAACAAAATAGTGTTTGAAAAAGCTAGTGCTAATGTGGAGGCTATGAAAAGAAGGATTCTTAAGTTCACTGGAGATTGTGAAATTAGAACGAAAGGAAAGATGTTTAATTCTCCTTATGACCTTCAAGTTTTAAGGAGTTTTGGCATGATATGTAGAAGAGTTCATAATGAATAGTTGATTTTGTAGTCTGCCTAGGGAACACCATCTTCTTCTTTGCTGTGATGGTGCATCCAGAGGCACTCCTGGAATTGCAGGCTATGGGTTTCTGGTAGAAATAATGGTGGTGATTTTGTTGTAGCTGTTTCAGGGGGTACCAAAAGAAAGAAGAAATGTTAATCATCCGAAACAAGTAATGCCGTTATTGGGGAAGCGGCGGAAACCGTACACTTTGTACCCGTTATTCAAAATTCAGTAAAATGATTGCCTTCACTCTCTGAGTTTCTTACACACCTTTGCACGTTTCGTGCGCTATATTTACTGCAGCACAGTTCAATGGTCCTTGAAATGGGAAATTTAGCCAGTTACGCACATTATGCGTAGGTTGTTTTCTTTTATGAACTAGGAATTAAACCTGCAGTGAATGAATCAGGATGTATAAACACAATAATCCCTCAGTGTTTGTATGTGTGTAGCCTTTTGAATTTTCACACTAAGAACCCCATAAAGAGATTATTACATTGTATTACTTTTTTAATATCCCATTTTGATAGGAAAAATGTTAAAACAAGTGAGGATGATTTTGTGTTTGGGCAGGTGCAGCAGCTTCTGCAGTCAATTTACCTGGAGTCCATCTTTTTAACATCTCTATTGCAGCCTTGGGTTGATCCATTGGAACCATGTGACCAGCATCATGAACCTTGAGGAAGCTAAGAGGACCATGATTCTTCAATTCCCCTGCTTCGGCACCGTCAACTACGAATGAAACGTTGGCTGCTCGGCCGAAGTCTTGTCCATGGCGTTAACCCAGGTTTGAGTTCCCTGTTCAAATTTGAGATATGTTACCCAGTAGTGTGATACTTTTCCAACTGAAAGCTTCTTTTGGAAAAACAAGGACGGAGGAAACATGACTTAACTCAATATGCATAAGAAGTGGAATTTTGAGTTCAGCACAAAAGGACACTTATCAAGTCATACTCCCCGGCATAAGCTAGAAACTGGTTGCCTTCATTAAGAAGAGCTGGGATACCAACTGCTAGATTCTTTATCCAGTCAGTTTGCATTTTGGAGTAGGCAGTAGGTCTGCCGTCTGCATGAGATAAATTCAATGTTGCCAACTCCAAGAGCTTGCCTGACAGATTTCAGATTCAGAAATTTCTCCATGTTGGAAAAATCATAACAGAGGGCAATATTCAAAACAAAATACCTTTTTACATTGATATCTCCAGCAATAATGAGAATACTATTGAATATCAAAATGCAAGTGGAGTAAGCTCTGAGGCATCAGCTTCACCTTTTGTCGCTGAAAATCTGCTAAAAATCTTTCAAATAAAGTGCAACTTTATCAGAACTCAGAAGGGATACCTGTAAGAAATCATATAAATCATTACTAACACCCTTTTCGTTTTGACGAAGATCACGCTTATCTGAACTGTAACTAAACCCAGTCCCGGTCGGTTGACCAACATACATCAAATTTGATGCCTTGACAGTAACATAGATAGAAGTTTGTCATTCAGAATTCCATGTAACTACCTAAAATGATTACAAGACAGAAAACTAAAATGGATGTAACATACTGCATTGTTTCTTCAAGAATTTTTTTTTTTTTTTTTTTTTTTGAGAAGTGACAAGAATGAAATTGTACATACTCCAGCCAAAGTCATTCCACGACAAGGTAGAAAGTGGTGACTTGTGAGTCCTGGTTGCACCTATTTATATCGACCCTGTCACCCTGATGGCAAGTTGTAATTTGTAAGTCACAGACAAGGATACCGATTCCCTAGTTGACTCACACTTGTTGTCGGGTCACTTGACAGATTTAAACTCGTATGAAATCGCGTGCGCGAGTTTACTTTACTTGCCTTGTTTCCATCGAGAGGAACCGAAAAAACAGAGAGAAACATCAAAAATAAAAAAATAAAATGGAGAGAAGAAAACTGGAGAGGAAAACAGAGAGATCGAGCGAAAATACAATCGTGTACGTTACCATTAATGGAAGAAGGAAACAACTCAGTGACCTAATTGGGTTTTATTCACCAATAAAGTTGAAAAAACGACAGAAAAAGGCTTCAATAGAGACCATGGATCATCAAAACAGGTAACTTCTTCTAACCCACACATCATTTGTCTATTTTTGGTTTAATCTTAACATTGAATTTATGGTTTTTTTAAAAACTTGATTTTAGGGCTTTGAGTTTGGTTTAATGATCATTCAAAGCTGTGACTACAGCATTTGTGAATTTTATCAACAAATTCAAATGCATCACCTAGTTACTTACCAGAAATGAACACCCCCACGTCAATTACAATGCCAACTGTTGCGAATTGGACTTGCACTACTGTCTGTCACAATCACTTCGCATATCTTCGCACTCTCTAATCTACAAATGGACTTACATTCTGAGTAAGCAACAGTTAATGCCTAATGGAAACCTAAACCAAATAATAGATAGATGGTTAAGTGGTTCCAAAATCATTAATTTTTCTATCCATTTATGTGCATATTCTCTGGCATTCTTTTTTGTTTTTCAACTTGATTTTTATTATTTTTTAGATACACTCTTTTTTTCTTTCTTTCTTCCATTGGTTTCTTATGAACAAATGCTCTATAAATTTGATGACCTTATTGTGAAGATATACACAACCACTTGAGAGAGATATACAACAGAGAGAAAGAATGGGTGGTGTTGTGATTTTGATCATAGTGTTTGTTTTGTTCAATATTTGCTCACTTTCATTTGTGAATTCTGCTTCTTCATCATCTCTTTCAGTGGGGTTTTATGATGAATCATGTCCTCGAGTTGAGGATATTATACATGAAGAACTAGTGAAGAAGATGTCACCAATTCCTCGCAACATCACCATACCCGGGACTCTTAGGCTGTTCTTCCATGATTGCTATGTTCAGGTATACATATCTCTATTTCTCTTTCTCAACATTTCAGCTTCATGTTTATCAACTTTGTTTACAAAACTCTATATTATGATCAACTATGGCCAAATTATGGATTTCTTGAGATGTTTTCTATTTTCTTTTTTTTTTATCAATTTACTGTTTTTATTTCTTGTTTCTGTCATCCACCGTAATTTTCTTTTTCTTTTTTCTTGGTTACTCTGTTGGTAGATGTGATTGTAGTGAACTCAGACTGCTGTAGTTGCATTCATATTTTTGAAGGTTCTTTTTAGCTTTTGGCATTGTTTATTACAGAGTTCCTCCGTAGTCTTTTTTACATCCTTTGGCGAGTTTCCTGCATTGTTGATGTTATTATCCTTCTTGTTTCTTTTACTCTTCATCTTGCACTTCTTGTTGTTTTGGTTACACTCATGGTGTTCTTGTTGCAATCTGGTTCTTCTTGTTACTTCATTTACAACTGTTCCAGTTCTCGTTGTTTTCTCAATTCTCAGTCTTTGTTGGAGTGGGTGATCTCTCCTTACTCTTACTAGTGGTTATGTTTCTGCAGTTAATGTGATGCATGGTTGTCCTAATTTACGTGGGATGGCAATTGAAATTTGGCATGCGTGTCGTTTTGTTCGTTGTTGTGATTTGCAAATCTGAATGTCTTCCTGCCACTTTTGTCATTATTCCACCTGGATGTTGCATTTCTGGCTGTCTTTTCATTCTTCCTTTAAAGATCAGCTCTTGTTTTCTGAGATTCGAAGACCAATTTGTCATTTGGGCACATTATTTTTTTCAGTTTGCCAACAGAAGTTATAATGTATTTTGTTTTCAATATTATTGTTCTAATTAGTTCTTAATATACTGCACAATTGTGGTGGGTTCCTTCCAGCATAGTGTCCGTAGAAAGTCTACTTGCATGTATAAGAGATCCACAGATATCCCCGAGACTGTAATTGAAATTCACAAAGAAATTGTCATGAACGAATGAGATATTGTATCAAGACCTAAGATTATTAAAACCATATACACCGTTGTAGATGACAGTCCGTGGCAGTAGCAGAGCTTACAGGAATAAATATCTCATTTGAACTGAATGATGTTATAGATGTTGATATCGATCCGTGATGTGAACTGAGTTGAACGAACAATGGCTTCTTTTCAAGTTTTCAACTTATTCTAACTTGTAAAAGTGAAACTTACAAATCAGTACTTTTTTTTGTAGGGTTGTGATGGTTCTGTTTTGATCTTACCAACGGATGACAATAATTCTGAGAGAAATGCATCTGTCAACCTTTCTTTAGCTGGAGATGCATTTGACATTGTTGACAAGGCTAAGGCAGCATTAGAAAAAGAATGTCCTGGGGTAGTCTCATGCTCGGATATCCTTGCTATCTTGGCACGCGATGTCGTAGACTGGGTAAGCTATCTGCATCTTATAATGCTAATAAAAAACGTTGATTCAGTTTTATGTTGCAACTTGCCCACCATTAGTTAAAGGCAAAATTAGCGTGGCAAAGATGTTAAAGGATTTGACTGTGAATTTCTTTGTTGTGCACAGTGGGAAGGTCCGCACTGGGAGGTTGAGAAAGGGAGAAGAGATGGACTCATCTCCAATGCAACAGAAGCTCAACTACTCATGCCAAAGTCTGACGAAAACATAACAACTCTCATCCGTGGATTCGAATCGATTGGGCTGTCAACTGCCGATCTCGTCACATTATCTGGGGCACACACGGTAGGTTTCACACATTGTATAGAATTTGCTAGTCGTATATTCCACAAACGACACCACATTGAACTCTACAATAAGAGAAAAGGTAATTCTTAGCTGTCCGTTTCCGAAGATAGACAGAAATGTTGCCGAAGCACTTGATCAAAATTCCGAGTTTGTGTTTGATAATAAGTTTTTTAAGAGCCTGCGAGAAAGGAAAGGGTTGCTCTTGACGGACCATGTATTGGCTTTTGGTGAAAATGATCTCTCTCGTAAATTAATTTATAGGTACTCCAAAGACCAAGAATTGTTCTTTCAGGAATTTGCAAAAGCCATGGTGAAATTGGGAAGAGTTGATGTTAAGACTGGGAATGAGGGAGAAATTAGAAGGGATTGCAAGAAATTCAACTGATTAGGATTTTTTGTTGTATTTGAATAGATTTATCAATTACCATGTCATGGTGAGCATAATAAAATGGTAATTTATTGTTTGATAGGAGCTAATACATGTGAATTTTCCATCTATTATTGAATGTTGCTTTTACCATCAATGAAAGAGTTAAATTTTGCTTTTAAACTAAGCATTCTAGTACAAGAACAGGAAAAACGACCTCTATATATACATAAATTGCATAAAATTAAACTGGTGTAACATATAAGTTGCACTGAATGATAGTAGAATTCAACACATGACGAAAACATAAAACACAACACATGATAGTTATATTAGATCTCAACTTGGATAAATCGCTTGAAGCTCAATGCAGGTCGGGTATGAACCCCTATCCTTCAATATCTAAACTGAAATGTGTTCAGAACCCCATTTATTAGGGCAGAAAGTTATGATAAACGCATCAGCAGTACAGCTTACCAATGGTGCAGGCGAGTCGAAAGCATAACTGTAGTAAGATGGGCAAACTTCTTTAAACATGTTGGAATACATATTTGGTTTGCATTTGTCAGGGTTTCCATAAGCATTCCTGCAACAGAACATGTCGTGATTGAACGCCAAACATGCACTTTTGCAAGCTACCACCTGTCCATCACCATTCAACACTTGAAGCTCTTGTGGGCAAATTTTGTTGAGGTCTTTCAAGCATCCTCCAATGTAACAGTTAGAAGCCTTTGATTTCGCAGAGACGGAGATTGGGACATTGTACCCGTCAACCAAACTTACATCATAGAAACTTGGTTTCCTCGTATCTGGTTGTAGTGAAACCTGTAAGAAATTCCTCAGTTAAGAAACGTAATCTAGTAGTGAAATCAATGGCATCTATGAGGCTCACTAATGAAAGATTCCCAATCAGCATTCGACTTAATTATACAAAATTTAGGAACAAATAAATATTCGTATTCTGAGGTTCCAGTTCAAGCTGGTTTAGACACTGACAAATATCAGTGTAAAACAGAACAAAGACCATTTATAAACATTACCAAGTTATAGCTTCCCGATGGGTACTTTCTTACAAATGGAAAAATAAAGTAGAATGCTATTAAAAGATGCATCTCTGAATCCTATTGGTTTAGACACCGACAAATATCAACGTAAGACAGAACAAAGACCATTTATAAATATTACTAACAATTAAAAGACTAAGTAGAATGGAAAAACTAGGTAGAATGCTATTAAAAGACTAACAATTAACTCGTTTCACTTTGTGATTTACCTGCACAAGGGTAGCAGGGGGGAGTCCTATGTTCCCATTACAAGCAATTTTTCCTCCACAGTCACCAGTTTCACAACAAGGTTTTGTGTTGGAGGTAGAAGTGAAGTCACACCCAGTTCTTGCCCATATCCGACCATTCCATGTAGGGGGAGCTTGGATGTGTTTTGTCTGGCCTGAGGGAAGAAAGAAACCACCATCAGCTAGTACTGGATGCCCTGCATTTGAGGCAGTTGCTGGCCATAGAGGGAAAGGACATTTGTTGCGCACATGGAATGTGACTGGGTTTCCTTCCGCATGGCCTGTAACATCATTTTTGCAGAGTAAGATGCCAACAGTTGAAAACAATATAAGCGGAACTAATTATATCTGTTGAAAATTGATATTGAAAACATTTGCTTATAGAACTAAAAAAAAAGCCGCAATTACAGAAATCTTTATGCATATTATATGAAGTTACCAGGAAATAGAAGATTGGATATCAGAAAGAGCAACAATGAAGAGAATTGATTTAGCCTCTTCATTTTCATCCAGGTCAGTGCGGGAGAGAAAGTTAAGATGGGTCTTTTATAGATGAAAGTTTTAAATAGTCAAATCTTAATGGTGATATGTTTTTCTTGGATTACAATTCAAGTTTTTATGATATGTATTCTTTAGAGATAAGTTAAGAGACAACATGTTTTCTGTCAGGATATCCTGCATTGGATGAAAAATCAAGATAATAGGATGAAGAAAAGTGTAAAGTTCTAATAGCAATTTAAAACACCCAAGGTGGATGAAGTTATATGACGAATGGAAAAAAAAATGAATCAAGTGTGAGTTACTTTTATGTAGGACCCAGAGAACCACCATAGAATACTAATATCTGATCAGTCTTTTCTTTTATCTATTTTTGTAACCAAACATACCTAATTTCACTTATCGATAAATTGTTCATCAATATAAGAAATGTATGCCCACTGCAGAATTTAAAGAAATGGGTGCCTGGTATTATACCAGCAGGGATCGTGTCTAATCTGTTGGCCACTAAGCTGGGAAAGTTAATACCTAAAGAATAAAAGAATTTATGGATAGTGACTTGTAATGTAATGAAGACAAACTAATATAGAGGTGGGGATGAAGAAAGCCTATAACATCAATAGATCCTTCTAAGAAAATCCTTGTACACAGAGATACTGGTGAAAAGAGGGAAATACAAAATGTCACGTACGTATAATGATTTTCTGTCAATCAATATACATAGTTAATGGAAAAATTACCTGCGTTCAGGAACAAGTCACTTGTGTTTGAGTTGAAGCGGCTTTCAGAAAAAACAACAAAACGCTGCCTTCAAAGCTAAGAATTGAAGGTTTTATTCTGTAGACAGGCATTTTGCTCATACTCATATACAAACTAGCTCATCCCCCTTATGATGAAGGTAGTATCTGTTTCATCATCGGTTTCACCTGCATCACTTGGTTATACCTAATCTTGATCCCTTCCTCAATCTTTCTCCATAGCTCATCTTCAAACACAGTTTCACCGGTTGATTTCAGGGCATCACGAACTAATTTTGCTGTATACTCTCTAGGAAAAGAACCTCCATCAACCAACTCAACAAGAAAATCTCGTGCTTCCAACACCCTTCCAGCTTCACACAGAGCATGAATGATGGGTGTGTAGGAACTCGTAGTGGGTTTTCCATGATTCATCAACTCCATTTTACGCATCATTTCAACAGCCTTGTCAATCTCATTAACAACACTATAATATCTGATGAAAGAGTTATAAGTAATCCTATTTGGAACACAACACTTTTTCAACATATCATCAAATAGCTCCAATGCTCTTTCAATTCTGTATGTTTTACAACAACCATCAATCAAACAATTATAAGTTACAACATCAGGAGTAAAACCCTTAAAAATCATATGCCGAAACATATGATTTGCCTCCCAAATCCGTCTCCTAATTGCTTTCTTACAACTAGTCTGCAAACTATACTTGCAATAGAAACTAATAAAAATGGTATAAGTAAAAGTATCAGGAGGACACCTAAAACCCGGCAATTCCATCTGTTCCAACAAAAATCTTGCCTTTCTGAACTTCCCAACTCTACAGAGAGCACCGATAATCGTATTATAAGCATAAACATCAGGTCTACAATGTAACTGTTTCATTCGATAGAACGCCGCTAACGCCTCATTCACCAAACCTTCCTCTCCTAGAACTTTTATCAAACAAGTTACAGTAGTAGTCGTCACAAGCAACCCATTACTTTTCCTTTCCATTTCTTTCAAAAAATCCCATAGTACATTCAATCTATTCCCTTTAGCTAACACAATACTCATTTCTCTGCAAGTAATTTCTGTATGAGTAAACCCAAATTGAGTTTCAACCCAGTAATAAAACTCTAATGCTTTATCTAAACCTAGTTTAACTTTCATGGGATCTCTATAAGCACCAGGACCAAGAACATGAATACCTTTCTCAATGTGCTCAGATTCTTGTTTAAGGTTTCTCTGCTTCAGAGGTGTCCTGTGTCTAAACCCTTTTTGTCTACCTATTGATTCACAACTCTGAAAGAAATATCTGGGTATTGATCTTAAAACTTCACATACAGTTCCGACAGTCCATTGAGGATTAGAGATTGAAGAAGATAGTTCTGAATCGAATGATCTGTTTTCAAGTATTGCAGTGAGGATTTGGTTGACAATAAGAGAAGAAGATTGGTTTTGTGTTGAAGATGATGAGAATAGGGGTTTTTATTTTGGGTGGAAGAAGATGAGGGTATTGAAGAAATGTGAAATTGAAGCTGATGCTGAAATCGAAAGAAAATGAAGGTTTTTGGTTTTTTCAAGAGTGAATAAATCTTCACCATTTTTGTTCACTGGAGAGGTTTTACTTCCGGGAGTTTTGTATGCTCATTTATGGAGTACCAAACTGACAGAATCAGGTGGGTTCGAAGTAGATACGGTATTTTTTTCGAAGCTGCTTCTCATCTACCGGTTTTTTCCCCCACCCCTTTACACCCCTATGTGTCATCTGTATCAACCACAAATTTCATCCTCACCCTACCCCACCAGAAAAAATAGGGGGTCCGCTTTAAAATTCAGCCACTAAAAACTTGACACATACCGGTGTATTTTTTACACCGGTAGATAACTAGCATTTTCGTATTTTTTTCTAGTACCTTTTTTTTTTGTTTTTTTTGTAAGTCCGAGTATTATTAAAAGAAGGGGGATCCATGGACATTCTTAGATGTATAAGTCGGACAAAATTTGCGTCATTTTTTCCGCAAAATCCAAACGATGATGAATTTAAGTCTAATATTTTGATGGTATATTCTTCTTATAAGACTCTACATTCCTACAAGAAATGAGTACAATTCGAGATGTATAAAACCACCATCTACCTCTTTGAATAACAGTCGTTCAAAATTAATGATTGAAATTAAGATCGGTAGATGGTCAGGTTTGCTATCTCGAATTGCAATCATTTTTGGTAGGAATGTAGAGTCTTATAATAGGAACATATCAATAAAATATTAGACTTAAATTCATTGTCGTTTGAGTTTGGTGGTGAAAGTGGCGCAAATCTTGTCCGACCTTGTCCATCGAAGAGTGTCCATGGATCCTCCCTCTTATTAAAAAAACAAAGTTATGTACAAAGCAAAGGGCACTTGAAAGGCAAGCGCCAAAAAGAAAACAAAGACTACTAATAAACAACATCTGTAGCCAGATATGCAACAGAAAGGACTTCATTGCTATACATTCTATCTATGAGGCTTCACTCGGATCTTAAGTTGGCAGAGAGCAAAGCAACTGTTTGAAGCGGTAATATGGCTTGTCAGGCCATTCTACATAATCTAAAAACAGAGGTCTGTCAATGTAACTCTCTGTTGCACCAAGCTGTGGCATACCACCTCTCTTGGCCATCTCGTCAGTTGCAAAATTTATCTCATGATATACATGCTCAAATGCCATTCACGCATAATCAACATTCACTTAACCATCTTTGGCGTACAGTCCATGGCAAAGTTATCCAAGAATGCTTCCACTGCACTTTTGGAGTTCGAACGAACACGGATTTTCTCATGGCCAAAATGCTTAGCCCATTCCAATCCACTAACAACAGCTTCAATTTATGTCATATAATTAGTTGTGGAGCCTAGACCGATGCACTTCAACCCAAGCACTTCACAACTGCTACTTCTTGCAACTATACCTGATCCAGCAGGTTCTGGATTACCTTTTGAGGCCCCGTCACAGCAAATTAAAATTTCTTCGCATTCAGGTGGCCTCCATAAACACTCCATTGGGATGATAAGCTTCACAGTACCGTATGATTCGCAAATCCTGGCATGTGCTGAACATGTGGCCTATCATTCTCAATGAGTTCTCATGAATGCGTAGATAAACCTTCATCTTGAACTGAGTCAAATTCATATTTGCCCCTTCGTAATATCTTTTATTCCACAATAGCCATAGCTCAACCCGAACGTCCAAGTTTGCCACCAACCACAAGTCTTTAACCATTATGCTTATTCCCTTCGCCACTTTATAAGAATCTAGCAAATCTGGCAACAGATTAAGCTCAAAAATAGCTAGAATTCAGTGCCAACATCTTTGCGAGAATGAACAGTCCCAAGAGATATGTTGCATAGATTCTCGTTCCCTATTACATAAAACACATCCTGAAGCAAGCTCAATCTTGAATCTAGACACTAGCTTGTCTTGAGTAGCGCAACAATTGATTTTCAAAGTCTGCCATGCCAATGCACCAAGAGTAGGATGCACTCCCCGACACCAAATAAGATTCGTCATAGTCCAAACTGGCTGTGAAATATGAAGTAACCTCTTTGCCGAGATGACTGATAAAATAACTTTTTGGACGATCAATGATCACGACATGGCTTGTGTTCATAGGACAATCAATGATCACGATACAACACATGATTATCCTAAAAACAACTGTAACCTCACATATTTTAGGTATGCAACGCTTTTTTTACAATTTAAATATATCTTTACTCTGAGCTCATTTGTAGGTTCACCTTCAAGGTTATACTAGTAGTCATCTTCCCCCCCAACGCTCCAGTTTTATGCGATAGTACCTACAACACATCAAGCACATGGGCTTCTTACTCCCCATTTGGTTGTCTCATAAGCATTGGAGGAGAGCTAACCATCACCCAACATCAGACTGAGGACTGCATAAAGCTTAAGATTCCCCAACCTGTGATACACCACAACTATAATAACCAATCAATGCATATAATTCAAATTAAATTTTTGTACAAAGCTAGTAGAAACCTCCATTGCCCTGCTCATGATAACAATAAATTCTCTCCAAAAAAAAAAAAAAAATCATTATTCGCATGGATTCTACCTCCAACTTTAAACCATATGAATCCATAGCTAACCTTGTTAATCAAATGAGCAATTCTCTCAACATCCCAGAGGATTTATTACCAAAAGTTTTCACCAACAAGGAAAATATCTTACCTAAAAAAGAAATTAGCTGGAAATGGTTCTTTGTTGGGAGATTACGTAGCAGAACCTCTCATGAAATAAAAACCATATCTCGATTTATCTATTCTAACTGGGATCTTCGAAGAGATGTTGAAGTGGACCTATGGAAAAAAAGAAGAAACTACTACTCTATAAGGCTATAAAGTATGGATGACTACAAAATCTTCAAACAAAGAGGTACTAGAGTATCTTTGGCAAACTTATTGTGTTTACTGAAGTTCCACCATTAGGATCAGACTTCATCGATGAAGCAAATTTCTACTCTGTCAAGATTTGGGTTCTTGTCAAAAGGGTACCAAGATATATTTTGCTTGATATTAGCAACATGTTGAAACCTACTGGTGCCTTTCAAGAAGCTAAAAAATCTTATGGCAGACACTCTGATGAGAAAAAAATTGAAGTCTTACTGGATATTGATGTTACTAGAGATCTAAAGTATGAAATAAATGCTTATGAAGATCTTGTAAATTCACATTGGCTTGAAATATGCTATAGATGGCTTACAATTCTGTAAAGTGTGTAGGATCCTTGACCATCCTGGTCCGATCTGTGAGGAAAGAATATACCCCAATTCTGGCAATCAAAATTGTTAGAGCAATGCTCTGTTGAACCCACAATTTTCTCTATCTCAAGCTTGTTGTCAATGTTAGATGATCAAAACTATATTTCTTGATTTCTAGTATACTAAGTCAAGTCTCGGACTAGGTCAGCATTTGGTAGTTGAGTATCAGATATCACCCGCGAAGATTGAAGATCGACCAATACATTTGAAGAACTTCTATATCAGGTATGTGAACACTAAACCAATCTATTTCACTCACTATCTTACCATTTTATCTACTGAGACTATGTCGTATGACTTCTAGTAGATTTACAAAGAAGAAACTTCGAGTCAAGCTTGTCTTGTTAAAAATATCTAAATATGATTCTAGCATAGATGTTCAAAAGTCCTTAACAATATTAGTTCGAAATAATTTATTGTTTGAGAATTAATTTGTGGATCAATTGATTTTATCATTTGGGAATGTTTCAAATATCATAAGAGAGAATTTCATGAACTTATGATATTTACTCATTGAAGTAGGTTGGCAAACCTTTTTGCAAACCATAGATATCTGATTTCAGAAATACAGGAAGGTTTGCAAACCTATTTGCAAACATCAAGTTCGGTTGGGAACAGTTCACGAACCCGGTTGGAAAACTGTGGTGAACTGGATTTCTTTATGTTGGTATAATAGGCTAAGGTTAGCAAACCCAGTTGGCAAGTTTGTATCCATACGAGTTCTTAAGTCAAGAACGGTTGGCGAACGTGGTTCGCAAAGCGTGTCCATCCGAGTTCTCGATCCGAGTACTGGTTGGAGAACCCGGTTCACAAACCGTAGGTCTCGGACTCATGAACTAGAGACACGATTGGAAAACCGTCTCACCAGTTGTCCAAGTAAACATAATAGATGTTCAAAGACTTAATTTTTAAATATGTTTAGCATTGCTATGACTCTCTTAAACACTCCTAGTACTTCATTAATCACTTAAACACTTATGTGTGTGCACCATGATTGAACTCTTGAATGTTTAAATGAACATCATATTGTTTATTATTCACATGGCATATTTGCCAAAATTGAATAGTCATTATGCAGGATTCCAGAACCGGACCACTGTGTATATTCTTCTATTGTATTTTCAAGATCTTGCTTGATTCTCAAGTTATCTTAGCTTGAATTCTAAACACCCCTCAGTCAAAAAATCTATAAATAGAGATGCTCTTTCAGTTGGGAAATTGAATCTTTGACACTTTGTGTCCTAGTTGATCTAAGATTCTAGATTCATCCTCTACGAACCTAGGTTTCCTCTGAGAAACATAATTAGGTTTACGACTAAAAGAGTTCGCTTTGGGAATTCGTTAAGTCATGTGCGACTATATTTTACCTTGATAGTTCGTGAATCCTGATCTTGCTTTTCTATTATCGAGGTTTTCGTAATCTCTTTCAGGCAAGATAGATAAAAATCGCAAAGTTCTCTTCGTCTCAAACTTTGTGATTCCTCAAGATAAATATCTAATAATTGATATTTTGAAGATTGTTTTTGAGAGGTCGCTAATAATCTAGGCTGCTCTTCGGAAGTCGTAAGTTCTGAATTTGTGAGGTTTGCTAGCTTTTCTATTGCAAACAGATTTCCACACCTTGATCTATCGATCTAAACGAAAATCAACTAGGCTTGTATGTTAGAGATAGATTGGTATCAAAAATTTTCAATGCGGCTAAAGTAACTCTTATGCTGTAAAGGAAGTCAGCTAAGGGAATCAAGTGCATAGAACCTTTCGAGGTTCAAGAGACGTAAGGACCGCGGTTGTAGCTAAATCGCTTGGAGGGTTTGATTCGGTCTCATCTACGTTCAAGTATGAAGTCTCATAGTATGCTAGTGTATGTAGTTGGTTAATACAACTTTGTTTTCAAATCTGGACGAGGTCTCATGGTTTTTCCGCAGTTGTGGTTTCCTCGTTAACAAAATTTCCTGTGTCTTGTGTTTTTCCGTACTATATTATTTATCTTTATAATTAGATTTACGCAAGTTGTATGTATTCAATCTAAGTAGATACGTCCATCTAATGGTGATCAATTACGAGACTCGTTCTTGTAGAATTCGTATCTTGAAAGATAAATAACAAGTTTAATTACTTAGCGAGAATTCCGATTAGATTATTTGGATACGGCTAGATTGATCTTGGATATCGATCTTGGGAATTGTCCAAGTACTCTTCATAACAATCAGGTTCACAGATTCATCGTCATATATATACAGATTGAGAAGAGTAGAGATTTAAATTCTATATACTCCCTCCGTCCCTAAATAAATGACCTATTTGTTTTAAATTTTGTCCCACCAATAGATGACCTATCTCACTAATCAAGGGGATATTTATAATATCACCCTTTTAATTTATTATTGTTAGTATAGGAAATATGTTTGATTTGATAGTCATGTTTATATTCGTTACTTAGGTGTTTTAAAATGATTTTCAACAATATAAAGTTTACGAATATCCGTGGTATAGTTTAAGCGATAAATTGTTTCTAAATTTTACTAGTTATTATCCATAAGGGTATAATTTTAAAAAATACTTAAAAATACTCCCTCTCCTCTTTGCCTTGAGAATTGTGTAATCTATGTAGGGAAGGAGGGAGTACATATTATCAAGGATCATTAAGTTAGTCTGCTTGATATTGTATAAGGTTTTGTCTATACAAGTGTTTTTAGGTGAAAACGGTTTCTGCTGATTTCGGTAATTTTGGGTGTACGGGTGAGAAACAATTTAAACCCTAAACAATATACTGCAAGGGAGTACTTTAGATTCGAGAGATCAATCTGTACAAGTCCGGCCTAAACCAAGAAATGACCGTTCCAGACTTGCTTCGGTCACAAAGTGAAGGAGAATGGGTTGGTTTTGGGGAGGGAAGCAAGGAAAGTGATGAGACGAGAATAGTTGATTACGGAAGAGTAGTTGTGTTACTACGACTTGTATCGAGAAAAAGTGGGAAGGCTAACAAATGGTAAGCTAGCGGTATTTTACGAGTGTTGTGTATTCCGAATGAACCTGTTGTTTGTGGAAATAGGTAACACCTATTTATACAAGTCGAAGTGAAACGTACCACTGGTCTCATTAAGGAATGGAAAAATGGGTAAGTAAATGGGAGGAGGTGGTAACCGTATGCATGGAATTTGATGTTCCATAAAATCGTTAACGCATGGAATTGATGTTCCATAAAACATTAACGTATGGAATTGATGTCCCATGAACGTTTCTCTTTTAACTCCCTGTATTTACTAACCGCCTCACCCTTATGACATTTCCTTATGACGGGTGTAGTGTACGCCGCACGTGCCGTAAACCGCCAAACCAATACCCAAGAGGATCCCCCGTTTGTGATATGTGTTGATGTCTCGAATGTTTTTGTGGAAAACATGTAACATAGGGTTGTTGCCTGGAAATTCGAGCTCGGGAGACTTGGTAGCTTGGTGAACTTCGACGGTCGAGATTTTGTATCTTAAGAGGAAAAGTAGCCGTTGATCTTTGCACGCATTCGTTCGTTGGTGGCCGCATAGGGAAGGCCAGCATGGTGGCGCGGCTAGGTTAGCATGCCATTGGCATGGCATGTGGCGCGGCTAGGTTGACATGCCATTGGCGTGGCATGGAGGCGTGGCTAGGTTGGCATGTCGTTGGCATGGCATGGTTTGGCGTGGCCAAACTTAGGTTTTAGGGCTAAAGGTTATCATGCGTCGTCTGGTAACCTTGGAGGGCTAGGATTCGCTCCTACGATTGAAGGGGGGCCGTCGATTGTCGCACGCCTTCATTTTGGTAGCCGCGTAGGGAAGGCCATCATGGTGGCGCGTCTAGGTGCGTTTGGCATGTGGGGCCAAGGGTTTGGAAAGCCGTTGGCACATGGTGCGGCTAGCATGGCTAGGTGCCAAGGCAAGGTGTGGCTTGGCTTGGCATGTGGGGCCAAGGGTTTGGCAAGCCGTTGGCACATGGTGCGGCCAACATGGCTAGGTGCCAAGGAAGGTATGGCTTGGCTTGGCATGTGGGGCAAGGGTTTGGCAAGCCATTGGCACATGGTGCATGGCTAGGTGCCAAGGCAAGGTGTGGCTTGGCTTGGCATGCGGGGCCAAGGGTTTGGCAAGCCGTTGGCACATGGTGCGGCTAGAATGGCTAGGTGCGATTTGGCTTGGCATGTGGGTCCAAGGGTTTGCCATGGGCGCATGGCGTGAGTAGCTTAGCTAGGTTCGATTTTGCTTGGCATGTGGGGCCAAGGGTTTGCCATGGGCGCATGGCGTGGCTAGCTTGGCTAGGTGCGATTTGGCTTGGCATGTGGGGAAAAGGGTTTGCCATGGGCGCATGGCGTGGCTAGCTTGGTTAGGTGCGTGACCAAGCTAGGGTTTTGGGCCGTTTGGTAACCTCGGACGGCTAGGATTTGCTCCTGGGATTGAAGGTCCACCGTTGATTGTCGCACGCCTTCGTTTTTGGTAGCCGCGTAAGGAAGGCCAGCAAGATGGCGCGGCTAGGTTGGCATGAGGCCATGGCAAGGTGCGTTTGGCACGGTAGGTGTGGCTAGCATGTTTGGCATGCCTGGGCGCAGTAGGGCTGGCATGGTTTGCCATTGGCACATGGGTGTGGCTAGCACGGTTGGCATGCCCGGGCGCAGTAGGTGTGGCTGGCATGGTTTGCCATTGGCACAGGGGTGCAGCTAGCATGGTTGGCATGCCTGGGCGCGGTAGGTGTAGCTGGCATGGTTTGCCATTGGCACAGGGGTGCAGCTAGCATGGTTGGCATGCCTGGGCGCGGTAGGTGTGGGCTGGCATGGTTTGCCATTGGCACATGCCTGCTTATACAGGCAAGTCGAAACCTTAATTAGCATTAAAAAAGGTACCCTGGTAATTTTATTGCAGAAAAATTAAAGGGTTCAATAAATGTGCTTGGTTTGGACATTATTACTCAAGTTCTGTGACGTCACTGTCTGACTAGGGTTTTACGATTTTACCCCTAAGCTAAGAACCACCATCAACAACAGGTTGCCGTACAAAAAAGTTGGTGGTGTACTTGGTATCCCCGTGTTTTCAAAACTACCACCACCCCATCCACACCCTCTACACCAATTAACTCCCAGAACTCTTTCACCCCACCTTCAACTTCAACACCTATCATCAACAAGAAAAAAGGATATACTGATAAGGATGCAGCTACCGAATTTGCTATCAAAATTCGCAATGCTCAAAGACATATCGTCCTAGATAACAGCACACGTGAACTTAATGTCTTAGAGGATTTCATTATATTCAAAGTTGGTTTTCATGGCCCTTCCAAGGTAAACATTCCCATTCTCAACCCTGAAATCATAACTTGCAGAAGAAACATAAAAAAAATTATATCTGCTAGTAAAATTAAGGAGCTTAATGCAAAAAAAAAAAAAAAAAAAAAAAAAAAGAATCCACATCAACGAGGCTGTCATGCAAAACAACAACAATGGAAATCATGAATCCTCTAACCGCATTGAACATTTTTTTCCCAAAGACCAACCTTCAAATACCAAACCCATTTATTGAGATCCCAACTTTGTCTGATATCCAAGATCGTTTAAATGTTGAATACATGATTCATAAGAAAAAACTTTGGGATAAGAGAATATTAGAAAAGAAAGTTTCTTCAGACAAGCACCATGATGTCCCCCCAAGCCCCTGATACTAAAAGGAAAAGTCATGCTCTTGATACCATGGAAATCTCTCCAACCTAGAGCATACAAGCTAAGGATTACCCTCCAGGTTTCAGCCCAAAGGATAATGAGGTCTTGGAGTAACAAAGGCGAGAATATTGTAGTAGCGGGTTTTCCCACACTACACCCCTCACTATATTTTGGTTAATTAGTCCATTGAAAGTTGTATAATTGAGAATGTTTATTGATTAATTTCATGAATTGTCTACACAGGAAAAATAGAATTACACTTAACAAGTAAAACACTCTTAAACTTTCTCTCTCCTAATGACTTGCGCAACAATTCCCAAAAGATCTCTCTCTACAACAGACTCACTTAGCCCTTTATATAGGGTAATACACGAGTGGATGATGACTAATCTATCCTTTTATTTCGGAAATGTTCCGCGAAGTGTCGCAGATGTACAATCATTTATTCTCGCGACACTTCTTAACCCTCGCCGGAGTTCCATGTCTTTGTTGTTTTGTGTGTCGTTATTCATCGCGTCATTTATTTTAGGCATGTCTGCGATCTGCCTCATGACGTTGTTATTTATTAACCCCGCGAGCCACCGCTGCGTTGCGATATAATGATCCTACATCTTGCCTCTTTTTCCTTGAATATTGCTTGAAGAGCGATTTTTAAGGAAAAATCTGTTGTTGTAGTAATCTTTGATCTTTGTTGATGAAGGAGCGAGCGGAAGAATCTTGTACTTGAAAAGTACGTACTTGCCTCTATTCTTTTGCGATGTTAGAAGTTTTGCATCTCTGTCTCTCCTCATACTTTTCTTGCGAAGGGAAGAATATCATGAGAGCGATTCTTTTGATTTCCGCATTTGCTTATCTTTATCTGTTTCAACTCCGTACCTGATTTTTAACCATTAAAGCCCTTTTTCGACACGTCTCTTCCAACCGTTTATTCTTGACCGTTCATGTCTCTTCTCGCATTAAATGACCTCGTTTTCTCGAGGATCTTTTTTCCTATATATAGTTTTCTTTTCCCCTCCTTTTCATTCTTTAGTTTCTCTCTGCAACTTCTTTGATTTTCTCCTTCCGCAATTTGCGCTCCTGCTACTGCAAATCTTCTCTTCGTCCTTTTCTAGCATCGATCTTAACCTTTAACCTCTCATCCATTCCCATACTGATAATGGCTGCCATTAGTCGTGCATACAAAGCTTCTTTTGATGAAGTTCAACGAAGTTGCTCGAGAAGGGTTTCACTCTATCGACCATTCACGATCAAGAACCCTCATCCATTCTTTTTGCAAGGTTATTTTTCGATCATCAATGTGATGATCAAAGGATTATAGTCTCGCTAGGTCAGCTTCTCGCGGGACTTCCCATTCCCTTATACGATCGAGTTGCCTCTATTTTATGAAATCTTGGCCCATGAAAAATTCTCTCGGGCTGTTTATCGGTTGAGTGGCGATTGCATTCGCCTAATGCTTGGTCGCGAATCGTGGCGGCAAAGGATCTTTATACTCTACTCTTGTTAGACACCCCGATTTCAAAGACTTGGAAATAGGCTGAGAGAAGTACACTTGTAGAAAACTTTTTGAAAATTATTCGGTGATAAAGATGGTTAATGCGAAGTCTCATTTGGGGCATTCGCTTTGAAAAAGAAGGATAATGTCGAGGATAAATTGCTCATGCGGGATATTGATTGGCACCGGGTAATAATACTACTCCTCGCCACTCCAAAGATGAGAAATGGTGGGTTGTACCCTTGTTTTTAAATGGTCCTTATATCGCGGGCTCGCACGTTCTTCTGCGAATCTCGCGGGGTATCATCCTTGGGAATTCAAATGGCACGATAAAGCAAATGAGGTATGTTTCCCATTTTAAACCTTGCCTTTGCAACTTTCTTTTTCATATGTTGAGTTTGTATAATTTTTCGGATCGCCAAATTGAGAAGAAAGTACAAGGATAATCCGTTGGAGAGTACTCGACCATACTTCGATCGCTTACGAGTGAAGTAAGAAACACTTCCTTTGTTATTTGAAACAATATTGTTGCCTCTGTTTCTTATCTTTAACAGTATGCGAAGGTTGGAGTTGAAGAAGGCTATGTAAGTGCATGAAGGATAAAAGTAAGGGCAAAGCGTAAGCTCGCAAGAATAAATCTTCTGCTCCACTAACTAAAAAGCGAAAGATTCAATCTTCTTCTCGCCTTAACTCAAACTACGAGTCTTGATGAGGATGACCATGATTCGAATCGCTCTCTCGCTACGGGGACCCAGTTAGCTTGGTTCTTCATGGGTCGGTTGTCTAGTATCTTCTACGATTCTTTCCAAGGAATGGGAGATGCTCCCTAGCCTCTCTCTGCGGAACTCTCGCAAACGTGTGCAATGCCACTCTCTTTGGAGGGCAATGATTCTTTCAATGGAGTCTCTAGAACTATGTCTCTCGACTTCTTGAATGCGCTTGGATCCTTGGTATGTATACAATCATATCTCCCCATTGACTTTATATTGTTGTATATGTATTACTTGAGCTTTTCTATCTTCTTTCATAGGTTGGAAGGTCTTCTTTTGTAGTTGCCTCGGATCTTGAGAGAAGACGCAACAATCTTGAGAAGAAGAATTCGCAATTGAGCAAGAAGATTCGAGAATTGGAGGCGAAGGCTGCGTTATCTCGCGATAAAGACGAGACGATTCAAAAGTTAAATACCGAACTTGACTCCCAAAGGGATAAGGTGTCCACTCTTCAAAACGCTAATCGGCAACTTTATGGTATAAAATTTTACCTCCTTTTACTATTTTTTATTTAATCGGTAGCTTTATTGCTACCTAACTTATTACTTTCGCGAGATGTATATAATCTCTCCAGATGAGGCTATTCTTCTCCATACATTTCTGATCCTATGGATAATAACCTTCTTCTCGCTCACCTCAATAACTCTTTAAGTAGTTCATCAAACAAAATTAACTCCCTTTCATTAAATGAACTTGGACCAAATATCGTCTTTTAGAAATTGAACATAGATCTGGTTTAAGTCTTTGCCAACCAATTTAAGCGAATGTTTCTCGAGTCCAATAAAGAAATCAAAATTTTGAGGAAGAAAATTAGTGACCTTATAGATGATAAAGATCGCATTGCTAACAATGGTGCACGAGGCATTAGCAACATTTCAAAAATCTCTCCTTGAACTACAAATTGAACGGGATGAATTGCTTCGCGAACTCCTTGCTTAGTGGCGAGAAGATCAAATTCGTTCCCTCCTTGTTATAAATAGTGACGATGAATTCGCTTTGGGCTGCGAAAGTTTTAGATAATGCCGGGAATAACCTAGGTGTTGATGTTAGTCTTCACGCCGAGCATACTTCCTTGATTAAAGATATGATATACGATAGAGAAGGTTATTTATTACACCTTACTACTTCTTACTTTTGTAGTATTGCTTGTAAATTACTAACTTGTTGTTACTTATTTGCGAGAATGCGAGAAGAGGCTTCAGGTTAGAATTAGAGAGCTTGAATGCGAGAAAGAACAACTCGCCGGGAATTTTCAGCGAGAATTGAAGAACTTGAATCGAGAAACAACATTTCATGAAGAGTCTCTCCCTCCGTAATAACAAGTATTCCAAGTTGAAGAAACAATTTGAAACGACAGTGGAGAACTTTAATAATGATGCCGTTCGTTTTCGCAATGGAGCCATGGAGTATGTTTGTAAACACCAGAACATCCCTTTGCATACATATCCACGGCTTCTTGAAAAGGTTCTGAGAATCTACTGTCTCGATGTTTCGATAGTGAAGGCTGGCGAAGAAGAAAATTCTGGCGATGAGAATAATAAAGCGAAGAATCGGATGAAGAAGAAGAATCACCAAAGATATAATTCTTTTTGTTTTCTTTTTCTTTGCGTGTAATATCATGTACATTCTTTGTATCTTTGTTATAGTGAACTCTTTTTTCATGAATTCAATCTTCACTCCCCTTTTTTGGTAGTTCTTCCTTGTAATATAATTGGCTAACATTATTAATGTATAACTCTTTCGTCAGAAGATGAATAACAATATTCCATCTTTTCCATTCCCATACTTGCCTCTGGTATTTATCTTCTGATGGAAGAAGTTAGTTATCCTCATGTATTTTGTTGGATAATAATTTTAGTGTTGTTGAAATGTATGGCTGCGACGAGGTCGCATGAGATATCTTTATGAATTGAGAATGCTATCTCTTTTTGCTGCGACAAGGTCGCGAGCCGCCTCTACACTTTCATGCAAAGGCCCATTGACCTTGCCTTATCATTTTGTGTGGTCTTCCAAGTCAGACCTCCCTAATTAGAGGTCCTCCCCTGCCACCGTTCATTGCGACAAAATCGCGGGGACGTCTTTACACTTGTATGTAAAGACCCATTGATCTTGCCTTATCATTTTTTCAAGTATTTTTGCCTCTGCAGGATGTTTTAGTTGCAACAATATGACAGGCCTAGATATCCTTGCGAATATAAAGTCCTATGACATTGCCGTCTTGCGACGAAATCGCGGGACGTCCAGTACACTTTCGTGCAAAGACCCATTGATCTCGCCTTACCCTCGCGTTAGTATTATTGCCTCTGCTGAGGATCATTGCACAAATATGACAAGCCTAAGTCTCCTTGCGAAAACAAAGCCTCATGACATTTGCGTCTGTTTGGCACTCCCCCTAATGGAGAGCACCGCCCTTATCATCTCCCGGTTGCCCCTTCAAGGAGGCGAAACATCGGCCATACAAGACTAGCTCCTCCCATCCGGTCTTAACAACAACCGGTTGTTTTCGCAGTCTCTTATCCCTTATACCTATAGGGTTTATGGTTACGAGGCTGCACCCTAAGTGGAGTTTTCTTCGGGCGAGTGCAACGCATGCCAAGACTTGCCAAGAATGGCCGGGGTAGGTTCATCCATCCCGGGCACTGCGGCTCAACCGTGTACCTCGGCGCCTTGAGCATATGCTGACTCTAGGAAGAGACCCTCGGTCGCCCAACCCGGGTATAACCTACATATATAGTTGGGAATCCAAGGTACCTCTTAGGATAGGCTTTCATGGGCCCCAAATTTTCATGGTTCGGGCTTCGGGGAGCGGTGTAACCTTCCCCCTGAACCACGGCGAGAGATACCCCCTTATATGACGCACTTTAGGTCTTACATTTGCCTCTTACGAAATGTTATTCGCGAACTAGGGTGTACGCCATAAAGGTTCGTCCCATTCATTTGCGCATTTATATTTGTTAAATCATTCAATCATTCATGTTTCATTATTTCTTGATATTTGTTTGCGAAGTATTCGCAAAGTTCATTTCACTTGTTGTATTTCACTTTTCTTTCTTAGTCGAATTCTCATTTTACTCTTCTGCGAGATTCTCGCATATCATTACTTCAATTGCTATTTTCCTCCTGCTTTTGTTGATTATTCACTTCTTATGCCTTTTACTCCTCATATCTTTTGCTTCTTTATTACCATAATATTCGCTTTGTCTCTAGGCATTCACCTCGCGAGGTATGTTCGATCCTTATTTCTATGGCATCCACCATCAATTTTTCCTTTCTCTGCTCATTTCTCACATGTTGTTTCCAACCTTTTCTTTTGGCATTCCTTTCTTGTGACTTTCTACATCTACTTCATGACATTGTTGCGACTCCTTCCAATCTCCTGTATAATACCAATGCCATTTGGATGTGGGAATTTAATACATTGATGATATGTTGTGCGACTCCTAAGATTTCATGAAGCCATGGCCTCCCAATCAGCGCATTGTATGGAGATTCCACGTCAACCACGAGAATAAAATATCAGTTGATAATCCTTGTAGAGGTATTCTCATGTGAACCTCTCCCTTTGGTTTGTTTGCGGTGCCATTAAAGCCATATATCTTGTATGTCGGGGAATTAAATCCTCATCTTTTAGCCCATCGTCTTGTAAGTATGGTAGAAGAGAATATTCATAGAACTTAGGTGTCGATTAAATTCGGTTGATCGCCCAACAAACACGCCTCATCATCTTCTCCATTATTTGGTTTCGGGTTAATCTCTAGTTTCACAACCAACGGGCTATCGTGTGTTTCTCTTCCTTTTGGTACTTCATCTGCGAGAGAAAGAAATAGTCTTCAGCTGCCACTTTTCTAGCTGCGTTGTTCTCTTGAGACTCATTATTTCTTTATCATTAGCATCTCTCTTAAAGACTCTCTGAGCACGTTGTCATGGAAATCTTCGATGGTGCGATAGGAGTGGACAATAGAGTTGCGGTTCAAATTCTTGGCTTTTGTTCCTACTTCTATCACAAATGTTTCCTTTCCTTTATTGACAACTTGTTACTGTGCATCTCTGGTGGTGGTGGTAATGTCGACTGTTTCTTCTCCCTTTAGAAAGTGATTGACTTCCCACGATCAATCATCGAGAATAATTCTCTTTATGTTTCTACAATCGTTTGTTTGATGCCCATGGAAGCGATGGTAAGAACAAAACTCATGACTTCTATCGCTTTGGCGGTGGTTCCATTCCAACATTCCAAGGTCTTTGGTACATTTTCCATCACAAGTATAGCTTCCCAGATCTTTTCAACGCTAGCATTCGGTGGAGGCATCTTAATCATGTTCCCATCTTGTTCTATGACTTCTCTGCCCTCCACGGTTATTTTGCCTTCGTCCACCATAAGTTTCTTGCATGTGATCTAGCCTCTGAATCTTATTATTTGCATTACGGTTGTAGTAGTTTCTCTCTCGCTCAAACTCTTCTTGATCGTGGCTTCCCATGGCTACTATCTTCTTTGTCCCTCATCGGCTCTCCTTGCCTCTTTGTCCTTGCGAAGTGCTCGCCACTTGTATTTATGAATTGAGGCAACAAGCTTGCGTTCGCGGCGTTAGAGCTTGTATTCGCGATTTGGATAAGAATTCATTTCATTTTGTCTTTCTTCTAAAGCGATGTATTCTTCTGTAATTCTCATGATTCTGCCATCGTGATTGTATTTTTGATTCTAAAAATTTGAATATATAACAAGTTGGTCGCGAAGAGAGCATTCACAAATGAGAGTATGAGATATCTCTCCTCAACCAATCTGCCATTTCGCTACACATGGTCCTCCACCTTATTGTCATTTGTCTTAAGCTCTCGCCAATCCTTTGTTTCAACCCAGAATACATCTTCAATACAGTCGTGAAGAGTTGTTACTTATGTATGCTCCCGGGAATGTGGCTTGTAAATGATTGAATGATGTGATTGTGTTCCTTGGCAGACCTTCAAACCATTTTAGTGCTTCTCCTATTAAGCTTGACGCGAAATATTTGCACAATATGGCATCATGATTCTCCCATTGTAACATACATCTCATGTAAGCCTTAATATGTTGTATCGCACAGGTTGTTCCATCAAAGATGTTGGTTAATGCAGGTAGATTGCACTTAGGAGGTATTCCTCCCATCTGTACTTCTAGCGTGAAAGGGATTCTTCGCGGCTTCTGCGATGGCTTCGTCCAGTTGTCTCCTTCCTCCTTCCCTTCTATTGTTCAGTAATCCTCTCATTTCAGCTAGTTCTCTTAAGATTTGTTCATTTGCCTCAGAATTTGATTCTACTGGTCTTTTTAGCTCTGCTTCTCTCCTTCTTCGCTCGTGCCTATTTTGACCTTCCTGCTCATTATTTTCTCCTCTTCTTTCCTCGCGGCCGCTCTTCTTCGTTTCTTTCGTCAATTCGCACGCCATTATATCGGTTGTTCTCTCTTCTTGGTGGCCTCTCAGCTCTCATCATCTGCACCCTCTCATATTCTTCATTAATATTTCTATTAGTACGATTCTGTTCCCTTCTTCTTTCGCGGTTATCATGGTTATTTTGCCGGATTGCCTCCTCCATCTCTTGATTTTCCATTTCTTCTCTTAGCCTTTCTCTCTCGCGAGCTAGTCGCGCTTGTTCAATGTAGTGTCTCTCAATGTCATCCTCGATCTCTCGGTTTCTTCTCAATTCTTCTCTCCGTGCGGGATTATTCTTCCTTGTAATTTGGGTCATTCGGTTCTTGGAGTTGCATGTTTTCTTGATTTTCCCTATTTCGCTCATTTTGAAGATTTTGGTGAGGAATATAACGATCTTCTATTTCTCCTCTTCTCTCGCCATGCTCTCTATACGGATCTTGTGTTTCTTCCTCGGTATTCTCTGTTGGTAAAACTCTTCTTCTTTCTTCTCCATTCGATCTAGAACTTGATCTCATGCTACTTCTAGATCTCCTACTTTGCAACCTCATATTTTCCATCCTCAATTCATGATTTTGTCTTGTCAAGTTTGCTCGCTCCTCTGCCTCTAGCCGTCTCTCCTCGTGTATTGTTTGTCTCAATCTTTCTAATTTGCCATTTCTTCGTTTCTGGATTCATTTCTCCATTCATCCCTTGCTCCTCCTTGTCCATTGTTCACCACTTCTTTGTTCTCCTTCTCTCTCGTCTTGAATCGGATCTCCAAGTATGTACACTTACTCTATCATAATCCACGGTGCGTTTGCTCTTTGGGGAGATCGGTGGTTGATTTTGATCTTCTCCGTCATTTCTCATATTTATCCTTGACGATTCTCTGTTTCATTCCTCCTTTCTCAGCCAAGTCTCCCACTTCTTCTTACAATCGTTGGTTGCTCTTGTACATTTCTTCTTCTAGCCATCTTTCTTTTCAATGAATTCTTGAGTATCTTTTCCAAATCTCTTCTCTGTTAATCCAAGTTCCTTCCAATTTCTTCGTCAATCTCTTCTTTCGTCCACTGTTTCTAGCGCATATGTAGTAGCAGGATTTCCCACACTACACCCCTCACTATATTTTGGTTAATTAGTCCATTGAAAGTTGTATAATTGAGAATGTTTATTGATTAATTTCATGAATTGTCTACGGGAAAAATAGAATTACACTTAACAAGTAAAACACTCTTAAACTTTCTCTCTCCTAATGACCTGCGCAACAATTCCAAAAAGATCTCTCCCTTTACAACAGACTCACTTAGCCCTTTATATAGGGTAATACACGAGTGGATGACGACTAATCTATCCTTTTATTTCGGAAATGTTCGCGAAGTGTCATGAGATGTACAATCATTTATTCTCATGACACTTCTTAACCCTACTTGAGTTCCATGTCTTTCTGCTTGTTTTGTGTGTCGTTATTCATCGCGTCATTTATTTTAGTTTCATGCGGCTGCCTCGCGACGTTGTTGTTTATTAACCGCGAGCCACGCACGTTGCGATATTATGATCCTACATTGAAACTAAGGGTGTTATTGGTATTGTTAGGGGCCTTGTTTTTGCTTGGAAATCCAACATTTCCCTATACATTCTTGATTTCTCAAATCAATCATACTAATGACACCCCTTTGATGTTCACAGGTTACTATGGTAGCCCAAATACTACAAATGATAAACTTACCTCTTGGAAAATACTTGAGAATCATGTTGTTATCAATTGTTTACCTTGGCTAATTATGGGTGATTTTAACTTGGTGTTACATGAACATGAGAAGTTTAGCAATCACCCTATTGATGTTACTGAAGCTAAAATATTTAATAGCAAAATTTATGATATCTCTCTCTGATGTGGGTATACTGCTTGTCCTTTCATTTGGACTAATAGAAGATTTGGTGAGCATCTTAAAGAGCAAAGACTTGACAAAGGTTTAGCTATGCGACAAGCGGCTCACTATGTTTCCCAACAGTACTATTTCAAACTTCTTTGGTTATTGGGTCAGGTCATATCCCATCCTTCTGACACCAACCCTACTGGAATCATATACCCTTCAAATTCTTTTGTTCCTATCTTAACCATAAAGATTGCAAGATATCTTTCTTGAATGATTGATCAAAGCCACTACGTGCATATAATCGCCGAGAAAGTTGAAGGATGTCAAAATCGAAGTTAAACTGCGGAATAAGGAAGTCTGTGGTAACATTAAAACTAATCTTGAAGACTGCAAAACTAAGACGGATTGGATAACCAATAATGTTTGCAACACCAATCTATCAAGGAAGCTAAAGATAATATAGAAAATTGGTATGATATTCAGGAGATCTTCTGGAAAACTAAAAGCAGATATCAAGCTATAAAATTGGAAGATAGATATACCAAGTACTTCCAAGAATTTGCTAGGAAAAGAATGAGAAGAAATAAGATTGATGTTATTCAGAATGATAAAGGTGAGTGGATTACTGAGAGTCCTAAGGTGACCCAATGCTTTAATGACCACTTTGAAAGAATGGATATTGCTGAAGCCATCACCATTAACCCATATATCTTTAACCTCATACCTTCTTCAATAACCTATGTTGAAAATGACCATCTTATTTCAATACCTGATACCTTAGAAATAAAGAATGTCTTATTCATCATGGAGGGTGACAAAGATCAGATCAAATGGTTTTCCCTAATTTATTTCAAGCTAGCTGGTTCAACCTTGACTCCGACCATAGCTATGATCGATTCTATATTGATTCCATATAGGTTAGGATCGGTCCAACCATAAGATCTTCAATGAAAAATGGACCTTCAATCCTCTTGATTTCATTTCAACTACGAAACAAGTTCGTACGTCATCTTCCTTAAACTCATGTAATTAAACATAGTTTACCAGGTATGAATTCAAACATATGTTCACTACATAATCTAGTAAACAAGTTACAAAGACTATGTCGATATCACAGTTACGAAACTCAAAAGATAAGCATTATGCTTCCAATTCGATATACCAATATAAAGTACTTATCATTATTGATATATATTGTTCCTTGAAACTTTAATCATAATATGATGATCAAGTTTACTATACTAGAATTCATGTATATAACTTTGCATGTTATATTTTCAATCAGAAATGACTTGAAGGCTTATGATATAAAAATGAAAACAAGTCAAGTCATGTATTACTAACCTCGAGTAGAAGGATGATGTCATCGTTGATGTCGATACTAAAATATGACAACCAACCTTGACATACCAACGCTTGGTGGGTTCAATCGATCAATGCTCTAACAAACTTATTAGCGTAAACCTTGTAATTTGTTTTAATAAAATTTCTCTCATATCTAAAATAAAACATGGGTGCATTCCAAGATTTGCAGGGTAATATTTGAGTGATATGATGGTCAAGATAGGATAGAAACTGCTTGTCTTATATGAAATGATATCTCTTGCTAATGTAGGTACTCGCCTATATAAACCACCCGAGATTAAGGGTTATTTGGAATTTGCTCTTAGTTAAGGACAACCCAATGGGATTTGACAAAAGCACAAAATTTTCCAACCAATGTGAATAAAAAAAATTGAGTTTGCCATTACGGTAGAATTTAAACAGATCATCGGATGGATGAGCAGTCATAAGGTGACCGTTGGTAGTCAGTACTTGGTTGATCGAGTGGCCATCTATAACTGCCAATGGTTTGAATCCTAACAGATACTCCACCATTCTCTATTCTCAACTCACACCTTCTTTTCTCTTGTTACAGCATTGATCGGTCAAACTCGCATGCGTTGCTATCTCAAGCATGTTTGTCAATGTAAGTGATCAAAACTATAAGTCTTGATTTCTATCCTATGTAGCTAAAGGTCTCGGACTAGGATAGAAAGTGTAGTTGAGCTCAATAACTCCATGGAAATCATCATACAAGACGAAGGACTACTCGAGGAACCGGTGGAAATTCATCGACTAAAAGTTATGTGGAGACTTGAACTTATCTGTCACTCAAAAGTCTATTTACCATATCTCCTACTCTTGAGACAAAAGTCGTTTAGACGTATAGACTTTCATTATACACATTTGTTATTTCGAGCTGAGTTTAACTCGCCTATCTATTTCTCGAAATATGTGTTGGTAAGCTTTCGCTTTAACCCAATTCATCTTTACCTAGTGACGAAAATCATGATATGTTTCAATCACTTTGGAAATTGCTTTGACGAAAAATGATCTGTGAATAATGGCTATATAACGTTCTCTGAGAATGTTTCAATGATTGAAATGAGAGTTTAGATTACATAACCATTGGTAGGATATAAACATTGTTGTGGAACCACATGTATATATAAGTCCTTATTCCTTGAACCAAGTTTGCGAACTTTGTTGATCAATAGAAATGGAAGTGGCGCAAGCCAAGTCCGCGAACTCAGTCCGCGAACTGGCGGAAGTTCTCACCCAAGAATTTCTGCTGGATTTTGTGTACTCCTTCCGCGAACCCAGTCCGCGAACTTGAGTAGGTTATATTTAAAACCAGTTGTTCTTGAACTAATTTTTATATAAACTAAGGACTGCTTTTGCAAACAGTGGCTATAAAGTTCATGAACCGATTCGAGTGAATCAAACCGTTTTTGCTTCGATTGTGTCTTGTGTAGTTACATAAGATCTAAGAAATTGAACAACTCTTTGACTAGTTCATTTGAGTCATTTGAACTAGTTATGGTGAAAAAGAATATGGTTGATATGAGAGTGATCATATGGTTGACAAACATGCTTGAGATAGCAACGCATGCGATTTTGACCGAGCAATGCTCTAACAATCTCCCCCTTTGTCAATTTTAGTCGCAAAACTATTAATACATATGGAATACAAAAAATAAATAAATTAACTTTTGTAGCTCCTATTCCACATGTCTAATCTTCAACATTACTCGAAATCTTCGCCACTTCCAAGTACTCCAATGACCCCAAAGGTTGTAAGTTTAGCATCATCGTTGTTGAAAATCCGTAGCTATAACAATAAGAAAACAAGAGTTCTCAATCATTGTTATACAGTGTCATAGTATCATTACACAACGTCAAAGTTCAATTGTATCACAACTTCAACAACAATGCTATGGTGATATGTATCACTACCCCTTAGTCAATACTCTATCTCACATGGAAACCATTCCCCCTTACATAATGATCCGAAAACCATATGTATTTGTAGTGTGAACTACATATTAATTCTCCCCCTTTTTGTCAATAAAACTGGCAAAGGTACAAGAACGGGATCCTAATAAAATTTCCGAAATAGACATTTCATGACCAAAAGAAAGAAACACATATCATCTTATTTAGATGCAATCATAAATCCGAAACTAAATGCATTCATCAAGGAGTTTAAAGATACGAGATAACCCCTATAATATTCCACAGCTGCACTCCCCACAAAGATATGGCAATTAAGCGCAAGTTCAAGAAGAACTCTCCCCCATAATATGTCATTCCCGAAAGAACTACAAGAGCGACCTTAATTTTGAAAGAAAAGAAGGATTTCTTTGGACATAACAAATCACATAAAAGTATGAATTTGAATCCAAAATACTCAATTAAATTAACCACAAGAAGTTCATGATTAATTTAATCGATAATGCTCAACACAAGTGAACTTATGAAGACTCAAAAATACTCAATTAGATTAATCACAAGAGAACCCATAATTAATCTAATCAAAATACACAACCAAACTAATCACAAAAGTAATCAATTTAATTGGGCATACTCGACATAAGAGAATCTATGGAGCAATGACTAAGTTAATCATGAAAATAATCAACCCAGTCAAAAAGGCTCAAACATAAGAAGACTTATGGAGTTATAAATAAATAACCAAACAAGGTGATTAATTTAGTTCAAAAATTCTCAACATAAAGTACCTTACGGAACAACAACAAAACTAATCATAAAATAATCAACTTGGTCGTTTAGTGCTCAACATAAGACACATTACGGAGCCTCATAGTAATACATAAAATATGGATCAGGGAAGATCAATTACTGCGGAATACACAAGTATTCAAATACTAGAGAGATAATTGTATTTGAATATGACTTTAACTATACAAGACACAATCGAAGAAAAAACGGTTTGATTCACTCAAATCGGTTCATGAACTTTATAGCCACGGTTTGCAAAAGAATTCCTTAGTTTATATAAACATTAGTTCAAGAACAACCAGTTTTAGATATAACCTACTCAAGTTCGCGGACTGGGTTCGCGTACTTAAGCTCATGGAAGGAGTACACAAACTCCATCATAAATTCTCAGGTGAGAACTTCCGTCAGTTCGCGGACTTGGCTTGCGCCACTTCCATTTCTCTTGATCAACAAAGTTCGCAAACTTTGGTTCAAGGAATAAAGACTTATACATATATGTGTTTCCACAACAATTCTTATATCCTACCAATGGTTATGTAATCTAAACTCTCATTTCAATCATTGAAACATTCTCAGAGAACGTTATATAGCCGTTATTCACAAGACCATTTTTCGTCGAGCAATTTCCAAAGTGATTGAAACATATCATGACTTTCGTCACTAGATAAAGATGAATTCGGTTAAAGCGAAAGCTTACCAACACATATTTCGAGAAATAGATAGGCGAGTTAAACTCGGCTCGAAATAACAAATGTGTATAATGAAAGTTTATATGTCTAAACGACTTTTGTCTCAAGAGTAGGAGATAGAGTAAATAGAATTTTGAGTGACAGATAAGTTCAAGTCTCCACATACCTTTTAGTCGATGAAGTTCCACCGGTTCCTCGAGTAGTCCTTCGTCTTGTATGATGATTGCCATGGAGTTCTTGAGCTCAACTACACTTTCTATCCTAGTCCGAGACCTTGCACCAACAAATGTTAATGTTTGGGTACGGTTCATAAACGCAAAATTGAACATTTCGTTTGTATGTAACAAGCTAAGTTTTCGATCCAACGGTTGAGAAATATTAGCTTGAATCTAATCAGGTTTTCATCTAACGGTGAATATTGAATGCTTTGTTACTAAGCTAACATTGATTGCAAACCCTGATTTGAAAGACTATATAAGGGAGAACTCTAGCAAGTGGGGAAATCGCTAGGCTTATAAGGGATTCTAGTTGATACAGAGTATTTTAATTATAATGCGGAAATATAAAGTAAATGACACATCACGATTTTGTTAACGAGGAAACCGCAAATGCATAAAAACCTCGGGACCTAGTCCAGAATTGAATACTCTCAGAATTAAGCTGCTATACAAAATCTAACAAACTTCGTATAGTTGAGACCAAGCAACTAAACCTATAGTTCACCTAGTTTCTTGATATCCTTGCGCTTAGACATTCAATAAGTGCACGCATTGGAACAATTCCTTTGGATCGTATTCCAAACAGTAAAGGAACAACAAATCTGTTTGGTAACAACTCTCTTGATTATTTCAGATGAAGATATCTCAAGTCATAAGCAAAGGCTCTTATGTTTAACCAATAAACTCCTTTTCCTGGTTAGATAAATCTATCCAACAACTACCGAAGTAGCAGAGTTTAGATTTGCAATCAATCAATATAGAATCAAACAAAAAACTATAAGGTGATGCCGATCTTACACTACTAATCAATCGAATAAATCCGATTCTAGTTGCATCCCAGTCGATCAAGGTTTGTGCACACCCAAAGAAATAAAAACCAAATCAGAAATCTTCTTTGTTTTCAAATCTTCTTTAATATTCAATGAACACCTGCACAACACCACTTGAATCTCTTGTGATCAGTCTCACACAGAACGAAGTCTGTTAATAATGGATTATCACAAGATGTCTTTAGATCTACAAACAGTTCTAAAGATCCCGTTGACACTTCGATCTAGTTTGAGTGAATCTTATATCAGAAACGAAGATTCTTAAGAATAAACAAACTAGGTGCAATCAAAGTTCAACAACCGTTAGTCAATCAAATCAATCAAAAACTAAAACAAACTGCAATTATCCAGTTTCCCACCAACGGTACTCGTAGATTGCTTCTTGATCCCACAGAAGTCTTTAAACGAGCGGTCGTAAGAGATTTCTCCTAATTAGGGTACTTTCCTCTCCTAATGGACGGCTCCACTAAAAACAACAAAAAAATGAAGTTTGAATGGCTCTTAGGATAGTTTGCTCGAAATGCAAACTTGGGTATTTATAGACCAAGGATGTTTGGACACCAAGGAATTTCCAAACCCTAATTATTCTTAAGATATGCAATAAATGTCCAAATCGGTTTTCATAATCGGTTTTCACTAGAAAATCTCCAATTATTAAATGCACATTACCAATTTTTATTGCTGGTAATTAAAAACATATAAAATTAATAACCTTAATTAAAAGATTCTTAATTTATTTCGGTCTGGGATCTCCTTGAGTTATTAAGGAATATCTTTGAACAATGAAAGATAAGAGTTACTGAACATGTTCAAAGTTTGTCGACATCTTTTTCTTTGTAAATCCTTTTTCATATTTACAATCTTGGAATCAATTATACTATACTTCCAAACAAATTTAGAATTGGTTCATTTGTATTCCAAGAACAACTATGTGATTGATCAAATATCAAATCACTAATCATGAGTTTACGGTTCTACCAAACACAAGGATAGGTTCTACCTTAATATGGTTAGTGGGACCGGCTACATCAGTTACCAGGATCGTTTACATCAATTACCAGGACCGATTACCATATTCTCATGGTATTACTTGTGATCGGTTACACAAGTCAACATGATCGGTTACACCAATTACTAGGACCAGTTACGCTAATTACAAGGATCGATTACACAACTCTTTTGTGATCGGTCATACCAATTACTAGGATCGGTTACACCAATTACAAATATCGATCATACCATCTTAGGTGATTACTTAGGATCGGTTACACTAATAAAAGTCATACCAATACATAAGTCAGGCACTGTGACTAGTTTTACCAAGATACATAACAAGTTATGATCGGTTCTATTAACTCATACATATTGGTAATCCAAAGATATGCAATGAATAACAATACCAATAAGCCTAGCGATTTCCCTTTCGATTCATAAAACAAGTTCATGAATGTACTTCCTTTAAACAATTGTAAACATTGTTTCCTAGGATGAAATCTTCACCTTTACCCATACACATAATCAAAATAGCATTCATACGAATATGTCGATGTCTTATATACGAAGTTCAAAAGATAAGTGTTATACTTTGTATTCTAATTCCTTATACTTTGTGATCATGTGATCATGTCTCACTACTAAGTATAATCATTCCACTGACTTCACAATTATGTTTTCAATATATACGACTTGAAAGATGCGTTAGGAATGAAACAGTTCAAGTTAAAATATTACTAACCTCAAGAGGAAGGATGATGACATCGTTGTAGCTTGTTACTTCTTCACATTATTCAAGTCTTGAGTAATACTTGTATGTCTCATAATCCTAATATTTCTAGTCTAACCTATACGAAGTTGTCTCTAGTTACGTAATCAAGCGACTCTTTAATTTGAGTTTTGATTCACTAAAATATGACAACCAAACTTGAAATACCAATGCTTGGTGGGTTCAACCAAGCTATGCCCTAACAATAAAGAAAACCTCAAACAACTGGGATCTTTGAATCCACGACACAATTCTTGTGTCTCCTGGTTGTAAACTAGATTCGTCCTCTCCATTAAACCTTTTTAGTTTTAGCGACTAAAAAGACTTCACCTAGGGATTCGTGAAGCCATGTCCAACTATCTTTATCTTGATAGTTCGTGTATCATAATCTTGATACCGTTTGTTGAGCCATAAGCTACAACTAGCGATATAGAGAGAGATCACAAAGTTTTTTGTCTCAGACTTTGTGCTTCCATATGTATAATCCTCAAGAACAATTATTTGTTGAAATTGGAGTAGGAATTACTTGTGAGGTGAATAATAATCTAGGTTGCTCTTCGGGAGTCGTAAGTACTGAATTTTGAGGTTTACTAGACTTTGAATATTGCAATCGATTTCCTATCTCACCTTGATCTTTGATCAAAACGGAAATCATATATAGGCTTATCTGTGGGAGGCAGATTGGTTTAAAGTCTTCAATTGAGTTGAATCAACTCTTAGGCTGTAAAGGACGTCATATAAGGAATCAATTGCGTGGAGTCTTGCAATATTCAAGGGGCGTAAGGAGTGCGACTGTAATTGAATCGCTGTATAACGGTAAATTCGGTCTCAATTACATTCCAGTCCGAATTTTTGATAATAGGCTAGTGTCTGTAGCGGCTTAATAAAGTTTGGTGTCCAAATCTGGACAAGATCCCGAGGTTTTCTGCAATTGCGATTTTCTCGTTAACAAAATTTCCTGTAACTGTGTTCATGGTATTGTTTATCTTTAAAATTTAAATATCATAGATTGTACGTTCAAAGTAGATATATCCATCCTTCTTTGTTGGATACGACTTGATTGATCTTGGATATTGATCTTTGGAATCGTCCAATAACTCTCATGATATAATCAGGTTTTTATCTGAGTACATATTGATTGTGAGAGTAAGATATATAAACTCTCGTTATAATTCCTGATTGAGATTCATTAAGTTGTAACTCTCGAAATTGCAATTGAGTTTAGTCCATACAGGTTGCCTAAGAAAAAGTTGGTGGTATATATTGATACCCCGCATTTTCAACGGGTTTTGATTCAAATAAGTTAAAAATCAAGATGAAGTTAATATTTTTCGTAAGTGTAGATGGTGAAATTTGGATAAGGGGAAAAAGTGACATTTCAACCCCTATCGCGGGAATTCAACTCTCACGGAGAGAATAAGCCCTTGGCCCTCAAGGCATCCTTAGCCACGATTTCTAGTATACGTCCCGCGAGACACTGCTGGTCGTGATGTCATGATTCCTAGCGTACATCCTTGACGAGATACTGCTGGTCACGTAGGTTATGTAGAGCGTAAACGTCCCCAGCAGACTTATGAACCAAAACAGCCACAATTCCAGCATGTCTTCGCGAGACGCAGCTGATTGTGATGCCATGATTCCTAGTATACATCCTCAACGAGATGCTGCTGGTCGTGTAGGCTCTGTAGATGCGTAAATACGTCCCCGACGGACTTATGACCCAGAGCGGAGATATACATATCTCCTGTAAGCACGACTCACCCTATTTGAGATCAAGGACTGATTCCTAGTACATCATCGCGAGATACACTGGTTATGTCTGCTCTAAGATCCGACTCGACTTACTAAGGTTTCGGATAACTCCTAGGACATCCCTGCGAGATACGCTTGTTATTCTACCTCTGAGCCCTTTTGACAGACTCATAAAACATCCTTTCGAGATACACTGGTCTTGTTGGATCATCATATGGACACACAGTTGATTCCTAGCACATCTATGCAAGATATGCTGGTCAAATACAAGTGAGCCAAAGTCTCGCAGAGACATTAATCGGATGTACAAAGCCTTTATATCTCTCCCGGATGAGTCCCAGCTGACCACTGAGAGATTCAAATCCGTTCAGAAAATCTTCGGAGAGATTTTCATATGTCTGTAAAATCTCGGAGAGATTCAAATTTCTCTGCAAAATCGCGGAGAGATTTTGAGCTGTCCGCAAAATTTCGGAGAAATTCAAATCTCTACAAAATCATGGAGAGATTTTGAGCCGTCCGCAAAATCTCTCTGTAAAATCACGGAGAGATTCAAATCTGTCTGCAAAATCACGGAGAGATTTTGAGCCGTCCGTAAAATCTCGGAGAGATTCAAATCTCTCTGCAAAATTACGAAGAGATTTTGTTCCATCTGCAAAATCTCGGAGATATTCAAATCTCTTCGCAAATCTTGGAGAGATTCAGATCTCTTCATAAAAATTCGGAGAGATTAAAATCTCTCCTCAAATTCTCAAACAGATTTACATGATAGGCACACGCCTTACCTAGTGCTCAAGCCTATTTCTAAGCCTCTCAAATACACTCACGGCTAGTAAATTGAGCCTGAACTATAGATCGCCATTCAAAAACGTGGATAAGCTCTTTTGAGTTACGTGTGCTCAACAAAGGGACCCACAAACAATAATACGGTCTTCACATGACATATGTGACCGGCCATGGAAAAAGGGATATCAGCCTCAGCTCCTCTCACAATCTGCACACGATTCCTGAGGAATTTCATACCCTTTCACGTGACTCATCCAAGTCATTATCACAAATTAGAGAATATCTCTCTATCTTGGCCAACTCGGCTAAAGAGAATATTTCTCTGAACACATCATCACAAAGTCGACTCAACTTCACACAAATGGGGGGATATCAATTAGGGTTTTGGTCTGGCGGTGTACGGCACGCGTGAGGAATACTCGGCTTATTTCTCACCGCATAAGAGTAAAGGCGGTGGAATAATGAGATAAACTCAACCTAGTTTATCCCTATTCCTGAAGAGACGGGAGAATTGCTCCGTACGGCACGGAAAGCAATCCTTATCTTCACCGACCTGAGATTAGAGAATTCAGCTATAAATAGGTCCTCTATTTTTCCTAGCTACGATCATCTTTCTGATAACCTTTCAGAGTAATTCATCTTCAAACCCTAGAATTCCATGATCTCTGTCTTCATCTGGTTCCCTCCCTAAGACCAACCCTAAATCTCTTTCATGTGACTGAAGCAGCCTTTGAACGGCCACTGTGTGTGGTTTAGGCGAAGATTGTTCGTGCTCAACCTCCCGTAACTCACTTTACGAATCCTTAGAATCCCACTTCTAACCTCTCTCGGATTTTAGGTAACTACATTTTGGCGACCACAATGGGAGGTTGCTCACTCAGTTACAGATATCAATCATGGGGTCTTAGGAAGGAAGACGATTCCACCAATCCAAACATGAAAAACGTTCCATTTATTCAGTTTCTCTAAATAAATTATAGGTTTAGCCGAGAGAGTTATCCATACCAGCACTTTCTCTCTCTTTTGATTTTGACCTTAGTGAATAGGTTAGTGCGTCCCGAATCACATGGATCTCTTCCTCCATAACAAAACTCCCTAGTAACCTATTTTCATAAATATCTACTGCTATTCCTTCAAAACATTGGATACAGACCAAGGAGAACTCCCGGAGACTCTAAAAAATCTTGCAAAATCTTAAATCGACATCCAGACTTATCTGAAAACGCCTTTAGAGTTGCCAGTAGGAATAAATCCAACAAATATAGATCAAGTACACGTTTCCTAAAGAGGGATTACTAAAACTGCTGAGAATAGCACTGACGGGATGTTGCCTGCAATCGACCTCACCGGAGAAGATAAAGCTTATTACGAACGCGAAAGAGCAAATGAGCAATCATCCGACCGAACTTATCACTCTCAAGGACCAGATGACGCTCTAAACTTGGAGACTCTGACGAATATTTTCTCAAAAATTCGTTTAGGTCAAGGGCCCTCAACCTGATCATATGGGACTCGGGAAGTTTACTTCACTTTACTATTTTACTTATAACTCTTTCATTCTGTATCATATTGACCTAGTTATTTTGCTGTCGGATTTGTCTTTTCGTCGTTTACAGGATAAACTTAGCGAAAACTTGGAAAGGTTCCAAAAAATTTGTGAGGTAGGCAAAAGCTTTGCAGAGCCACATAAGGTCATAAATCTCCAACAGAGATACATCTTGTCGTTTTCGTGTTTCAGAGGATCATGACCAGAACGCGACAAAATATAAGACGAGACTAGCTTCCAAGACATTGTTCCGCCAAAGCTCAAACTTATTTGAAGATTCAAATCCGCCGTTCGATATGCTATCTCAACACCCATCCCGTCAGAAATAAAATGAGTCCTACCGATTGTTTGACTAAGTCTCGATGAGCCTCCATCTCGGCTACACCAAAGATTATCCGGTATCATTTTTCGATGGGACCTCAGGTCACCCAAGAAGGAGAAGGAGAATTTCTTCGCACCTGAACCTACAAATTGAAAAGAAATCCAAAGTGATGCCAAGATAAAATTTCATTACTCGACAACCAACTACAACCAACTACTGTCACTGAAGTAATACAAGAGAAGGATTCGAGATCATAGCTTCAGGATACACGCTACTCATTCATATGCATACTAGAAGTTCCCTCGGTCAATGCCTCTTCTATCGAGAAAATTCACTTGACAGGTTATTCCATGAGTCGGGTTCAGACGCGATAAGCGAAGGACAAGATATGACGATCACATATTTCTTCATGTCAAAACACGACTCCTCCACGTGAAGAATTACCTAGCGGATTCCCAGAGAACTCTCCCATCAATAAAGCAAACAAAAATCGACTGCGCAGTTAGACCCGAGTGTATGCATTACCCTGTTGGTATTAGAAGGCATATACTACTCTCAAGTTCGGTTGAGCATCCTCCAAAAATAAGAATAAATCTCAACGGATAATTTTGCTACAAAAGTTCACATGAATCACTGTAAAGACAACTAGTAGAGGTGGAACAACAACTTCATATTGTCCACAAAGACACATGCGGCAATATCTCGACATGACTCTCCAAAGACGACTGCAGCCCACAGATTATCGCTTGCCCGCCTTAAAGACTCAATCTCGTAAGCTACAAAGGGTCTTACTTCATTCTCCAAACGTCCCGAGTCAATGGGAATCCCTAGTATTATATCAAACTGGGGACTAACGGAGAATCGTGCATTACATACCTGCATGGCCAATAGGAGGTGGCCCAGAAATCCAGTTTTCACACAACAAATTTAGAAACGATCAGCGCATGAGTCTCAAAAGATCGGGACACATCAAGACCATTCAACTCAACAAACCCACAACACAATATGTTATTACTTGGGATTAGGTGACTAGAGATTGGCCTTTAAAATCGTGAAGGGGACTTGTTTTGATAAATCTCGCATCTCTCTATGGTCTCGTCGAATTCTTCTCCGTCAGCATCTATACTCAGCAATTGCAACCATGTCCCGGATCCTGACTGAAGATGAGATGTTTTAGGGTTTTATACACGTGTACCAGAACTATATCAAGTAGAAGAATCATTCAAATTATCCCTCAATAATAAACGCATGCAGGAGCAAACTAGGGTTCACAATCGGTTTGAGGAGGAGTCTATAGTTTCAACTCTACTCATACTTTAGTCACATAACTTGACGAACTGAGACAAATGGGTAGATAATTCAACAACACGCCCTTGATGAAAAATATCCGTCTATTTATCTCCTACCACGTGTTAAAAGGGAATTATGTTTCGAAATATGGTTCAAGAGATATCATCAAAACACTTGAAGGAATGTATAAGCATTTGTAAATCCATATATTTCCGAGTCCAACTTCAAGTGGAATTATCACACGAAAACAATCTCGGATCTTAATTTTTCTCTATAATATATGAAAGGAGTGTCTTTTACGTTCGATAGTTGGGGTCAACCCCTTTGAAATCGGACATCAAACGAAGTTTCTACAACCTCTGGAGTGAAGATCGCGCGAGGAAAGACTTCATATTACGAATTTTACTTAGGTTTTTCTCCCACTCGCATATGCAACAGAGCCAGCTAGGGTTTGCACAAATTAAGAACTCATGAGTCTTCCTTTACCAGATGCATACAGAAAAGGTCCAGAAAAGGAAAATATCAACCCTAAAGAACAAAGGCCCCTAAAGAAAATGTATTATTTCATGTTCAACTGCTTCACTTTGGCCTATGCATCTCGAGCCGCCTGCTTAGCATGTTCCAGCTCTTCATCTACCATGCTTTATTCCAGATTAAGAAACTCTCTAAAATACGAGGACCTGGACTCAACTCACCCCGACGGATCCTAACAGAATTGAGCCACTCGCAACCACCTCATATTGAAAGCAAAGATTCTCACGGGTTGTCACTAAGTTTCCCATGTTTACATGATCATCAGAAGCAAGACTGTTCGGAGTTATCATTCTCACGATATAATCTGTCTCCCGCCTCATCCGCATTCAACCAAGGTCGAACTCGTTCTCACCATGAAGAGTACTCTACAAACAAAGAGAAGATCAGATAAGGCTGCAAATTTCAAACTACATAAGTTAAAATCAAGGGAGCAAGAACACATGACTATGGTTTGATTTACATGAAGACCAGTCTTTTCCCCTAAAACCTCCTCATATAGTCCCTTCAAGCTTTGTTACATACAATCCCTTCAAGCCTTGTCCTCTCCTAATCTCGTCAAGCATTGTCTTATACTAATCCCTTCAAGTATACCCTCATACTTAGAGATCTTACCATTATTTGAATCCTAAGAAAGCTAATCCACGTCCCCAAGTATAATCATAGGTTTCATTCAAACCCATATTCCTCAAAGAGCCACAGAAAATACTTTTTGTATAACAAAGGGTAAAACGTATAAGCACGCCACGGGCACTTTTTTGTCTCAAGGGGATCAAATTAACGACCTATGACAATATAACGAAGTTTAATTAGGTCATAACACTCCAAGGGTTAGTTTCCTAAGAGTCTCAATGCATCAAGGGTTCAAACGCAACAAAGACTCCTATGGAAAGGAGATATCCGCACATTCCAGCGTGAAGACTCGAAAACTGATGACAATGCATAAGGAATTTCAGGGTGCTTCCTAAGTAAAATATTTTCCCATACGTCTTCTCAACAACATATCAAAAGGGAGCCTCAAACGGACAAACGATCTAGGATATGTGGTCCTAATACCGAAGTAAGTGTAATCTGAAAAACTCCTGAAATTTTATACGAGATTTCTGAAGTCAAAAATACATGGATTTAATTAGCCAAACGAGCTCGGAATCAAGTCATTATTTTTGCATTAGAAAGCCTATTCTCTTTTATTTCAAATTTGGTGCCGTGGACTCAAATCAGAATCCGGATGAAAAGTTTACAACCATTCTCCCTAAGTATCTCAAATCTGAAGTTTTTTTTGACGAACACCTAAACAAAGTGAATCCTTGACAAATACGACTATTTCTATTTATTCAATGGTTGAAGGAATATGAATATATGATCAAGGAGGGATAAATACCAAGACTTACCGAATATGACTCTATGGAGAACGAAGTATGGGTATCTATATCAACAAACTCAAGATGATAAGTACTTCTGTTAACTTATATGTCATCAGTTTGAAGATTAGTATCGTTTTGAAAGAAGAACAAGGTTACCATCTATGCAAAAGGGAGATGCTATCACTCAGCACGCCATTATTAAGAACTCAATTCAAGTACACCAAGCATTAAAAGTTAGCACGCGAATTTCCTTTAGAGTGCAATATAAATCCTACTTCAGATAAAAGGATGAATCTCACTTGAACAAGGAAACCAACTTCCAAAAGGAGTCCAAGACGTGTTCTACTTGTTTCTATCCTTACCCAAGTAAATCAAAATTCATTCCGAAGTTTCTCCACCTCCTTGAACGCAGACTTATCAAGAAAAAAGGTGTAAGTAAACACGAAGTGCCCCTAGTTCGATATTTTGGCTATTTTTGAAGAAAAGGGGATTTGGCTAAGAGAAGTGATCAAGTTCTTATCCAATCATGGAACCAGAACCATACACATGGTTTTCAAGTTACCTCAGCCTCCAATGCGTCCAAATAGAGTTCAAGACAAGCAAGGAAAGGAATTTTCAGAGAAGGCAAAGGAATTCAACTTAAACGAGGAATTCTACTGTGAATAAAATTCGTGGAACATACTGGACCGATTTCTAAACCTAGTACACGTCCAAAATACTTCTCTTTTCAATTTGATTTCAAAAAGGGAAGCCTTGAAGCAAAAGGAAAAAGAATTGGAGTTAAAAGAGGAAATTAGAGGAATTTGGATCAAATAAGGAAACTGAGTGTTTTCTTTCTTCTAAAAATTCCTCCAAACCGTGGACGATCCATTTTCATGCATGAGGATGCTCTCATATGCCAGTGTGACGTGATTTATTCTCTCGTAATTTTTTTAGAGGGATCAAAGTCGAAGAGAATTAGGGTTTTGACGAAAATAACCATAATTTCAAGAATTTGGTGAAAAAAAGGGATTTATTCTAAAAGAGAAGGGATCGAGCCTCTCCCATCCTCTTGGAAGGTTCTCTAAGCCTCTCTCAATCCCTTTTAGATCATTACTTTTCAACAAAAACGAGCTCATAAGGGATTTTGACCAAAATACCCTTAGATTGCAATTTTGAGTATTTTCAAAGAAGAAAGCCTTAATACAGCCAGAGACCGACCAAGCTATCATATACTCATTCCAAATGCCTCATACACATGAATAGTGAGTTCTATAAATGTTCTAAGAAGAACGGGATTGAAACGGAATCCAGAAAAGCGGAATCTAAAAGAAAATAAGGGAATTTAGCTCAAAAGGGAAGTTTGAGTTCATAATTTTCAAAACCAAGACCAGACATGGACCTCTCTCCCTCTCCCAAGTCGTGACCATGCCTAAGGAATCTCACGAAGTCTTTCATGTCAGAAACAATCAGGCTCATATTGGTTTTTGACGAAAATACCCAAAGATAGACATTTTCTCTCGGAAAAGGAGTGTCTGATTAGTATAAGGGATTGGACGAGTTCTCATCATACAAGCTGCTAACCCCTCAAGATATATGCATTGATTCCAAGCCTCGTCAAGCCTTTCCAGAGTGTCTGAAGGAGTCATACACGAAGAAACAAAAAATTAGGCTTTGGGTACAGTAAAAGCCTGAATTCATAATTTACATGGGATAGGGATTCCGTAACTTCAAAAGTAAGTGTCCATCTTTTGTCACGACCCTTCACCAACATCAAGTCCATCCAGGAACCATTCAAAATTTTCTTTTCCCCACATACTCGCCTATTCAGAAAGCTCAAGGATGCACAAAGAGAGAAAATTAGGGTTTTGACCAAGTAAACTCTAATTAACATATTCCATTCGTTCAATACGGAAATTTTGTCTCATCAAGACTTCATTATCATGTCATTAACATCCAACACAAAGTCTCAGGAAATTCCAAGGTCCAGAATTGATTCCAAGATCAGAGTCATAACAATGGAAGGCTAAACATCAATTTGAGGATTCTGAAAGTCTAAAAGAACGAATGAATTGTAACTTCCGTACGGATGACTTGTTACTATCTATATACTCATCATAGAGCAATCTATGTTCTACTCTGAGTAGGGGACTTAATGTAGATGCTGAAATTTGGATAAGGGGCAACAATGACATTTCAACCCTATAGGCAGAATTCAACTCTCACGGGAGAGATTAAGCCCTTGGCCCTCAAGGCATCTTTAGCCACGATTTCTAGTATACATCCCCGCGAGACACTGCTGGTCGTGATGCCGTGATTCCTAGCGCACATCCTCGACAAGATACTACTGGTCACGTAGGTTCTGTAGAGCATAAACGTCCCCGACAGACTTATGAACCAGAACAACCACAATTCTAGCATGTCTTCGCGACACACAGCTGATTGTGATGCCATGATTCCTAGTATACATCCTCAACGAGATGCTACTGGTCATGTAGGCTCTGTAGATGCGTAAATACGTCCTCGACGGACTTATGACCCAGAGCGCAGATATACATATCTCCTGTAAGCACGACTCACCCTATTTGAGATCAAGGACTGATTCCTAGTACATCATCGCGAGATACACTGGTCATGTCTTCTCTAGGCCCTGACTCGACTTACTAAGGTTTCAGATAACTCTTAGGACATCCAAGCGAGATACGCTGGTTATTCTACCTCTGAGCCCTTTCGACAAATTCCTAGAACATCCTTTCGAGATACACTGGTCTTGTTGGATCATCATATGGACACACAGTTGATTCCTAGCACATCTCTGCAAGATATGCTGGTCAAAGACAAGTGAGACAAAGTCTCGCAGAGACATTAATCGGGCGTACAAAGCCTTTTCTCTCTCTCCCGACCGAGTCCCAAATGACCACAGAGAGATTCAGATCCGTTAAGAAAATCTCCTGAGAGATTTTGATCCGTCTGCAAAATCTCGGAGAGATTCAAATCTCTCTACAAAATCACGGAGAGATTTTGAGCTGTCCACAAAATCTTAGAGAAATTCAAATCTCTCTGCAAAATCACAGAGAGATTATGAGACATCCGCAAAATCTCGGAGAGATTCAAATCCATCTGCAAAATCTCAGAGAGATTTTGTTCCATCTGCAAAATCTCGGAGAGATTCAAATCTCTTTATAAAATCTCGGAGAGATTCAAATCTCTCCTCAAAATCTCGGACAGATTTACATGATAGGCACACGCCTTACCTAGTGCTCAAGCCTATTTCTTAGCCTCTCAGATACACTCACGGCTAGAAAATTGAGACTGAACTATACATTTCTATTCGAAAACGTGGATAAGCTCTCTTGAGCTCCGCATGCTCAACAAAGGGACCCACAAACAATAATACAGTCTTCACATGACATATGTGACCGGCCATGGAAAGAGGGATATCAGCCTCAGCTCCTCTCACACTCTGCACACGATTCCGAGGAATTCCATACCCTTTCACGTGACTCATCCTAGTCATCCTCACAAATCAGAGAATATCTCTCTATCTTGGCCAACTCGGCTAAAATGAATATTTCTCTCAACACATCATCACAAAGGCTGACTCAGCTTCACACAAATGGGGGGATATCAATTAGGGTTTTGGTCTGGCGGTCTACGACACGTGTGAGGAATACCCGGCTTATTTCTCTCCGCATAAGAAAGTAAAGGCGGTGGAATAATGAGATAAACTCAACCTAGTTTATCCATATTCCTGAAGAGGCGGGAGAATTGTTCCGCACGGCACGAAAAGCAATCCTTATCTTTACCGACCTGAGATTAGAGAATTCAATTATAAATAGGTCCTCTATTTTTCCAAGCTACAATCATCTTTCTGATAACCTCTCAGTGTAATTCTTCTTCAAACCCTAGGATTCTCTGATCTCTCTCTCTTCATCTGCTTCCCTCCCTAAGACCAGCCCTAAATCTCTTCTATGTGATTGAAGCAGCCTTTGAACGACCACTATGCGTGGTTTAGGTGAAGACTGTTCGTGCTCAACCTCCCGTAACTCACTTCAGAAACCTTAGAATCCCTCTTCTAACCTCTCTCAGATTTTAGGTAACTACAGTAAGACATTAATGAACTTTTTGTTGTTGTTGTTGTTGTGCAATTTGAGTTTGGAGGTGAATAATCTCTATTTTTGTGACTGGCTTTCTAAAAACAGTTTGCCGATTTGATATGAAACATTTTTTGATGGTGGAGGTGGATTAGTAGGGGTTTATTGGTCCGAATCAGAAAATTATATAGAATCGGTTAAAATCAATGAGCCAACTACGATTTTTGCTCTCCTCGGATTCCCTTTTGCTCTCCCGTTAACGAAAATCCAAAATTTTTACCAATTTAATTAGGTTTTGTGTAGAGGGTACAGTATCTTTGGACCTTTTAAACACCCTTTATCGCCTTACTCTAGGTGGAATTCGAAACCTACAAGACCCAAATAGTTTTTATATGTTCCAAAACGACTAGGTTTTATTACCTGGCTAAATTGGGGCCTATGGATTTCTTCATCCACCCCATAGAAAATAATAAGGGGTGTCTAAGTTTGATGAAACTACCGTTTTACCCTCTATGAAATTTTACCGTGTATGAAATTTTAATACTACCAATTTATCCTCATTAAATCCTAATAAATTTATAAATAAATAAATCAAATCAAATCAAAATCATTTCTAATTCCATTTCCATTTCCATTAAAATTAAGAATTCAAAATCAAACGAAAATATTGTCGATAATCACCAAATTCACTAAAATAGGTAATTTTTCGTTTTAGCTCGAATCAGGTAGTTTTCTATTAACCCAATCCCATAGAGTAGGTTTCAATACCATGTAATCACTCAAACAATCCAAATTTTTAAATCAAATTTTTTTTGGGTTATAAGAATCGGTCTACGTCAATGCACTTGAAAACCGATTTCATTTAGAAACGGTTGTTGTTTATGCCCACACAGACCGATTTTCCTGGATGGGCATTCTGGTTGGAGGAAATTGAACCAGAATCGGTTTACGTTAATGCCCACATAGCAGGTCACGGTATGGAAGAGATAATTATTATTTTTTATTTTATTTTTGTTAGAAACAAATTACATGAACATTATACTCGAATTGAAAACGGGTATAACTTTATACTCGAATTGAAAACGAGTATAACATCTTAAATGATCTGAGATTGAGTATGAAGTCATACTCATTCTTAACTCGGGTACAGAATGAATTTTAATTTTATTTGATGTTTAACGACACATAATTCACAGATAAAAAAGAAAAATTTTACCCACAATCGGTTTATGTTCATGCCCATATAAACCGATTCTGGATAATCGGTTGATTTTTATGTCCATATAAACCGATTATGGGTAGAAGCAAGTCTCAAAAAATCTTTGTATGTTTTTGAGGTTACAATCGGTTGATACCAATGACAACATAAACCGATTATGAGTTGGTGTTCTTTAAAAAAATTCAAATTTTCAAATTTTTTTATGTTCAGATGATTCATTAACACAAGTTAATTTCACATCTAACACGATATTTAACCACTAATCACCGAATTAACACTAATTAATCAAATGTAAATTAGTCATTAAAAAATAATTTGTTAAGGGGTTTTCCATTTTACTTCAAAATGTCTTTTATTTTGTCACGTAGTGATGGCCCAAATTAATCACCATATGCCCCAATTTAGCCAGGATTTGTCACGAGCAAAGGAAGAGAATGAGCATCCTCTTTTTGTTTCAATCCGTTATTTTTTTTTTATATTATTTTTTTACCATGGTCTTTATTTATATACTTCTAAATCTACCGATGTGAAACGTTAGATTTGGGCCAGTAATCAATCAATATGTTAGTATGTTGACTACCAGAAATTTAATGCATCCAGCTGCAAGATCTTTACTCCTTCAAGCACGCCCATATAACCATAGTGGTTCAACGACTCTATGGGTGACGCCATGAGTGACGTCCCAGCTAGTATTATTTTACTTTTTATTATTTTTGGAGCATGCCGACTCGACTGAATTCAAAGGATCAAGTTTTTGACTAATGATAAATTTTAATATTGCATGAGGTAAATTAATGCTTCTAAGTCTGAATGTTTGCAAAATGAAACGCTTATAAATCTAGGGAAGCTGCATCATCATTTGAGCAACAACAACAACAGCAATATGGGAGAAGAATCAGTGAAGTTAATTGGATCTTGGTTCAGTCCTTTCAGTTTCAGGGTTAAATGTGGTTTAGATTTAAAAGGTATCGAATATGATTTCTTACTGGAAGATTTAATGAAGAAGCGTAGACCATTGTTGGAGGAGTACAACCCGGTTTACAATAAGCAGAACCATAAGATACCAGTTTTTGTTCATCGTGGAAAATCTATGATAGAGTCCATGATTATCCTCGAGTACATCGAAGAAACTTGGCCGGATCGCTATCCGTTACTACCGAAAGACGCATACGAGAAATCTATTGCTAGGTTCTGGATTAAATTCATTGAAGACAAGGTAATTTAATTCATCTCATAAACTCTATTTAAATTTCATGCATCCTTCATTTCTCTCATTCCGGTTTTGTTTGTTAATTTGCAGACTGCCACCTTTTTTAAGTTTTTCCTAACGTCAGGGGAAGAGTGTGAGAAGGCACAAGGAGAAATATTAGAGATATTGAAAACCATTGAAACACAAAGTGCAATTAAAAATGATAATTGTAAGTTTTTTGGTGGTGATAAGATTAATGCCGTTGACTTGGCATTTGCAGCTTTAGCTTACTGGCAAGGAGGTATGGAAAAAGTAGCAGGAGTTACGCTTCTTGAAGCACATACATTTCCTAAAGTTCATGCCTGGACTGAAGCGTTCAAAAAAGATCCAGTTATAGCGAAAAATCTCCCAAACTATGAGGAATTGTTGGTCTTTTTCGAAAACGCGAAGAAGTATGGGTACCTGCAGACACCACCTAAATAAGTTATCCTTCCCAAATCTCTATTGAGAAGCTGTACAAGATTATAGGGTGAAGATTGTTTTGTTTTACATACATTTGGTAACCTTGTAAAATTTGCAAACCACTTTAGCAATCTTGAAACTGTTTCTGTGGGCTTCTTGCTTTCATTTTGTATTCTGTCTATGGGCTTTTATATTTGAATAAAAGTAGTGTAATCTTTGCAGGTAAATTGCTTATCAATAGTTCCTCCACCATTAAAATGTAGTCTGTTTGAATAGCTTCATTCAGTGAGCTCCGTCTCTTTTACAATTCTCGTTAAGGATGAAATATTCATTGGTGCTGAACATGTAATCCAAATTCATCATGTTGGTTACTGTTGCCAATCTCACTGTGTGGGAGACCTGTTAGTGGGCTTGGCCGAAATGGAACACTTTTTCTGCTCTAAAGATGAATCATAAGTTTTTCAGAGCAAAAAAATATATCATAACTTACTGCAGTTGTTACTGGAAAGGATAAAATCTGCAGGTATCTGAGAGCAGTTTCTTGCAATTAATAACAGGAGCGCACCCACGCTATAGGAAGTCCGGACCCAGAGTATGCACATTCAGACAATAACTGGCTTAGGAACAACACCAAACTGATAAGGCCTAAATTGTTCTCACAGTTCATAACCTATACCATAAGCTACAAGACACTTAATCAAAACCCAATACTTCAATTTTTCAACACAATGGTGAAGTATGTCAACAGTAAGTTAGGCAGAACACATACATGAGCCAAAAGCCAACAAGACAGAATTCGTATAACTTTATTCATAAAAACTAATGATCCCAGTTAAGAAAACATCAAGTAATTAACTAAGTAACGACAATAAACATTAGTAATTTTATAGCCATGATCACTTACTCTAAAATGTCTCCCTATACATCTTTGTTATTTGCCGCTGCATCAGAACTTTACATCTCCAGAGATTATCAAGTTAATTTGTCATATCATTGATTAAGATTTGAGAGAGTGAGAGCTCTATCCTATCTTCCTCCTCTTCTCTTTTGTCTTTCTCCTCCTTCCTTGTCCCTGTCCTTCTCCCTGTTCTCCTTGTCCTTGTTCTCCTCGTCCTTCTACTTCTACTTTTCCATATCCTTCACCTTCTCCTGCTTTTTCTTCCCCCTCCTTCATTAATTTTCCTCCATTTTCCTCCCTCTCCTTCGTTAACTTTCCTGCTTCTTCCTCCCTCTCCTTCATAAATCTTTCATGAAAACGTAGAAAGGATTCTTCAAAGAATCCAATTCTTGAGTATTTCGTAATTCGTTTATCTAAAATAGAAGCATGCTTGACTTGTTCTTCGGATAGTACATCGGGAGAATCTTCTTCTTTGGGTTCTTTTCTTTTTCTAGAACGAGCACATTTTTGGGTTCTCCCATCTTTTGTGTTCTTATGCGCGCCCATTAAAAGAAAATGGATAAACAAACACAAACCTACAAAGTACATGGTAATTGATATTAATTCCTTAAATGGATCACCCAGTGCTACTACCATTAATGTTAAACAAATTCATGGTAGCTTAAAAGCTCGGTACCCCCTACGTTCCACATAAAACTCAGGGTACATCAGCTCATTAAAGAAAAAAACTCGTTTTAGACTACCTCACAAAATTTTAAATAAAGAATAGGTATATATTTCATGACGGATGCGAACCATAATCCGTAAAATTTGAAGACTATTTGGTTTGTATATAATAGTAAATCAAAATCAGTAGCTCCATTACAAACTCATGACATGACAACAAAAGCCTTAGAAACCTCAATCAATAGGGCCATTTTACCTGCCTTTATGTAACACTTCTAAAGAGCTTCAAATTGGCAGAATCTTTTCGAATCGAAACAAACGTTTAAACATTTCTTTTAATACAAAACTAAAATACAATCAATTAAAGACTCCAGTCAAGTAAATTACTAATAACATTATTTTTCATTCACACAAAACCCCTAAATTTCAATCTAAAAAATACCACATAAATGTCTTGTAGCATATATCTTATCTAACTCGCCTTACAAACCGAAGTACCCGAGGAAAGGGTTGTCCAACGCATATACATTGCACAAATTTATGTTGCTCTGGCGACGAGGGACAATTTAACATGTAGAACTTTTCGAATGTGTTTGTGGGTATACTTACTTATTTGTTTCAGTTCTATTGCTTTCCATACTTCTGTCTTTGAAGAGTTCTTGTAACTTAAGAATTTGGTATTTCTAGCTAACAAGTTTTATTTGTGATCTATTTTCAGGTTTCAATGTCATCAACTGATACCAGCATTATACCAGACACTATCAACTCAAAGGAAATTAGGTTAATAGATGTTCTTCATAAGTAAGAATTGATTTCTTTACAAATCCACAAATTCAGCTAACCCATTTCAGTTCTATTGACAGGGAAGCCCGAGTACTTAGATATGGAGAGAAAAGAAATACAGATCACAACTAGGCATGCTTCCGGAAAAGCTTATGCACAGACTAGACCTCGGATTAAAGGCCGGTTTGCAAAAAGAACAAATGCAGAATTGGATGAAGTTGATGAACTGTTTGATAGCATACTGCTCAATTAATCAATCACACAACTTCCAAATAGAGAATCAATAAAAAAAGAGTTCTTACTGACTACCTGAAGCTTGAGAAAAACACACATTCAAATTCAACTATAGCATATTAGCATGAGCAAAGTCTTCGAAATCAGAACTACTACTAGATGTTATTGTCTTACGGATCATGTTATAAAACCGACTATAAAACCCTAAACAAATATCAATACTAGTTCATACAAAATTGACATACCTTGAGATCGACAAAAATTGACATACCTTGACATTGACAAACTTTTGGGTTGAAGGTGGTAGTGCTGGACCCGGTGTCGGTATACCGGTGGTGTAGCCGTGCAGGAGGGAGATGACTTCTGTTTATTTTTCTCTTGAAAAGAGTCAGAACTAGAAGATATAAACAAAAGATAATTTTATTATTGAATGGGATATTTTACATTGAGAACCCATAGGGTATATATAGCAATACCGTAACTTGGTATGCAAGAATAATACTTGTAAATCAATTCATACTAAATATATCAAATACTAAATATAACCCTAAATACTAAAACTTTCCATATAATTTATTATTATCAATCTTATACTCTAACACCCTCCCTCAATCTCATGGGGATTGCAAATCACATGAGATTGGCCTTGAAAGTTGTTGATGAAGTGCGGTGCCAATAAACGCCCGAGAAATATTAGAGAAGAAGCACGTCGCCATTAAAAAGAATACTTGATTAGGAGAACCGCCAAAATAGCGAAAATAACGAGAACCATTGATAGAGCATATAAGAACCATCGATAAGATAAAAGAGATAATATCCTGCAAAATTGGGATTAGAAAAAGTTGAGGTAATTGTACGAAGTTGAAGCTTCAAACTGTAGGGAGATGGGAAAACCGACGGATGAGATTAATTAATTGTTTGATAAGAGCAATGGGTCTGAGTAACGTGGAGAAACATCAAGAAAGAAGGTGTTGGACGAGTTGAGGGGAAAAGACGGTGGAACGGAATAATTAACTAAGTGATTGATGTATACGGGCCAGAATAATAGGAAAGGAATTGGAGGAAGAAAAAGGTGATAGATGGGAGTTAATTAATGAACAAAAGAAGTGGGAGTATTGTACGTATGCCAAAGAAAGATGGAAAAGAAAGAAAAGAAGAAGTGGGAAACATGGCAACTGGATAGGAGTGGTGGTGGTGAAAGGAAAGTGGGGTTTGAACTTGAAAGCCGTTGTTGAAGTGGATACAGAAGTTGGTGATTGAGATGGGGTGGTGGAAGAGAAAGTGGAAGTAGGACGTAAAAAAGGTAACTTTTTTTTTTTTTTTTTAAGAACAGTAGAGAGACAAAAGAGAAGATGGGAGGTACGTCTTTGTAGCAATTGAAATTTCAAACAAATAAGTTGATGAACACGGAACCTTGATGAGAAAAGTTGATTGACCGGACGAGAGACTAGAAGATTAAAATAGATGGAATCATGGAAAGAAGACGTAGTGGTGGTTGTGGTGGAAAATTAGGATTTGGCAAAAAAAACTAACTGGACGTTGTTGTTTTTTTTTTTTTTTTTTTTTTTTTTTTGAACCTAAAAAATATCTAATAATTTTCTATAAGATTGGTAATAATAAATTATATGGAAAGTTTTAGTATTTAGGGTTATATTTAGTATTTGATATATTTAGTATGAATTGATTTACAAGTATTATTCTTGCATACCAAGTTACGGTATTGCTATATATACCCTATGGGTTCTCAATGTAAAATATCTCATTCAATAATAGAATTCTCTTTTATCTTTATATCTTCTAGTTCTGACTAAAAGCAATTGTAATTTCTCTTGAAATAACTTCTGTTTTTTTTTTTTTTTTTAAGAAAACTTAGGCAGACCCTAAGGCAGATGATATATAGTAGTGCTAGTGGCGTCATTGTTTAGACAAACATCTGACCTACTTCTAAGGTTCTTACAGATAATAGCCATGTTTAAGGCTTGTAAATTTTGAGTTCTATGAAGAAGTTGAAGACCCGTTAAAACAAAAGTTACAGGTTTAATGTTTAATATGATTTCTTCATTCAAAAGCTGCTTTTCCTTGTGATAGTTCCTGTTGAATCTTCCTTTGATGGCTTTGATGTAAAGAGCATTGAAATGTTCCAGAATTTCATTGGTTTCAGCATGTATCTCGATATTGATGTGCTGCTTTTCCTCAACCCATCCAAAAGCTAATTCTGCTCCTCTTGTGGCTCCTCCTGCTCCCCATTGGCCTGTGTGTCCTCTGCTATCAACATATTTGCCTGCAAAATCAGTAATAGTTAGAGCTGAGAAAAACTGATAACTGTTAGGATCCTGTATAGTGCAGATTTTGATTATGTAACCATAATTCTGCTTTTGCTGAGGGATCCCAACATGGATTCCAGTTTCTGCTCTTTGAGGACCAGTATCAGAGATATGCCCCTGAGAGTTCAGGGCTTGGTGAGGCAACTTGTGTATTCTATTATAGTCACATAAGTGTTGTTGAATGCTAAGAGAGGTGTTCTTAGAATTGGGTGTGATGTTTTGGAAGACTAGATCACATCTAGCCTTCCATATAAACCAACATATAGCGGCATAGGTGCTCATATGTTCATTGTTGCTTGTATGTTGAAACCAAGCATTGAACAATCCATGAAAGGAGTTTGATGGTCAAACATGCCATGACTTTCACCTAACATATGCTGCCAAACATCAGTAGCAGCTGGGCAATTGAGGAACATATGTGTCATTGTCTCCTCCCCACTTTTGCATATTTTGTATATGGGATCAATATAGTGAAGAATGCTTGCAGTTTTAGCATTAGTTGGAAGGATTTCATGAGCACATTTCCAGAGAAAGATTTTGATGGCAGGTGCAACTTCCAAGTTCCATATAGCTCCCCAGTCTCTTGTTGCTTGGTCATTTCTGTAAAGATTCTCTATTTTGGCTTTGTACAAAGCTTTAACAGAGAATTTGTCTGTGTTGTTGAGGTTTCATTGCATGCCGTCCTCTTCTCTAGAGTGGATAACAAGATCAGTGATGGCTTGAGCAATATCAGGACTAAAAATTTGTTGAATAAGCTGAATGTTCCATTCCTTTGATCTGTCATTAAGTGAGCTAGAAGCTGAATATCATTGGAGCAGTTTGCGGGTTTTGTGAGCTTGTCAGTTGACTTAGGTATTCATATATCCTCCCAAACTCTTATTTTGTTGGCATTGCCTATTTTCCAGAAACAATATTGCTGAATTTTCTGAATACCTTCAAGAACCCCTTTCTATATCCAAGAATCTCCATCTTTAGCTTTGACGTTCATATTTAGCACATTTCTTCCTATTAAATATTTAGCATCCATCAATTGGAACCATAGAGAATCCTTATCCTGTTCCAATCTCCACTCTATTTTTGTTATCATGGAGCTATTGAAAAGTTCCATGTTCATGAATCCTAATCCACCAAGATCCTTAGGTTTGCATATATGTCAAGCTTTAGGGTAGTAACCGGTGAGGGTTTTCGGGTTCTTCCCCAGGAGAAAGCTTGTTCTTATCTTGTGGGTTTGCTTTGGTATTGAAGCAATTCATTTGATAAATATTTGGCTGTTGAGGTGACATATTTTATTAAAACTTCTCTTCAATTGGGTTTAAAGGAGAATTATTCCAACTTGAGAGCCTCATCTTCATCTTATCCACTCCTGGTCTGAAAGATTGAATCTTGCTTCTATGAGTAAATAGGGGAGAGCCTAAGTACTTGTCATTTAAAGGTAGAACTTGAACTCCTGTTTGATAAGGAGAAAAAAAATCGTTTTATTCGGATACCTATGCATAAATCGGATTCGCCCTCACATTAGAGTGGGGCCCACCTCAATGGGGTGGGTTCAAGGGTGCGTTAGGGCCTGAAATGGAGCTTCATCTCAAATTTCGTTGCGTGATAAGATGTAATTGGCCAGGTGCCAATATTGCATCAAGTAAATGGCGCATTTTGTTGGACATACTGGTCTATGGCCAATATTGCACCATGGATGGTGCATTACGTGATTTATATTGGCGAAGAACCAATGTCGCATCATCATGGTGCACTAGGACAGTTGGGATGACGGTCTTGAACAAAGTAACGCTAACATAGCACATTACACAGGCTATAAGACTATGGCCAATATCGCATCACAATGATGCATCAGGCCAGAGCAGGATAGCTGAGGCAATGTACAACCATTATGGCTGTAAATATTGGAATTGGCCTAAGGACAATATCGTAGTGCAATAATGCATCAGGTTAGAGAAGGTTGACCGAGGTAATGTACGACCATCATGGACGGACATTGGAGTTGGCATATGGGCCAGAGTTGGAAATACAACCATCATGGCGCTTCACATCTCTTAGCCATGGCAACGACCATGAATAGTGAAGCAATCACCTTAAAAATATGAATTGGTGAATGTCGAACTGGTCCCCTGGTTTAAGTTGTATAAATCAATAAGACATATAAAAGGAGGAGTTGTTGGTTAAAGGTGTATATGCGGACTATGCACAAGTCAGCTTCATAGCTTAGTTGGAAGAGCATAATGATGCTTAGGCCTCATTTATAGGCTAGGTAGACTTTCCAATGGGGCACATGATGCTTATGAATCACTATGCCACGTCGCGAGAATAGATATACATCACCTTGATGAATTTTACCGAACGACTTATACTGAGACCAGCCCATTATTGCTTGGTCGTGGCCTTGCAACACAAGTTGTCTTAAGTTGTTTGTCCCGACGCATATGAACTACGATTAATGCTTGATCCCTTTAGAATACAGATGGGTACGTACGTAGCAGCAATGAGTTGCAGCATTTTCGGTCCAACACGCTGTCGCTCATATCATCTAATTTTTGGATGATTGAGACGTATTGGCCTCTCGTGACGACGGTTGCATGGAAGAGCGGGAGACATGGCGACAGCTACGAAGTTATCAAAATTCTATTCCCATCCTACCCTTGTTCGGATGATAAGAGAAGAGGGAAAATGTGGATACAAAAGATTGTTTCGCCATGTGTAGACATCTGAAAGTATCAATACCACTGAGGAATATTTGTGGCAAGGATATCATGAGATTCATCTGTAGTCTAAGATTAGAACACGTGTAAATCATAAAGTTAGATCGACGGATCAATATAATTGGGCAGTTGAGCATTTAAGATGCGATCAGAGTAGTCATACGAGTACTGATGGTGACAGATTTCTCGACGAGCAATGGGAAACTGGCGAGATAAAGGAATAATTTGAGAAGATGGATTGAAATGCAAGAAATCTACAGTGATGGCAAAGAGGGATCAAAGTACATGAAAACCATGACTGACGAATGAAGGGGAATATTAGTTTCCATCCATTATACTGACGAATAGGGGTTAAGTCACAAGAAAAACGTGATTGGTTAAGAAGGGAATCGTGAGTTGTTATCCATTATGCAAATGCATATAAAAGGGACAGAAGTGCAGTAAAGAAAGGGTTGAGTTTTTTAGGGTTCTTGAGAGATTTGTGATAGAAAAGTTCTTTGAGAGTATTATTTTATGAGATCGTACCTTTGCAATATTTCATTAATCATAATAAGAACATCACCATAGTAGATGAAGTTTTAGAGTTTATCTCTTAAATCGCTCATGTATTTTATGGCATATTTGTGTCTCTCATATGAATTTATAGCTTGAAAACCATTGTATATGATTTTAGATTGATCTTTGGGTGTGTCGTAGGATTTATTTCAGTTACACGGTTTATACTCTTTAAGGATATATAAGTTCTTTATATCATATGCAACGTTGATATTGAAATTTATACAAAAAGAATTTCATTGGTTGCTTCGGGGCACCTGGATAATTGGCAAGCAGATTCTTAAAAGTATTTCATCTGTTACCTACAATATTTCTGATTTTATACGGCATTGAAAACCTTTCATGTATACATTCTCTTTTCTGCATAACAAATGTTTGACAATACATTTATAATACTGCAGAGAAGATAAAACTTATAATGTTTGCAAATATGAGTAATTTGAGTTTGATAAACAGTTCATTGTTGTTTTCTATAAATTTTGGAACCCTCTGAGATTGTATTAAAAAGTTGTTGACTTAACCAGCTAAAGAATTACTTGAAGTTGCAACAGCTGAAAAAGGTTTTTATGGAACTTATTGTCTTTCCATCGTTGTTTCTCTAGTTTGGTTCAGCATATATAGTTGTTGTATGTCATTGATGGTTGTCGTAAGTGCAATAAAATTAATAATCTTATTTCCACACAATTAACTAGTAATATAATAGAAGCAAGGATCGTTCCCAAAATGAGCAGTAAGTCTTAGTTGTCAAAGTGTCGCAAGGGGGGTTTTCTTTTGGATTTTAAACAAAGTAAATAAAACGATTGAAAAGATTAAGTTGTAAGCAATAGAGGAAATATGATCAAGGAATCCTTCTTCGTTACTAAACCATCAATGAGTTACTGTTAGAGCACTGCTCGGTCAAACTCGCAAGCGTTGCTATCTCAAGCTTATTTGTCAAAATTAGTTGTCAAAACTATTAAGTCTTGATTTCTAGTCTACTTATAGCTATGTCTCGGGCTATGATATAATATGTAGTTGAGCTTTAGAATTCAAGGTGTTCATCAATTGAAGAGGAAGATCTACTAAGGAGAGCTTGGAGGAACTTCATCAACAAAAGGTATGTGGAGACTTGAACTCATCTATCATACAAAAGTATATTTCTTTATATATATCATATTGAGACTAAGTCGTATAGCTATATAGACTTTGAATAATACACATGAAAAGACGAGGGTACCCAAATATACCTCAATCTAAAACTTTTCCACCTATAAGTCCTTTCTCCGAAAGTGATTGTCTATGGACTGAGTCGAGAAAATACAACAGACCTGTTCACAATTCGTGTGATCGTCAATGGATACGAGATCGAGACAATACAACAACGAAGTATGTTTACTTGATAAAAGGTTCGGACTTAACCAAACACAATAGGATTACTTATCAAGTAAATAGGAATTAACGTTTGTGTAATTTACTTTAAATTATAATAACAACAATTATAATTGCGGAAAATAAAAGTAAAAGACACAACAAGATTTTGTTAATGAGGAAACCGCAAATGCAGAAAAACCTCGGGACCTTGTCCAGAATTGAATACTCTCAGGATTAAGCCGCTATACAAAATATAAACCAACTTCGTATAGTTGAGACCAAGCAACTAAACCAATAGTTCACCTAGTTCCGTCTGGTATTCCCACGCCTCCGAATTGTAATAAGTCACGTACTTGGAACAATTCCTTTGGTTCGTATTCCAAACAGTAAAGGAACGAAAAATTTGTTTGGTATCAACTATTTTCAACCAAGTGATGTGAGTTCGACAAAAGGCTCTTCTGTTTATCTCAATAAACTCCTTTGTAGATTCTTAGATCTATCTTATTATCAATTACCAAAGTTAAGATTTTGCAATCAATACTTTTAATTGTTAAGATTTTGCAATCAATACTTTAATCACAAAGTATTGTATTGAAGCCGATCTAAACAACTAATCAATATAATCTACCACAAGGATAAACCGATTATAGTTGGATCCTCTTTTACAGAAACAAGTATTGTGCACACCAAAGATTATGAACCCAAATCAGAAATCTTCAAAGTCTTCCTTGTCTTCAAATCTTCTTAGATCTTCAATAAACATCTGCACACAATCAACTTAAATCTCTTGTGATCAATCACGCACATAGTGGAGTCTGTTAACAATGGATTATCACAAGACGTCTTTAGATCTACAAACAGTCTAAAGATTCCGTCTAAACTTCGATCTAGTTTGAGTGAATCTTATATAGTTTGAGTGAGTCTGTTAACAATTATCTAGTTTCCCACCAACGGTACTAATAGAGCTTCTCAATCCAAAGAAGTCTTTAAACTGAGCGGCCGTAAGAGATTTCGCCTAATTAGGTTACTTTCCTCTCCGAATAGGCGCTTCACATGAGAGCAAACACAACTGAGATAGTTTTGCTGTCTTTGAGGATTAGTTTGCTCGAAATGCAAACATTCATATTTATAGACCAAGGAAGTTTGGACACCAAGGAATTTCCAAAACCGAAAATATTTCCAAGATATGCAATATATTCCAAATCCGGTTTCCATAATTCCTGTAAATGCTTTGTCCAAATAATGACCGAAAATCTCTTGGAAAATATCCAACTAGTAAATGCACATTACTAATTTTCATTTTCCTACAATAAAATTAAAAACCTTAAATAAAAGATTCTCAATTTATTTTATTCGATCTGGAATTTTCTTCCTTTAGCTATTAAGGAATAACTTTGAACAATTAAAGATTAGCATTACTGCACATGTTCAAAGTATGTCGACATCATTACTTTGTAAGTCCTCTTTCATACTTACAATCTTGAAACCGATTTGCCACACTTCCAAACAAGTTTAGAATTGGTTCATATGACTTTCAAGAACTATGTGATTGATCAATAACACTTAATCACCAATCATGGGCTTCACGGTTCTACCAAAATAAGTTTCGGTTCTACCTCCATGTGAGTACTTTGCATAGTCACGCTAGTTACCAAAATTTGATTGAATAGGTACTAGGATCGGTTCCCCACATATATATGGTATCTAACTTGTACTTGTTGCACATGTCCATAGGATCGGTTCCCCTTTGCCTAAAAACATGTTGCACATGTCCATGGGATCGGTTCCCCTTTCTACTAAAAACTTGTTGCACCTCATACAAGGATCGATTCCCCTTTGTGATAGGTTGCACCTATTACTAGGATCGGTTCCCCTTTACCCAGAGTCGGTCATACCAATAAAACTAAATCGATCATACCATCTCAGGTGATTACTTAAGATCGGTTTCACTAATAAAAGTCATACCAATACAAAAGTCAGGCCTTGTGATTAGTTTTACCAAGAACATAAACAAGTCATGAGCGGTTATACTAATCACACATATTGGTAGTTCAAAATATATGCAATAAAAAACAATACCAATAATGCCTGGCGATTTCCTTTTTGATTCACGAAACATGTTCATGAATTTACTTCCTAAAAATAAATGTAAAACATTGTTTCCTAGGATGAAATCTTCACCTTATACCCATACATAATCACAATAGCATTCAAACGATTATGTCGATGTCTTATCTACAAAGTTTAATGGTTAAGCAATAAACCTCGTATTGTATTCCTTAATACTATGTCTAACTAGAGTATAATCATTTTTAATATGCACGACTTGAAAGATACGTTAGGGAATGAAACAGCTCAAGTCAAATATCACTAACCTCAAGTGGAAGGATGATGTTGTCGTTGTACCTCCTTACTTCTTCACTTCTTCATGTCTTCGCAATACTTGTAATGTCTCATATCCTAGTACTTTCAAGCTAACCTATACGAAGTTGACTCTAGTACATAATCAAGCGACTCTTAAAATGAGTTTTGGCTCACTAAAATATGACAACCAAACTTTACATACCAACGCTTGGTGGGTTCAACCGATCTATGCTCTAAAAATATCCCCCTTTGTCAATTTTAGTGACAAAACTTTTACATCATATGGATAAACAAGTTACAAAAATTCATTACACATACGCTTGATTCCTGAATTTAACAGCACAATAACCTGTATACATTCAATCCATAAATGCCGATGTTGACATTATAATAACAAAGCTAATACTCCCCCTAAAGGTAAGATAGGTAGATTTTCAATCCGCACGTCTTTGTTATTCCCTTGTAGTCCATATAACTACAAGTATCATATGATATGTTACTCCCCCTTAGTCTATGGTTTTACTCTTTTGTTAGATAAACGTTTAAGCACCATTGTCCTTTCCCTTAGTGATACCAATCAATATAAATCAATACCAGTATCACTTGTTTACTCCATATATTTCTCCCCCTTTTTGTCACAAAATGACAAATAAACGAAAACATAAAGGACAAACCGAAAGGATCTTACAAATCTCACAAGACTCGTAAACCTATAGAGTTAAGCACGAGGGTTCCACACATCATTTTTTATAACCAATATCAAAATCGAAACTACAAAGTAATTTTGTTTTGATATGTTACCAAGGAAACAATTGCTCGAAGCAATTTTCCCTAATATTTTAGCAAACCAAAAATCAACTAAGCACCTTAGTTCCTTTGCTAAACCCATTGTACAAATACAATCGCTTGTTCGATAAGACCAAAATAAAGATAACTCTATTTTTCTCATCGTGTTCTAATTATCCATATAACTTAAACCTTTAACTTTTTAAACAAGACAAGTACTAGGTTAGTTAACTAGCATTTCTTGTTAAGGCATTCGATTAGACTTGAACAACCGAAACCTCCACTTTGATAAGTCAAACTAAGATCAGAATTAACTTAGTTTCTCTTATCCGGAATCGAATTGGACTAAACAATTCATCCCGTAAACCTTTCTTTCGTTAAGCCATAAACTATTCATACAAACCAAATAAATAAACTTGCATAATTATTCACCTCAACCGGAAGCAATTGAAACAACATAGACATTAAAGCGCCGCAATTGCACCAAAATTTTGTAAGCCTAAACGATTGATACCAAACAATAAAGCAAGATAACAATAGTTTTTCTTAACCGAAACCAATTGAATCACACACACATCCGTACACACATAATGAAATAAAACATCAATTGTACCGAAATTTTGTTAAGCAAAAGCAATAAATATACACAATAAAATCGGGCTTTTCTTAAACAGGAAAACGATTAACTAACAAACTCGTTACCTCAAATTTCGCATCCTCTTCTCCAATATGTTTGCATCTTCTTACAGGGAGAATTGATATCGAAATATCATTATGTTGTCATCCTTATGCAAAATAAAAGAATAACAACAACCAACCTTTACCAGAAAAAGGTTGAAAACCCCGAAACACATATGCTTTTATGCTAAACCAAACGATTCAACAAATTGTGACTTTTTCGCATATTGTTTCTATCAGAACCCCTCATGATCCTTTGATAAAGCCTACCAACATGGGCTAGAACTTAATCTTGCTAAACCAAAAAGTCACCCAAACCATAAGGGTTCACAACATTATGAGATCGAATATCAAGGTAATAAAGCCAAAATCAAACATCCCATAAACATACATAGCAATAAAATAAAGCATTCAAGCACAGGCTATGTAAATCAAAAACTATCACAAGAAAAATTATAAATCAAATAATTTTATTCATATTAATAGTTTTATTCATAAAATAGACCTTACACAATCATTGAAAGAAATCAAACATTGATGTATATTTTCCTAGGATTCAGAACCCTTCATAATCTTGAGATCTCTTGCGCTTGATAGGGATGACTCTCCTAATTCCCTGAAGTGATCCTTGATTGAAGACTAATTCCTTAACTTTGGTGGAAGTTAGGTTCCTCCTCGTTTACCCTTTTTGAGAGTAAATCTAGTTGCTTGAGAATTTGAGCTTGAACTAGTAAGGATTTTTCAAGGCTACGTTTTAGTATCAAAACTTCCAACTTGGTTTCGGCACAAGTTCGAGCCATATTGTAAAACAATTTTTCATAATCGATCATACATGATGAAAGATTCATATTCATATAGGAAGGGGATCCGTTTCCATTGAAATTGAGGTGACCGAAAGAGTCATTAGCCATTTTTTCAGCATACCTTTCTGAAACTTTTGAAGAAGGCTTTGCATAAAAATCCGACGTGTCCATGATTCCTGGTTTCATCTTGAAAACCGAAATACTCATATAATACCGAAACTTATATATTAATAGTTACTGAAAACTTCTTCATTGATTATGGAAATCAAATATTATTCCCTTAATAGAAAAACCGATTTTTTTTAATATTAAGGATTTTTAGGAAAGTGCGTTCCTGTGCATATCTTCATAATTCTTGCAAGTTTTGAACTATTCCACAATATACACTGAACTCATCAAACTAAATTTGAGCACTTTATGATTCAGTGTATTTCTCCCAGATACTAAGTATCTAAATGAGACAGATTAAGTTTTCCACGGTTATCAGGGAATTTCTTCTTACCTGATTTATTAAGAACTCTAATCCTTTCTGACGATGAGCCAAAGTTATCATAGAATTCACCATCATCAAGATATTTAGGAATTACCTTGAGTGTCGATGATCTGGATTCGTTGTCAGCTTCCTTTTTGTTCAGTTCCTTGATCTTCTTTGGTATCAACTTCTTAGTCTTCTGGTCCTTCTTCTTTATGTGATGAACACAACCAGATGAGTGCTTTCGAGAATCCTTTGATCTAGAAGGATCAGGTTTACGTATGCTTTCTTCAGAAGATGATCTCATGACAAACTTTAGATCTGAGAAAGCTTTACCAGAGTTCAAATAAGAAAGCCGTTTACAATTCTTAACAACATGACCTTTGTTTCCACAATGAAAACATAGATTTCGATGACCCTGATAATATGTAGACCTCTAATGTGAGTGGTTTATCTTGTGATCCCTTACAAATTTCTTTTTACAAGATAAAAACTCCTTTTTAGTGTTCTTATTGTCAACACTCCTTTTTCCTTTCAAAGAGCAGATTGAACCGGATTTTTTGTACCTTCCCGGAAGGGTTGTCTCCAACTGGTGTTCAGACATTAAAGAACACATATCATTCTTTAGCCTTTTGACATGTTCGGAAACTGTCTTTATCTCAGAAACATATGAGATTTTTAAGGCGTTGTAATCATCAGTTGCAGTTTTTCTTAACCGCTCAATTTTATTTTCTTGATCAATATTTTTCCTTAGTTTTTCTTCTAAGGATTGAATCTTCGAGGAAGAAATGATCTTGAAGGAGTGTAGATCAATATTACATGATGAAAGATCACGTTTGAGTTGATCATTTTCAGCTTTCATATGACATAAGTCTTCAAGGAGTTTTCCTTCTCTCTTTAGAGCAAGTGTAAGCTCAGTTGCACAAAAAATGAATTCTTTGCTTAGTTCATCTAGCTAAGATGTTACATAATCAACATCCTCTTTGTCATCAAGTGATTCAAAATTATAATCATTGAATGTGAGCACATGGCTTAACTTAACCTCTTCTTGAGAACACTGCGACATATTATCAGAAGAGTAGGTAGAGCTTGTAGAAGACATCCCTTCTAAGCATTTTTGAAAGTTAAACCCTGGACGAGTTTTGCTCAAATCTTAAGATACGTTAACCGAGTCTATCTTAGGACTCATTTCTTATAGGTTGGATCGCACCAAACACAGATTGTTAAATTTTCGTATTTGCCTGATCTGATACCAATTGAAAAGACGATGGTACCCAAATATACCTCAATCTAAAACTTTTTCACCTATAAGTCCTTTCTCCGAAAGTGATTGTCTATGGACTAAGTCGAGACAATACAACAAATCGGTTCACACTTCGTGTGATGTTCTAGGGATACAAGATCGAGACAATACAACAACGAAGTATGTTTACTTGATAAAAGGTTCAGACTTAACCAAACACAATAGGATTACATATCAAGTAAATAAGGATTAACGTTTGTGTAATTTATTTTAATTTATAATAACAACAATTATAATTGCGGAAAATAAAAGTAAATAACACAACAAGATTTTGTTAACGAGGAAACCGCAAATGCAGAAAAACCCCGGGACCTTGTCCAGAGTTGAATACTCTCAGGATTAAGCCGCTATACAAAATCAAACCAACTTCGTATAGTTGAGAACAAGCAACTAAACCTATAGTTCACCTAGTTCCGTCTGTATTCCCACGCTCCGACCTGTAATAAGTCACGTACTTGGAACAATTCCTTTGGTTCGTATTACAAATAGTAAAGGAACAACAAATCTGTTTGGTATCAACTCTTTTCAACCAAGTGATGTGAGTTCGACAAAAGGCTCTTCTGTTTATCTCAATAAACTCCTTTGTCGAGTTCTTAGATCTATCTTATTATCAACTACCAAAGTAATTGTTAAGATTTTGCAATCAATACTTTTAATCACAAAGAATTGTATTGATGCCGATCTACACAATTAATCAATCTAATCTACCACAAGGATAAATCGATTATAGTTGGATCCTCTTTTACCGAAACAAGTATTGTGCACACCAAATATTAAGAACCCAAATCAGAAATCCTCAAAGTCTTCTTTGTCTTCAAATCTTCTTAGATCTTCAATAAACACCTGCACACAATCAACTTAAATCTCTTGTGATCAATCACGCACAGAGCGGAGTCTGTTAACAATGGATTATCACAAGACGTCCTTAGATCTACAAATAGTCTAAAGATCCTTGTTGAAACTCCGATCTAGTTTGAGTGAATCTTATATCATAAGAGAAGATTCTCAAGCATAAACAAACTAGGTGCAATCAAAGTCCAACCACCGTTAGTCAATCAAATCAATCGAAAATAAAAGATAAACCAGTTTCCCCCTAACGGTACTAATAGAGCTTCTCAATCCCAAAGAAGTCTTTAAACTGAGCAGTCGTAAGAGATTTCGCCTAATTATTAGGTTAGTCTGCTCTCCGAATAGGCGGCTTCACCAGTAGTAGCACAACTGAGATAGTTTTGTTGTCTCTGAGGATTAGTTTGCTCGAAATGCAAACTTTCATATTTATAGACCAAGGAAGTTTGGAAACCAAGGAATTTCCAAAACCGAAAATATTTCCAAGATATGCAATATATTCTAAATTCGGTTTCCATAATTCCTGGAAATGCTTTGTCCAAATAATGACCAAAAATCTCTTGGAAAATCTCCAACTAGTAAATGCACATTACTAATTTTCATTTTCCAAAAATAAAATTAAAAACCTTAAATAAAAGATTCTCAATTTATTTTATTCGATCTGGGATTTTCTTCCTTTAGATATTAAGGAATAACATTAAACAATTAAAGATTAGTGTTACTGCACATGTTCAAAGTATGTCGACATCATTACTTTTTAAGTCCTCTTTCATACTTACAATCTTGAAACCGATTTGCAACACTTCCAAACAAGTTTAGAATTGGTTCATCTTACTTTCAAGAACTATGGGATTGATCAAGAACACTCAATCACCAATCATGGGTTTCACGGTTCTAGCAAAACAAGTTTCAGTTCTACCTCCATGTGAGTATTTTTCATAGTCACGCTAGTTACCAAAATTCGGCTGACTAGGTACTAGGATCGGTTCCCCACATATATATGGTATCTAACTTGTACTTGCTGCACATGTCCATAGGATCGGTTCCCCTTTGCCTAAAAACGTGTTGCACATGTCCATAGGATCGGTTCCCCTTTCTACTAAAAAGTTGCACCTCTTACTAGGATCGGTTCCCCTTTACCCAGAGTCGGTCATACCAATAACACTAAATCGATCATATCATCTCAGGTGATTACTTAAGATCGGTTTCACTAATAAAAGTTATACCAATACAAAAGTCAGGCCTTTGTGAATAGTTTTACCAAGAACATAAACAAGTCATGAGTGGTTATACTAATCACACATATTGGTAGTTCAAAAGATTTGCAATGAATAACAATACCAATAATGCCTGGCGATTTTCTTTTTGATTCACGAAACAAGTTCATGAATTTACTTCCTTAAAACAAATGTAAAACATTGTTTCCTAGGATGAAATCTTCACCGTATACCCATACTTAATCACAATAGCATTCAAACGATTATGTCGATGTCTTATTTATAAAGTTTAATGGTTAAGCAATAAACCTCGTATTGTATTCCTTAATACTATGTCTAACTAGAGTATAATCATTCATGCTTCGCAGTTTTGTTTTCAATATGCACGACTTGAAAGATACGTTAGGGAATGAAACAGTTCAAGTCAAATATCACTAACCTCAAGTGGAAGGATGGTGTTGTCGTTGTACCTCCTTACTTCTTCACTTCTTCAAATCTTCGCAATACTTGTAATGTCTCATATCCTAATACTTTCAAGCTAACCTATACGAAGTTGACTCTAGTACATAATCAAGCGACTCTTAAAATGAGGTTTGGCTCACTAAAATATGAACGCTTGGTGGGTTCAACCGAGCTATGCTCTAACAACACATTTCATATTTCGAGCTGAGTTTAACTCGCTTACATATTTCCAAAAATATGTGTTGGTAAGCTTTCGCTTTAACCAAGTTCATCTTTGATTCTTGACGAAAGTCAAAAGATGATCATGTGAAAATCACCTGGTAACATCTTATATGATTTGTGGGACAATCATTTGATGTAGACTCAGAATATTTCGTATTGACCATTCGATCACTTGAAAATTGCTTTGAAGCTAATAGTTTGTGTGAGACAGTTATTCTCGTCTTCTAAGAATGTTTTAATGATTGAAATGGGAGTTTAGAACGATTAACCAATGATTAGATATAGCACCGTATGTGTACTTGTATGCTAACGTTTGCGTGTGTATTCCAAGTCCGGGAATCTAAGTATGCATACCCGTATGCGTACTGCTTTAACAGTTAAAGTCTGGGAACTATAATATGCGTACCCGATTGCATACTAACTTCAACCGAGTTCGGTCATGTACATCAGTATGTGTACAGTTTGCATACTAGTGAACACATACCAAGTCCGGCAACTTAGGTATGCGTACTCACATACTTGAGTGGGTTAAGTTATAAAATCGGCTAAGTCATGAACAAATACATTTATATAATAAGAAATGCAATCTTTTGCAAATCGTGGCTATTGTTGAGAATATAAACAATTGAAAAACTCTATGAGTAACATAACTAGTTTTATTTGATTTAATTGAACTAGATGTGTTAAGATGAACAAGGTTGATATGAAAGTGTTCATATGGCTAACTTCGTTAACTATTGTTGATCCAACTAAGTGTACACGTTTAGGTACGGTTACCTATATCTAAATGAAGGTACATTTTATTTGTGAGTAAAAATCTAAGACCATTTAACGGTGAAAAGATATTGCTTTGGTTTTAAGTAAACTTAACTTGACTCTTAGATCAGGATTCATCTAACGCTGAATATTGATTGCTTTGTTTCAAATCTATCAAACCCTTATTTGAAGACTATATAAGGGAGAACTCTAGCAACTGGAAAACCTAATCCCTACACCTCATATGTGATACTAGTTGTGGCTAGAGCCGATTCTCCTTTAACCTAGGTTTTTCCTAAAACCCTTATAGGTTAATGACTTAAAGACTTCATTAGGATTCTGAAGCCATACCTAATTATTTTCTCTGTAGTTGCATGTTCTGATCTTACTTTGTTCCATCGTATTGAGTACTACCTTCTCTAAGATTTGCTCGAGATATATCTCCGATAGGTAAAATACAAAATTAATCACAAACATCTTCATCTCATCGTTTGTGATTCCACGATAACTTGTTCTACTTCAATATAGTTAAGTTATTGTTAGGTGATTGTTATTTCTAAGCTGTTTTTCGCGAATATATGTCTGGTATATCAATTGGTTCATGTGCAGCTTGATTTATCAAAAGACGGAACAAAACCTTGTAGGTATTTCTGTGGGAGACAGATTTATCTATCTAAATAGACTTTTCTACGTGAGACAGATTTGTTTATTAAGTCTTCGACTTTGGGTCGTAGCAACTCTTGGTTGTGGGTGAAATTAGATAAGAGAATCAAGTGTGTAGAGTCCTGCTGGGATTCAGAGGCGTATGGAACGCGAGTGTACCTTAATTAGTGTGAGATTGGTTAGGGCTCAACTACATTCCAGTCTGAAGTTCACTTATAGAAGGATAGTGTCTGTAGCGGCTTAATACAATGTGATGTTCAAATAAGGACTAGCACCCGGGGTTTTTCTGCATTTGCGGTTTCCTCGTTAACAAAATGTCTGGTGTCTGTGTAACTGTGTTATTTCTTTTTCGCATTATATTCTTTATATAATTGAAATATCACAGGTTGTGCGTAAGTTCAATCAGTTTGTGAATCCAACCTTTGTGTTGTTGATTGAATTGATTGAAAATTGGATATTGGTTTTTTATACCATCCAAGTTGTTTCTTATATTAATCAGGCTCACGGATTTCTATCTGCTTGATTTGCTGATTACATTAAGAAACAGAGTTATAACTCTTGGATATACTTTTCCTTGATTGAGTTTAATTGTCTAGTTGATTCTCTTGAAAGTATATTGGAGTTAGTCCATATAGATTTCTAAACGAAATATTTGGTGTGGTTGTTGTACCCCCGCTTTTTCATTTGGTATCAGAGCATCCAAACACACTAAGACCTCATAAGTATGTGTTTGAAGCAAAATGATTATTATAGACGAGTTTATATCTAATAATGTACCGGGTCAAAAATTACTAGATGTTTCTCAACGCTTGGATTCACCTGAGAGAACTATCACATCTAAGTCAATATCTAAACATTCTTTGAATGTAGAAATTGTTGATTGGGAAACATGCCTAGAAGAACAATTGGATGAACTTTTTGATGAAGGTGATTCAGATATTGATAAAAATGTTGATGAGGAAGTCTCAGAGTATGTTAATCTTTTGAAATCGTTGGAAAAGAAGAAGATGACAACTTGTCATGTCACACCATTTCTAACTAATCTCTTTCGAGAAAACAAGAATTTGAAAAGGATTTACATGGGTCTTTATGTTTCGAATCGCTTTTGCGAATCGATCCTCAAAGATTCCGAGGAAATCCTGAGTAGAAAGTCACTTAAATGTGATAATGTTTAAAAATACTTCTTGTTGGAAGAGAAACTTGATGAAACTGAAGCAAGGATTAACTCCCAACAAGCAAGTTTTGATGACAGAGAAAGCGCTTATCTCGCTCGAGAAAAAAGCCTTGAGGCTGATTAAGCTGCTGCTCTTGATAAAATCAAGATGTTGGAAGATGACTTGAAAAAGTTCAATACTAGTTCAAGCAAATTAACCACTATGCTAGGAGCAAGTAAAAATCATCTTAATACACGAGGATTGGGCTATAAGGGAATAAATTCTCCAAGTACTAGCAAAGAGGTAGGCTAGTAATTCTTCTCAACAAAAGGTTTCCCCTGATGGCAAAAGTGAAATTCCTTCACCGGCAGTTAAGGTTCGAAAGGGAAAAGTATATCAACCTCTAAAAACAACACACATGAATTCGGGTAAGAACGTTCCTTATATTTGTCATTATTGCGGAAACAAAGGTCACCTGAAAAGGAGATGTCGTTTTCGTATAAGGGATGAGAAACTTCATGATGCTCTTTTTTGGGCATCACAAGAAGTTGCGAAACCAAGATCTTATGTTAAGGCTAATCCCCTTAACATTACAGGTTGTAACTTTCCAACCTTTAGGCAAAGGAATCAGTGATGTGATAAACCTAGATTTGCCTATAAACGTCATACGAATCCTTTTCACAATCATAATGTTTATCAAAAGGATGACTTCGTAAAAACGAATACAAGATCCGATGCTCCCGATTGGGGAAAGACTAACTTGCAAAAGAATAGTCAATCGAATTTTCTTCCAAGAATTCTAGAATAGAGTAATGGGAAGAAGATTACGGTTGTTCCGAAACATACTCAGAAGTGGATACCAAAGGAAGTCAACGATGCTTTGAGTGTGAAAAGGAATGATCTCCCAAAAAATTCCATGACTATGGAGAAGGCAGTATCCATGATGTTGGAACTTAAAAAGTTCTTTGGAAAGATGGAATTGGATGTGAAAGATTCTAAAAGCGATCTCTTTCATGATTATCCAAAAGTGAAACGAAATAAGCCAAAAAGTATAGATGGTGAAAAATCCATAGTTGCGGAAAAATATGTTTTAGTCACTTGTGGTTAGCAAGACCTTGTTCACCTCGTGCATCCTCACCAAGGAATGCCCTGCTATGTATACGGTGAGGGAAGTACGAGAATTGGGGCACACATATTGTGTCGGGTATGATTTTGAGTCTTTGGTAAGGCCGTAGAATTCGATTGGATTCCTCTAAAAAGGTATGTCTATTAACTTGAGAAAGATTTGTGTTTTTATTTATTTGGTTAGAGTACTTATAATGATCCATGTACCTTGTTTATCGTTCATTTCTACCTAACTTGATCTGTTTTTAAGGTTCTTAAATGTTTAGGTTTGAGAATATTAGTTCGCGGGATGGTTGGACTTCATCATTTAAAATCAAAATCCAAGGATTTTAGTTCGCAAACCCGTTTGCATAGTGCTCCAGGTCACGAAATTTTGATTGCAAACCGGTATGCAAACTGGCCTGTAGATGCCGATTTTCGGTAAACTTGTTTTGGCGGTAACTTCTCCGTCCGAACTCCGAATGACCTCATTATTTTTGCATTATATTCCTCTTTGAATTCTCTTAAAAATGGAGATGATAATTCCTGGATTTGGATGAGTTAATATTGGTCTTTGTCCTGACTCATGTCTTTGAGTGTTTTGCTCCGTTTCGTCGCACTTGTACCACTTTTTTTGGACTTAGGCACTTGGATTCTTGGAGTACTTCTCTTCTAGCTCATTTGCAGCTTTTACAAGAATGTTGTTCGTGAATCACAGAGAAGAAATTTCAAGAATGGACAGTAGTATGCATTGATATGGATTCTTAAATGTTCACAATCATCTTATGTGAACTATGGTGCATGGTCGTTAATAACTTTGTATGTTCTTCTTTGTTAAGAAAATCTTTTTATACGCCTTTGGTAGCTATTCTTGGTGTAAATGCGTGCGAAAAAGATTGATTCCACCTTCCAAGGACAAATCATCTTGTATGTGCATTACGAGTTTGTCTTGATGTCTAGGAAACTTATTATGAGAATTTATTCTTGTGTTTTAAGAAGGATAACTAGGGTTTTGAATAGAAATTATTGTGATTACACATAACTATTTCCAATGATTTTCATCTTGCAATGTTTTAGATTTATTTATTTAAATTTTAAGTTATTTGGAAGATGATTTTTTGCAGTATCAATCTTTATTGGTTTCTTATATTGCAAAATTTGGTATTAGATATGTTTACGTCCGTGAACTATGATTATCTCATATATGCTCAAAAGTTAAGTCTATTATATGTCTTTATGCAAATATTAATAAAGGATATAGTGAACTTTTGAATATTCTGCAGTATTGGTCTTTCCCTGATCCACTTTTATGTGAAAGTACTGTGTGGCTCCGCAAGTTTTCTTATGCTGAGCATTTCCGATTAAATTAATCATTTCTTTTGTGGTTAATTTAATTGAGATTTTTTTGATACAAATTTATGTTTCATGTAATTTTTTAATGTCCAAAGAAATTCTTCTTTTCTTATAAAAGCAAGGTCGCTCTTGTTGTTCTTTCGGGAATGACATTTTAATGGGGGAGAGTTCTTAATTGAACTTGTGCTTAATTGTAAAATCTTTGTGGGGAGTTGATGCGTGTCGTAGGTGCAATCAAATTAATTCAATATTTCCACTCAATTAAAAATAATATAATGGAAGTCAAGTTCGTTCCCACGAGGAGCAAGAGATCTTAGTTGTAAAAGTTGTCACGAAAGGGGGTGTAAAAGCAGAAGAAAAATAAACAAAGCAATTAAAATCGAAAGTTGAAAGATGAAAGCAATAAGAGAGAGAAGATCAAGGAATCCTTCTTCGTTACGAAACAATGATTAAAGTTATGTTCTTTTCTACTTGTTATTAGTCACCGATTATCACCAACCGTAGGATAGCAGGTCCGCTTAGCTAGCCCCAAAATCCCTAATTTCACCGAGTAACAGTCCGCTTAGTTATCGATTCTATTCAAAAGAACCACCTTGAGGTCCGCTTACAAGATGTAATTCCCAGAATGCATTAAGATTTATGAATTTAGGTTTAGTACTAGTAGTTAAACTCGGTTCGCTTGGTTCACTTTCTAGCGTTGTTTCTACACACAATTGCTCCACGGAATCCCTCCGCAAGGTCTCGTGTTTTCTACTTGTGTAAAGTGTCGAGAACGATTACGTATTCCCTAACTTATACTAGATATAGATCAATTAACAAATCAATTTAGCGTGCACTCCAAACAATCTATCAATCAATCATAAGTGTCTTTAAGATCACTCCTATTAGTAAAAACAATCGATAATCATGTGAAAAATCTCAAGATAGAATTGAAAACAAAAACTCAAATCATGTGTTAAGAACTAGGAATTCATCCTCAATCAATAGAAAAATTAGCTACTCATGTTTTTGAAATTCACACAAATAATAATAATTAAAAGAAGAATCTTCAAATTCACACAAGTAATTAAAAAGAAAAATCTTAGAAAAGCAAGCCAAAAACACAAGTGTTGTGTGTGTAGAGAGGTGTGTAGAAGTTGTAGAAAACTTCTCTATTTATAGGCTTCAATATTCTCCAAATCTTCCAAGGATTAGAATCCTTTTCCTTTTGCAATTCAATTTCCAAATCAAGCTTTTCTCAACTCTTCCACCTTCTCTTTCCAAATTTGAGTCCAATTCTCCATCCAATTCCTAGCCCAAGTCTTCACACCCATGAGAGAAGTCCATAGAAAATTCTGGAATTTTGGCTCGCCGGAAAACTGGGATTGTGGCCGGAATCCGGCCGGAATTGTCGCCGCCGGCCACCTGAAAGTCGTCGCCGTCCATGGAATATTCCGTTTAGATTCTGTTATATATAACGGTTGACTAACGGTCGTTAACTGTTGACCGGGTCAAGGGGTGAGTTACTGAGTCAGAACCGAGTCAGCATCTGAGTCCAGCTAACTGGGCTGACTCGGCTAAGTTGCCATGGCATAAGCCATTGCTCTGGCCAGGGCTATGTGTTGCACCAGGATGGTGCATCACTGTGCACTTCCAACCAGCCAAAATGGCTGTTCCCTGTATACCAATCTTCCTTCCCTGTATTGAGCTCCAGCTGCTACTTGAGTACCAACTTAGGCTCCTATTTGCTCAAGCTTAGCACCTGACACCACCAACACAACTCAGGCCATTGAGTAAGCTCGCATTGTCTTTGTATAATCATTATGCATCGGCCACATTCTTCCACACATCCGGTCTTGTTCAAGCTTGCAAATCCCGATTCATGAAATCCTTCATTGTAACTCCTTCCATCTCATCATATCACAGCTCCATAATCTCCAACATTCTCGCTCGGCTCATTCTCGAGCTAATCTCGGACTCTAACAGTTCACAAAGATCGACCCGTCTTTATACAACCCCCATTCATCTCAGCTGAATTTCCAACTATTACAGCAACAATCACAGTTGCTTCCAATCAGCTCCATCTGCAACCTCAAGTATCACATAGTCCTGCACAGCTCCAACACAATCCACCAATTCCATCTTGAGCTTGTTTTGCTTGTAAATTCCTTCGCAGCCCACAGCTCCACAGCAGCCCCTTCTCGAAAGTCTCCATATCCATTATAACAGCAGCTGCAACTGCCACTGCATTTCCACCTGCAATATTTCCTTGCCAGATTCTTCCAGCCATGGTGGCTTCAGCTGCATTGCAACACCAGCAAAACCACCCATCTGCAATTGCATCCACTACCTCTTCAACCTGTTCATCTCTAAATCCTTCACACATGTAGCTGCATTCGCCAGAACCCATTCCATTAGCTTCATTACCAGGCATCTCAACCTGCATCCTGAGCTACAACCACAGTGTCACCAGCACCAAAAGCATCATCCTAACTCAATGCTCTTCCCTGCAATCTGACCCACGAAACTCTGCAATGCCATTTCTCCTTCATTGCTTCACCATTTTCACAGCCATCAAGACCTGCTATCATTCATCCCGTTACCAGCTTCACTTGTAACACCATCGGCTCAGCTCACCATCTCCAATTTCTTCTCCCTGTATTGAGCTCGATTCCCTGAATCGATTGTAGCATCTCCGATTCAACAGAACCATTTCTCGATATATTGATTCGATTCAAACCCATTCAATCCTCGATCTATCGAATCGTCATCCTCTTCTTCTCTGTCTCGTTATACCTCACAAAGCGAGAATCTCAAGCCTCACAAAGACACCAAAACCCATCTTCACTCGATCCCGTTCAAACCCAGTCTCTCCATTTGAGCCAATCGATACCACCATCAGAAACAGCTTCATCTCTGTGTTCTTCCCATCTGATTCATCTCTCAACTCATATTCCCCGATCTGTTCTCATCATCTTCAAATTCTACTCGATAACAGTAGCCATCAATTCAACATCTCAGAGCTCGAATCTGCCATAAACCCAGTCCACCATCTTCCCTTGTCGATTCAATCAACTCGACCGCAGACCCATCTACTCTGCTCGATCTACTCTGCTTCCCATCATCTGTAGTCTCTCGAATCTCAATTTCAGCATCCATAGCTGCTGCGCAGCTTTTCTGTTTTCTCAGGTGAACAAAATTAATGAGATGAATGAATGAAAGGTGAGTTCTCTTTAGGGTGGAATGAAATGGATAGGTACACCCACGAGATAAATGCACCTCGATAGATTATAAGGGGTATCCTGATATCAACACCCCTTAACCTTGATTGGGCCTGGCTTAGTACTCCTCCAAATTGGGTTGCCCCTTAACCTCCACTGGGCTCCATATATCAGTTGCCTGTAAAATGACCTTTTTGCCCTTTTGGCTCAAATTGGGTGATTTCTTCTTCTTTTCCCCCGTGCGACTCCGGAGTACCTAATAACTCAAAAACACACGTAAAATACATAATTTACAAGAAAAATAGCAAAGAAAGCATAAACTACTAGATAGTAAATACGGTGTATTCTACACCTATCAGGAGTGCGGCTGTGGAATATTGTAAGAGTTTTCTTGTATCTTTATAAACTCCTCGATGAATACACTAAGTTTCGACAATGTGAAATCATTGAAACAAAGTTGATATATTCTCTTTTAGTCAGGAAGTATCTCTTTGAGAATTTCATTATGATCCCATTACTTTTCGTACCTTTGCCAATTTATATTGACAAAAAGGGGGAGAATTATTTAGTAGTTCACACTACATATACATATGGTTTACGGATCATAATGTAAGGGGGAGTGGTTTTCATGGTGAGATGAAGTATTGACTAAGGGGGAGTGATACATATATCACCATAGTATTGTTGTCAAAGTTGTGATACATTTAAACTTTGATGATGTGTAATAATACTATGACACTGTATAACAATGATTGAGAATAACTGTTTTCTCATTGTTATCGCTAAGGATCTTCAACAACTATGATGCTGAGTTGAACACATTCAGAATCACTTGACTACTTGGAAGTGGCGAAGATTTCGAGTAATGTTGAAGAACCAAGGAGATCAAGCATTTGGATGAGAAGCTATAGAGTTTGTATTTATTTTGTAATCCATATGTATTGATAATTTTGACATTAAAATTGACAAAGGGGAAGATTGTTAGAGCACTGCTCGGTCAAACTCGCAAGCGTTGTTATCTCAAGCTTGTTTGTCAAAACTATAAGTTTTGGTTTCTAGTCTAATTATAGCTATGTCTCGGGATAAGATAAAATATGTACTTGAGCTTTAGACTTGACGGTGTTCATCGATTAAAGACGAAAATCTGCTGACGAGAGCTTGGAGGAACTTCATCAACAAAAGGTATGTGGAGACTTGAACTCATCCATCACACAACTATTTCTTTCTATCTCCTATTGAGACTAAGTCGCATAGCTATATAGACTTTGAATTATACACATTTGATATTTTGAGCTGAGTTTAACTCGCTTACATATTTGTCGAAAATAGGTGTTGGTAAGCTTTCGTTGTAACCAAGTTCATCTTTGGTTATTGACGAAAGTCAAAAGATGATCATGTGAAAATCACCTGGTAACATCTTATATGATTTGCGTGAGATGGTCATTTGATGTAGACTTGGAATGTTTCATATTGATTATTCGATCACCTAAAAATTTCTTTGAAGCTAATAATTTGTGTCAGGCAGCTATTCTCGTCTTCTAGGAATGTTTTAATGATTGAAATGGGAGTTTAGAACGATTAACCAATGATTGGATATAGCATCGTATGCGTACTTGTATGCTAACTGTTGCGTGTGTATTCCAAGTCCGGGAATCTAAGTATGCATACCCGTATGCATACTGATTCAACAGTTGAAGTCCGGGAACTATAGTATGCTTACACGTTTGCATACTAACTTAAATTGAGTTCGGTCATGTATGACACTATGGGTACCCGTTTGCATATTGGCTAACACAGAGCAAGTCCGACAACTTAGGTATGCGTACACGTTTGCATACTTGAGTGGGTTAAGTTCTAAAATCGGCTAAGTTATGAACACATACATTTATATGACAAGGAATGCAATCTTTTGCAAACCGTGGCTATAATGTTCATGAATTGATGCGAGTGAATCAAAACCGATTTTGTTTCAATTGTGTCTTGTATACTTCTATGAGAATATAAACAATTGAACAACTTTATGAGTAACATAACTAGTTTCATTTGAGTCCCTTGAACTAGATGTGTTACGATGAACAACCATCTAACGGTGGAAAAATATTGTCTTGGTTTTAAGCAAGCTTAGCTTGACTCTTAGATCAGGATTCATCTAATAGTGAATATTGATTGCTTTGTTTCAAAGCTATCAAACCCTGATTTGAAGACTATATAAGGGAGAACTCTAGCTACTGGAAAACCTAATCCCCAAACCTTTTGTGTGATTCTAGTTGCGTCTAGAGCCGATTCTCCTTTAACCTAGGTTTTTCCTAAAACCCTTATAGGTTAACGACTTAAAGACTTCATTAGGATTTTGAAGCCAGACCTAACTATTTTCTCTGTAGTTGAGTGTTCTGATCATACCTTGTTCCATCGTATCGTGTACTGTATTCTCCAAGATTTGCTCGAGATTTATCTCCGATAGGTACGATAAAAAATTAGTCACAAACACCTTCGTCTCATCGTTTGTGATTCCAAAATAACTTGTTTTACTTCAATATAGTTAAGTTATTATGAGGTGATTGATATTTCTAGGATGTTTTTCGCGAATATAGGTCTGGTATATCAATTGGTTCATGTGCACCTTGATTTATCAAAAGATAGAACAAAACCTTGTAGGTATTTCTGTGGGAGACAGATTTATCTATTTGAATAGACTTTTCTATGTGAGACAAATTTGTTTATTAAGTCTTCGACTTTGGGTCATAGCAACTCTTAGTTGGGGTGAGATCAGCTAAGGGAATCAAGTGCGTAGAGTCCTGTTGGGATTCAGAGGCGTAAGGATTGCGACTGTACCTTAATCAGTGTGAGATTTATTAGGGCTCAACTACTTTCCAGTCCGAAGTTAACTTGTAGTAGGCTAGTGTCTGTAGCGGCTTAATATAGTGTGGTGTTCAAATCTGGACTAGGTCCCGGGGTTTTTCTGCATTTGCGGTTTCCTCGTTAACAACTTTTTTGGTGTCTGTGTTATTTCTTTTCCGCATTATATTCTTTATATAATTAAAATATCATGGGTTGTGCGTAAGTTCAATCAGTTTGTGAATCCGACCTTTCGATTGTTGATTGAATTGATTGACACTCGGATATTAGTTTTTGATACCGTCCAAGTTGTTTTTTATATTAATCAGGCTCACAGATTCTATCTGTTTGATTTGCTGATTACATTAAAAAACAGAGATATAACTCTTGGATATACTTTTCCTTGATTGAGTTTGAGTGTCTAGTTGATTCTTTTGAAAGTATATTGGAGTTAGTCCATATAGATTTTTAAACGAAATATTGGGTGTGGTTGTTCTAACCCCGCTTTTTCAGTTACTATACTTTCCTACTCGTCGTTAATCATAGATTATCACCAATCGTGGAATAATAGTTAGATCAGTGTTATCCCCTAAATTCTTTATATCATTGGATACGGAAGTGCTCGACTACCAAATTTTATTCGTCTAAACTTCCTGGTAGTAGATCAATTAAGGTGTAATTTGGTCGAATGCTTTATCTTTTTTGAATTTATAGGTTGATCATACTAGTTAAACTCTTAGATCGAGGTCTACTTTTTAGTGTTGCTCATACACACCATCGCTCCACAGAATCCTTCTGCAAGGTCTCGTGTTCTCTACTTGTGTACAAGTTATTTGACGATTACTTATCTCATAATTCATACTAGCAATAGATTAAATCAATAAATCAGTTTAGTTGGCCACCTAAACAATCTATCAATCAATCATAATTATTCGTTATAATATAAACAAGTGATAACCATATGAAGAAATTAAAAGTGAATTAATATAATAACTCAAATCTTGTTTATAACTCAAAATTCATCCTCAATCAATAGGTGTTTGGATACTCATGGATGTAGGAACATCCATGGTATACATATAAGAAAAGTAAAGAGACAAAATTACAAAAGAGAAACCGCTCTGAAACCCTAACTTTCGCTCTGTGTGTTGTTTCCCCTCCCCGAGTCTTACAATTTCGTGATTACTGATATATCTTTCTGCAAGGCCTAATAGGCTAATACCCATTTATGTAGTTTAGATGGCTTGGCACTCATGTGTCTAAGTCGGTTAAGGAACCCGACCCTTAGTTACGAAATAAATACCTAAAAAATAGTTCGTGAATTTTGGCCGTCATGGTACACGTACCAGGTATGCATACCCTCCCTCAAGAAAGTGTCCGAGAAATTTTTGGTATGTGTACCAGGTATGCATCATCTCTTTTTCATGAAATTCTAGAGTTTCCATGGTACACATACCTAGTATGCGTGCCCTCCTGTCTTCGGTACTCGATAAATTTATTTGCCCATAACTTCTCCGTCCAAACTCGGATGACCTCATTATTCTAACATTCTTTTTGTAATTTAATTATCATCAAGATGGTGATAAGAAATACTGAATTTTAATGAGTTAAGATTGGTATTTGGTCGATCTCTTGATTTTGAGCAGCTTTGCTCCGTTTCGTCGCAATTCTTCTACTTCTCTTAGACTTGGGCACTTGGATACTTGGAGTATTTCTCTTCTTAGATCTTTTTAGATCCTTTTTGTATGATTCACATAATAGACATAAATAAGAGAAACAAGAGCAATAATACGAAAATATGCAAGAATAATAGCTAAATCAAGTATGGAATGAACACTAAAATCATATGAATTATGCACTTATCAGTCATTCTCTTTCTTTTTCTTTTGTCAGTATCTGAGGTATAGCTGGATTGGGCTTGAACAACAACAAAGTCGGTATAAATGAGAAACAAAGATCATTCAAAAATAAAAATGAACGTAGTACAGTGGATAACAGGCTGACATTCATACAGGAGGAGGAGCAAGGTTCGCATTATTCGGTCTCTTTTTTGTTAGTTTTTTTGTGTTTTTTTTCTGAAGCATGTCTCCTTTTTTATACTTATAAAAATTAACAAGAAGATCACGAACAAAAAGAGTTGTAAGAGTCGAACCTCTGACGCCTTAACAGTTAACATGGTTTGTGGGTCTGTACTCCTCCTCTTTTTTTGTGTTCCATTTTACAGGAGGATGCTAAGGCTAAGTCTTATGGGCTAGATATCTAACTGCTAGATTGGCCATCCACGTCAGCCTGCAGAACCTCCTAAGTCTTATGGGATGGCGAATTTAGCAACAAATTTGAATCTTGTCGGCGCAAACGCTGAACCGAACAGCGTTTGAATGGTCAGAGAAAGAATAAACACTAAATACTAGTAGTTGCAGCGGAGAGAAAGAATAAACAAATACTAATATATTTGCTTTAATCTTTGAGTAGGCTATAGAGTGTGGACTGTGTGGTGTAACGCCCGAGTAAAGCATGAATCTTGTGATTCTTGTCGCTAAATGAGCTGACAAGTACACTTAATTGAATATTTAATGCCCGTAAAGCATGAATCTTGTCACTAAATGAGCTGACAAGTACACTTAATTGAATATTTAATGCCCGTACAAGCTGGTTTTGTGGACTTTCAAATATGTCAGAGCGAGTTACAAATTATTCTAATTTTCTGTGGACGAATATAAATGAGCTGAAAACGTCGAACCAAGCGGCGTCCACACCAGCGCCTAACAATTCGGCGTTATTCTCTGGAATATTCGCATAACGCCGAACCATTCAGCGTTTGTGTCACTTTTTGAGCGCCGCACTATTCAGCGTTTCAATCTCGCCGATAGTGCGACTGCGAGCAAATGCTAGGAGAGAGAAGTAGCCAGATTGAGTGTTCACTTTTTCTCCACGTTTTTTTCATGATTTGCAACACTTTTTGGCCAATTTAGCAGTCCAATCTAGCCCATAGGACTTAGCCTAAGGGAAGAGCTTTTACCCGATATGTAAAGCTCAGTTAACTTTTGTGAATCAAATTTCAGTTTACCAAAAAAAAAAAAAGTTAACATGGTTAAGTTCCAACGTAGTTATTCTATCTCTTTTTTTGTCTTTTTTGTGTTTTTTTTTTTTTTTTTTTTTTTTTTTTTTAAGCATGTCTCATTTTTTAGACTTACAAAAATTAATAAGAAGATCACAAGTAAAAAGAGATGTAAGAGTCGAACCTATGATCCCTTAATAGTTAACATGGTTGGGTTCTAACATGGTAAGGTTCAAAGTAAGGTAAAGCTAAAGGACATGGGTTCGAAAAACTTTGTTTCATTTTTATATAAAAGTATATAAAATTGAATTTTCACGTATACACTTTAGAATTTGACTGAAGTGTGATTCTGACACACTCAAAAGTGTTGACTTTTACGAGTCCTGTTGGCTTCGAGTCACAAGTACGATCCAGCATTCCAGCTTGATTTTCAAATCAAATCTTTGACACAATTCGTATGAGTCGACACGGGATTCTTACAAGTCTAACAACGGAAAATGGGTCATTTGTCCAATTTTTTTTTAAAATATGGTTGAATTTAAAGAAAATTATTATGGGTGAAATGGATTAAAAAAATTAGCGAGGATTAAACCTGGATTCATCCCGACTTAAACTTAAAAAATAGCGAGGATTAAACTGGATCATCACGATGTAATTTAAAAATAAGAAAAAGAATTTAAAAATGGGTATGATGAAACCGGTTACATCGCATTTATTTTTATATTTTTGTCCATTTAAACAGTATCAAAATCTAAATGTCTTTTTCACCAAGAACTTATTGATTTTGGTCTTTTTAACCAATTTTGTGGTCTTAAAAACTATACTAATCATTATTAAATACTTTTCATGGATTTTTTTATTTTTTGATTGATAAAGCATTTATCTATTCTATTATATTATATAAAGGGAACTCCCCTTACTGTAGCAAGTGAAGTTGCAAATTATTTTTGAAAATTTTTGCCCTTAGTTTTAATTTTTCATTCAACCATCACATAAATATACTGGGGTCATTTAAGTAATCGCTAAACCAAAATCCTAACCTTCGAGAATTACCCATTTCTCTGTGATAAAAATCTAAATAAGAATCAAAGAATCGAAACTGTATGATCTTCATGATTGAAAAATTAAAGCTTAAATATGCTAATTGATTGTAAACTTAGTACAATAACTCAATCAGCCTTTAATCAATTGAACACAAAAAAAAAGAAGGAAAAAAACCAACCAAATTACATAAATTTGTTGCATCAATCATCAATCAACAATGAAGTCCATAAATATGGTTGTGGTCTTCGTGAAGGAGAAGTAGAAAGTTTAGAAATTAACAAACTAATTGCCCAACTAATATGCTTGCTGTGAAGAGAAAGGTGAATCGGTTTTCAATGTATGCTTCTATTTATGTGATTTATCAGCAAGTTAGCAACTTAGTACACAAATTACAATTTCATTTTTGAAGATTAGTTTATGGATAGATGATTGAGAGTGTTAGTTAGATCTAAATCTAACACATAAGAAAAAAATGGAGATCAGGGTGTTGTAGCTGCCCAAAGGTGAGAAGAAAGAAGAATAGGGTTTATGAGGATAAGCTTTAATTTCTATCATTGCTTATTATTACGAAAATACCCTCTCTCTTGGTACAGTCTCTCTTGGTACAGCGATGGATGCGTTTGGGTCGCCTTGGACCGTATGCACACCGATGTTCTAGTTAGATAAAAAAAGAACGAATACAAGAGATAGTATCACCCTAGGTGGTGGAATATACGAAAAAATGGAAAAAAAAATTGCAAGAAAAACAAGACAAAGCTAAAAAGGAAAGTTAAGCTAAACAAAACAAAACGGTTTAAAGTAGAAATCCTTGTAATTCGCCATCACATGCTGATAAGAGATATCCGAAAAATCTTCAAACACATGGGCCCAAGAATAAATGGTATCCTCACTTACATCAACCATATGTGCGAGTGTTTGAGTTTTGTCATGAAAGATATTGACGTTACGTTCTTTCCAACTGAAGCACACTATCGCGGAGGCAAAGGATTTAAAATGAACGCGCAATTGGGGATAAAAATATTAATTAGGGATAAAGGAAAAAGACAAAAACTGCATTTAAATATCAAATCAGGATCACTCATTATCTAAGCATTTTATCTAATTCCTAATCTACTCCTGACTAATCATGTTTAGTGGTTAAATATAATTAGTTAAGTTAATAGATTAGTTTGATAATCATTAGTGTAGATGTAGAAAATCCTACCACTACATCCAAAGGTAACTAAACACACACACGCAAGGAAGCCAGACAAACAAAAGAAGTAATGAACAAGAGATGTACGTGGTTCGGCATGATTACCTACGTCCACGGGGGTGTAAAAGAAGATCTTATTACTCGGTTCAAGGTTACAAGACGGATTTATCTCTCTCAATGCTCTAGTGCGCTCTCTTTCCTCACCTCTTGCTTGAGTTCTTTCTCTCTACATGGTCTCTATTTATAGTTACAAGTGATGATACATCCAGTGCTACGGTGTTAGGCTTGGTGTAGCTTCCTCGATGTTCCTCTCGAGCGATCGATCGATGCCCCTACCGATTGTTCTTATTTGTTTGAGTTGCTACGCGAGCCGAATGATGCTCGTCGCCATCTCGTCACTCGATGTCGCTCGTTCGATGGGAATAACCGATGTCGCCCCTTGGGATCCTCGTCGAGCCTTCCATGACCGAGTCCTTCTTATCTCTTCACCAACTTTGTCGGTGCATTTATGGCTCCAGGTGCCGATGTCCATCGCGTCACGGCTTTTTCCCTTTTTCTTCGACTTTCGGCTCCTCTTTCCTCACGCCCGAGTTCGGAGAGGCGATCCAGGTGACTCTAGGTGCATGCTTGCTCTGGTACGCCATGGCTTAGGATCGTTCCACCTGTCCCTGTGGATTATTTACACCTACAATTAGAATAAATCATTATCATTGAATTTGTTGATGCAACAACATCAAATCAAGATATTTATGATCATGAAGGTTTAGGTGAAGAACCAACCCAGGGAAAATAAACTAATTTGAACATATAAGTGCTCTAATTACTCATATATAGGTATTAATGTATTGACATTTGATTTTTTTCATTGAATTCGCCATTCTTGCGCTGAAAAACTCGGTTTGGCATGGTAAAAGTATGAATACCATCTCACAAATGACCAAACCAAGCATGGTATTCATACTTTCACCATGCCGGTACACAATATCCCCCAATTTTGAAAATTAGAAGTACACTACCTAGGCATAGAAAGTTCATTATCGAGCATGCTTAGGTAGTAGTGCCGACATGGTTGATTCCCAAGTGTATGGAAGTGCCGGTTTGAGGACAAAAACATACAGAAAACTTGTCTGAAATAGCAAGTACCGGCATGGTATTTATCATAAAAAACCATGTCGGCACTAGTACCGGCATGGTATTCATCCTAAAAACTACACCGGAACAAAAAAATAGTAGGGTATTCATCATAAACACAAGTCGGGAGTGGATTGAAAGTTTATGATTCTAACCCAAACGAAGTTTTAAAACAATAACAACACTTTAAATATGATTAGGTATCATGTACCTTCTCAATAAAGCCATTTCTTCTTCTTCTTCTTCAAGAACAATTCAATTTAACCCATAGTTAAGAACTTGTTAGGGTTTGATTTTGATTTTGATTTTTAGTTTTAAATTTTAATTTAGATGGAAGGGTATTTTAGTATTTTTGCCCCCCCAAAACACCCCTTAACGGATATTATTGGATGGGGTTAGTAATTCATATCCCCCAATTAGTTTTTTTATTCCCCAATTGTGGGTTCTTTAAAATCCGGAATACTCACCGGATTCTTTCGGTATTTTTTAGGCGTCGAAGCACAATCTTTGGTTTTTATTCATCTATAGTCAAACTCACTTTTACTTGGAAAACTTTCTCTAGCACGTGGAGAACCCGACTAGGGTGTGAATATACTATCCGCAAATTGGAAGAGTAGATATGATCGTGAATTTGACAGTGGAAGTAGGGGTGCACATACCCTACCCATACCCGCCAATCCTACCCTACCCGCCAGTATTTTAACCATATCCTATCCTACCCATTATTTGGCGGGTAGGGTGACGGTTAGAGATTTCTTATCCGCCGTTAAATGGGTAGGATGACGGGTAAAGCTCGAAATTATCCTATCCTACCCGCCTACCCGCCTATTTATATAATGACTTTTTTGTTTCTTGTTTAAATACATAACGGTGTTTGGAGTTTAAAACTTTTCTGAAGGAAAATCTAAATACTAAGATTCGAATCATATAAGCTAGTGCAAAACTTTTATGAAGGAAAATCTAAATGCTAAGATACGAATCGTATAAGCTGGTGCAAAATTCATTTTATTTATATAAAGATTCATAGATCATAAACTTGTTCAATATTCAAACAACAGAGAAGCCATGGCTTCGCTTTCATCCCTTCACTCCATTTCTACTGCCTCCTCAAAGACTCTATCTGCATGTCCTACTAGATCACCTCAAAAGAAGACACAAAAATATAACCATCTTAGCGTTATCCAATGTAAAAGCCGTGATCAAGATAACCATGGAAATGAAACTAGCAGCACGAGTTTCATTGATAGAAGAGATTTGCTTATTGGTCTAGGAGGTATATATGGTGCAACAACATCTGGGTTTGGTAAAGACCGCATGAAGCTATTGCGGCTCCCATAACTATACCGATTTATCAAACTGTAGTCAATGAGATCTTCCGCCTGGTGTGACAGGAATAAATTGTTGTCCACCACCAACCACAAAAATCATCGATTTTGAACTACCATCTTATTCTACTCTTCTAAGGGTTCGTCCAGCTGCTCATTTAGTTGATGAGGCATATATCGCTAAAATTAACAAAGCCTATGCACTTATGCATTTAGTTGAAGTTTAAAAAAAAACGGTTATACCCGCCACCCTATCCTACCCGACCCGCCAATTAACGGGTCGGGTAGGATCTTACCCGTTTAATGGTGGGTAGGGTGGCGGGTAAAAATTTTCTTATCCGCCCGTCAGCGGGTAGGGTGGCGAAATTGGCCATATCCTACCCACCCTACCCGTTGTGCAGCCCTAAGTGGAACTAGTACTCAAAAAATAATATGTGGACAATCCATCAGTGTCGAAGCCAGGATTTTAAAAGAATTGTGCAAGAGAAAAATACACTACGAAAAAGAAAAAAATAAAAAAAAACTCACATTGGAGATTGTTAGAATCACTCGATAGTGTTTGATAGTAACTAAATTTACAACACAAGAGATATGTTAGTTTTTTAATTATTAGATAATGTGTTGTTCTCTATTTTTATGATTGTAAATCAAAAAAAAGCCCCAAAAAACCACCTCATACTCAGGAGTCATACTAAAAAAAACAGCTTCGCACATGCTTACCAGGGAGCAGGGGCGGAGCCAGAAACATTTGACCGGGGGGACAACCATACATGTAGCAAAAGGATGATATCGTTGCAGTGAATTGCGGCCGAAGGTCGCAGAATTTTTTTAGGCGTTTTCTCCGTATCAATACTATGGTTAAGGAAACATTCTTAATAAAGATCGTTTACTTAATAGTTCCCTTAATTTAAGCAGATAAACTAGCCGATTTTCCTATTTTTTCTCACAAATAGTTATTGCCTTTCCTATTATTACCTAAATTTCCTTCTATCTACCAAAATTCAGGGGACAAATATTCTATTTAACGAAATTACAACTACAAATTTTCGGTTTTCCAAAAACTAGGGAGGACAGTTGTCCTCCCTAGTCCCAGCGTGGCTCCGCCGAGTTCAAGGAAATATATCAGTACGTTTATCTTTTATCTCTTGGGCTTTTAATAGGGGTACAAAACTCGAAAACAATTTTAGTTATTTAGGATTTTAATAGAACCCTGTTTTAGGGCATACGTAAAAATTTCAGGGCATACAAAACAATAATCCCATCTTGGGTGACCTTATAAGGGGTACCCCATGGGTAGTTCAATTACTAATCCACCCTTACCCTTAATATAAAAACCTAAAATCAGTTTTCTAAAAAATCAAAATCAGTTTCCTAACATCTCTTTTTCCTCCTCTAGCTGAACTCTTCCCCTCCCGAGAAATTTTTTTTCATCGCCGTGATTAATCATCAATTCGTAAAAATTTGATCGTCGATTAAACTGAACTACACAATGACTCATACAAAGAAAAAAGCAGGGACTAGGCAAACCAAACCATCAATTGAAGAAGAAGAACCAATTGAAGATGTAGGTGTCGAAACTCAAAATCAACCACCAATCGAACCAGAAATTGAACCAACTGCATCTCCACCTCAATGAGGATAAGAAAATAAGTTTTACAAACCCAATCTCTTATTTGCTGTTTTTCATCGATTAAATGGGTTTAATCCCAAAAAAAATTAGGGTTTTTGACGGTTACAGTGCTGGGTTCGGCTCGAAATTGAGTTGCGTTTTGAGCCGAACTGTTCTTCACAAAAGCTTCATGTACGTGTATATGAACAGTTCGGCATGAAATTTCAAGAAATTTTAAGCCGAACCTAGTCACAGTTAGAGATGCATAGGAGGTTCGGCGTATTCGATAAAACTATTTTACGCCGAACATTCGTTGTTTTATTTTCATAAATCGTATAAGAGTTCGGTTAGAAAGTATTTTTGTAATATAAGCCGAACATGTCACTGTATTTAAGAATCAACTGATAGTTGTTGAGTTCGGCTTATATTTTCTTTTTCGGGCTAGCCGAACCTATTGATTTGTTTTTTATCCAGATATTTCAAAGAGGTTCGGCATGTACGATATTCACTAAATAAGCCAAACCATTAACATGTTATCTTCCAAAACTCTCAGGAATATGTTCGGCTTGTTATGAAACTTCCAAATAAGTCGAACCATGAACTAGCAAATAGGCGCGAAGTTACAAAATAGAGGTTCGGCGACTAACTTAAAAAATTACTACTAATAACTGTTCTTCATTTGTACAGAAACAGGTGGGTTCGGCTGATAAATATAAGCCGAACATATTCCTGGTTGGCCGAACTATGGTGTAAAAATTCAAACTTTTGATGATTTCAAGCTACAAAAGTGAGTTTTAACATAAAATAGAAGTGTACATGTGTATTAGAAGCATTGAGTTCCTCATCTATGTATTTTCTCAAACTCACCCTCTCATTCTAAAAAAAAAACCTAACTTTTTTTTTCTTCCTCGAAATTTTTCATCTACACAAACTTTTATAACTAAATTATCTAAATCACTAATCAAGATTATTGTTCACTAATCAAGATTATTAACACTAATACTGAAAGGGCAAATTTGTCATTACAAAAAATATTTGGTTTAGGGGCTTTTGATTTTACTATTTCCAACCCGTTTTTGTCTTTATTCAGTATGCCCTGAAAGTTTTACGTATGCCCTAAAACAGGGATCTTTTAATAATTAATAAAGGGTGCAAAACTCATTTATTATTTGTTTTGGGCTTACAAAACCCTGCTAAATTGGGGCCTATAGGACTTAATTTGGGCCTATCAAATTTTCCTTCCCACACCACCAAATTCCTTTGGGCACCCAAATTACTAAGAAATACTAATTTACCCCCACATTAATTCCTAAAACTCTCTCATATAAATACTAATCTTTCCATTTTCAGTAAATCCAAAAACAAAAAAAAAACTAAACCGAAAAAAACTTTCTATTTTCATTCTAATCTTTCCAAATTCTCAAAACCCTAATTTTCATCTTCTTCTCCAACGAATCTTCGATCCACACAAGAAAAAGGTAAATCTCCATCAACCCATTCTATGATTCTTCTTATCTTATTGATTCACATGTTTAAATCTTCGTTTTTCCAAATCAAAACTCTGATTACACCCAGAATCGGGTTTTATTGACATATCGAATAAACCGATTCTGGGTTTTGTTTTCGGCCATGAAGAGCATGCACAATAATCGGTTTACATGATGATTAACATCAACCGATTTTGTGTTAGAAATAAAATAAGAAAATACATCACCAGAATCGGTTTATATATGTAATATGTATAATCCGATTGCATAGGCTTTTCATCTTCCTTTCCATAATCGGGTTTTGGTGGTCTCTTCAGAATCGGTCTACTTTTGTTTCTTTATGTACCGATTTCTACTTGATTTTTGTTAAATTTTGGTGTAGAATGGACTTTGGACACCTAGCATTTTACAATCGAGAATTAACCTTGGAGGATGCTCTGAGGAAACCACAAAGAGTTCCAGAGAGAAGCCTATATAAGTTTGCTTTCGGAGGTGAGACCAATCTTGAACAAGCACTGGCATTGATTGATAAGCTGGCACTAGAAGAGCTTGTTGAGGTCATCAGGTTCGCTCGGATGAGGCGAAACATTATTTCAGCTGAGAGGGATCGCCACCAGGCATTGGAAGGTATGTTTGAAGAAATGGCTGAAGCTGCTGCTGGTGGTGCTACAGCTGCTCCTGATGCTGGTGCTGGTAGTGGTGATGCTGCTCCTGATGCTGTTCATGCTGCAAATTCTCATGGTGCTCCTTAAGTTTGTAAGTTTAACTTTTTAATATTAAAACTTTAAGTTTATAAGACTTGTGGTTGTTTTTTTTTTAAGTCTTTTGGGATGGTTTATATATGTAATATGGATGATCTTTGTGTGGTTGATGTTTGTATTTTGGATGATTTTTGTGTTGAACTTAATGCACTTAATGTTTAAATTTATTCTAGCATGATATGCCAACAATCGGTCTACTCGATATGTCAACATAAACCGATTGTGCAAGCAATTTTTCCTGGATGTTTTTCAAGCCAGAATCGGATCACATATTAAAATGTATAAACCGATTTGTGTCAGTGAAAATTCAAAATCTAACATGTTTTTAATCGGTTTACGTTGGTCGCAAGAACAACCGATTCCTTGTGGCATATCAACACAATCGGTTTTTACAGACCTTCTAAAATACCGATTATAATAAATTATTTCACGTTTTCAAAAAAAAAATAGCCGTTAGGGACTTTCTCTATAAATAGAGACCTCACCCTTGGACCCCATTTGCCCCAAAATTGATCATTTTATTCCCCCTCACTCCAAATACTCCACAACTACTCATTTCATAGATATACATACAAGAAATGGCATCGTTTGAATCATGAGAAGATTTGGCAATCACCAAAGCATGGTATGCGGAAAATCGACTTAGACGTCAATCCTCCGAAAGGAGGATTCCACAACCTTTTGGGATAGGGTACACAACAAATTTATCCGGGGAGTTTGGGAATACTAATGCAAGAAGTGTCCAACAAATCCACGCTAGGCACCTAGTCATTGAAAAAGCGATACTTGCTTTTTTGGCTCTCCAACCTCGGATTTTTAACACTCGCCCTTCACCTTGTCCATTGCACAATTTGTAAGTAATTTTGTGGTTTTTTTTTACGTAATCCATGTTGTTTTATCTTCCAATGAAACACCACTAACAAATGTAAGTTTGTTTTTGTGTTTTTGTAGCATGAAGTCGTGAAAGCGCGCTACTTGGAGGAAAAGGGGGAGGCATTCGATTTCGATGTTTTGTCACTTCTTGGCGAAAGAATCCCGAAGGATAACCCGGAATACTTGGATGTTGTATCGTCTTCGGAGGAGGAAGATTGATGGTTTTAGAATTTTTGTATAGGTTTTGTGGGTAGACCTCTATGTAAACCCTCACGAGACTATAACTCGTCCACTAGGGTCGCCTAGGGGTTTAAAGGATTGATGCATGTGCTAAATGCATACTACAATAATAAGGCAATGAATGGAAATTGGTAATGAAAGGAAACAATCGGTTTATATATGTTATAAGTAAAATCCGATTGTCTTAATCGGATTATAAACATGTAAATGTTAACCGATTATAAATGTCCACTGTTAATTCTTAAACACCAATCCAGAATCGGTTTACAAGTGGATGAACATAACCGATTCTGTGAACTGTTTACGAAAAAAAAATCAAAATGTTTGATGTTTTGATGAACTCTATAACATTAGTTAATCTCACATCCAAAACATAATTAACCCATAATACGATTAATTAATGCTAATTAATCAGGGGTAAAATAGGTACTTAGGTAATTATTTTGATAAGGGGTGGTGTATAGTGATTTCTAGTGACCTTTTTTGTCATCTAGCTATAGGCCCCAATTAAGTCCTATATGTCCCAATTTAGCAAGGTTACAAAACCATAATCATACTAGAGACTTTGGGCAGTAATTGCACACCCTTGCATTGCATCTCCTCTCCTCCACGCAATTCACTTTGAAGAATGTCGGGTTTTATATGTGCCAACCCAGCAACTTGAGCAATAACTGTATAAGATTCCCCATTCACAACAAATAGCATGTTACCATTGCATTCTCAATTCAAAGAGGCACGCAAATTTAATGACTTTTTCGAGACCAACCAACATGTCAAAAAAAAAGAAAGAAAGAAACACTGATTATAATATATATACACGCCTACACCTAACCTGAACGAATTTGAATCGAATTGGTTGCCCTTTTTATTGTATTTTGCAATTGGGAAAAATATCGTTTGGTCCTTTTTTAGGTGGGCCCATGTCTGTTTGGTCCTTTGGTCAAACACCTTTACTTTACTATTTGGTCCATAATTATTTAAAAATATTAAACTGATAAAAATACCCTTCCGTGTTAATTTTTACTTATTTTCTTGTAGCACTTCATTCCATAAATGAAGTCCATATAAAAACCTAAAAAACAGACTTCATTCCAGAAATGAAGTCCATATAAAAACCTAAAAAAAGCAGGACTTCATTCCGTAAATGAATCCATATAAAAACCTAAAAAAAGGACTTCATTTAAATGAAGTCCATATAAAAACCTAAAAAAAATGAGACTTCATTCGTAAATGAATCCATATAAAAACCTAAAAAAAGCAGGACTTCATTCCTTTTAAATGAAGTCCATATAAAAACCTAAAAAACGACTTCATTCCGTAAATGAAGTCCATATAAAAACCTAAAAAAAACAGACTTCATTCCAGAAAATGAAGTCCACATAAAAACCTAAAAAAACAGACTTCAATCCAGAAATGAAGTCCATATAAAAACCTAAAAAAAACTGACTTCATTCCAGAAATGAAGTCCATATAAAAACGATGAACCAAATCTTCGATTTCTAGTTACAGTAGAAACACAAAGGGAACTAATGACACACATATAAGTTGATAGCAATTTCACTTGTGAGCAAGTCAATTAAAAATTGCCACATAAAGACTAGGCCAACAAGTATTCTTATAGCAGCGAACGGTGCATGAGTCAACTAAAAGCATAACGGATCCGCGATAAGTTGTGTATTGATAAGTTGTGTAATAAAAACTTTTTAAACGGATCCTAAAAATCTCTTCCAGTAGTTAGCCAACCTGCACGAGTCTTGCGTAATAAAAACTTTTTAAATTTATCGAAACAATGAAATACGAAGAAATCTCAATCTCTGTAGAAATCATTTAAAGCACATACAAAATCACCGTCTTGTTCATCATCTTGATATTCTCATCATCTTTATCATCATCATCGTGTTCATCATCATCTTCTCTGTAGAAAACTCAATTTGTGTTGAAAATCTTCATCTCAATCTTCAAACAAAACAGCAGCAGGAGAAAAACAAAAAAGAGAGAGAGAAAGTAGATCTAAAACTAAGAGAGAGAAAGTGAATCTGAAAAAGAAGATATTTTTAAGGGTTTTTTCTATATATATGCTCACAAAAGGATATTTTTGTCCCTACTAAATGATATTTACATCATCCATGACATCAGCTTAAGACCAAACAATAATTTTTAGGACCAAACTATAATTTATATTACCAAATAGGACCAAACAGACATTTGACTGGGTCAAATGGACTAGACTCCCTCTAATATATTATTCCTAGGACCTAATGGTAGTTCCTACTTTGCAATATAACAAACAACTAAATAGTGGAATCAATATTTATATACTCAATCTACGACAAGCTTAATAGAATAACAAGGAATTATATCTTTGTTCAGCAAAATCAGAAGCTACAAATGGTGGGTTTGTTTGCAGAATTCACCGTTTCCAGGAATTTATAATCCCATGAGATTAGAAATTTTGGGATTCATGTAAATTCCTTGTGTGTTTGGTAACTCAATTAAAATTCCTAGGATTTATAGAGTTTTCTTGTATTAAAGTCTTTGTACCGTTTGGCATTACCCTCAAATCTTAAAATTGCATATATATGAGATTTAGAGTTAAAAAAAAGTGGGTCCATAAATCCCTTGATAAGTTTCCCAACAAATCTTAGGGGGAGGGGTCGGACTCCATATGGAGGATTTCTTTGAAAACCGATTCCGTAGGAAACGTGATTCCAAGGATTCGGGCAACCAAACATACAAAGGGAAACGTAATTCTATCAAATCCCCTGGACCCATAAATTCCACCTTTAAAATTCTACATCCAAACCCACCATAAGTGTTTCCGTTAGACTTGATGTCCCCACCAAAAATATAACATTATTTTATCAATGTGATTGATACCCTTGGGAAGTATACATATTTCCGTAAAATAAACAGTGGTTCTAAACGAACCGAGGTGGAGAAACAAGGGCAAAACCGCCTCTCACCGGTTTTCTTTTTTCTTTTCTTTTTGGGTGGGTCCCAGTGGGCCCCGCCCCTCGCGAGACGTGCAGGGGGAGGGCCTGTGAGAGGCGGTTTTCTTTCATTTATTTTTTTCTCGGTTTGTCGAGAATTTTTGTAAAATAAATATGAATTGCACAGAGCACATTAATTAACAGAATTGTCTTACCGACAGGATCCAAGAGATGTTGATGCCAACCTGACATTTATTGTTAAACTTCTCTATCAAAAAGTTGAAGGTTGAAATCTTATAATCTGATTTATTTATTGTTAAACTTCTCTATCAAAAAGTTGAAGGTTGAAATCTTATAATCCGATTTTAGAGGATAAATTCCTAAGTACTTTCTTCAACACCACATTTCCTGAATTTTCACCTGTTTTCTCAATGAAGATACGCCCTTACATAAAATATAGAGGACTTGTTAAAATTGGTTAACTACCCTGATAACTCGGAATAATGTCTTAAAATTTTATTCAAAGTATTAATATTAACCCTTGTGTTTCACCAAAGAATAACAAATCGTCTGCAAACATCAAATAGCTAATTGTCTTAGCCCAACTATTCATTTTATAGCCCCAATATAAACTTTGCTCCTCATATTGATGTATTAGGATTGACAACCATTCAGAACATATCATAAAATGAGTAGGGGATAATGGACAACCCTGACGAAGATCTTTTTCGCTTTTGAAATACCCCCGTGGACTTCCACTAATAGTGATAGAGAAAGTTGCAGTCGACACACACTCCATAATTAGATCATGAGACTTTTCGTTATTCCCATTATCGATAACGAAAAGATTAGTATGCTTAAAGATATTGTTAAAAAAACTCAATAAGAGAAGAACGTTTAATCAAGTCTCACTCATCAGAATTGAACAACTATCGTGTTGAAAAAGATAAACTTGTTGCATCTCTTTTACTAGCCCAGGAACAGTGTAACTCCTTGAAAAATGAAAACTTTGTTTTGATAAGTAAGTCTTCTTCAGTGCATTTTTCCAATACACATGTGGTATTACCTAGCATGAAGAAAATTACTCCTAACAAATTATCCGCTAAGAAATGTTTGCGTAACCTACAGATATTTGAAATGGCTATGAGTCAAAAATGGGATTCATCAAAAGTTTCTTATCCATGATCATGTTCGTTCTGCGGGATTGAATGAACTTTTGACAAACAAAAGTTAAGCCTTTTATGTCATTATGCAAGTATTGATGGAAGAAAGGGTGAGCTTTTGTTTACGAAGATTAAGTCTATTGTATGTCATTGTGCAAATAGTAATGAAAGATAGAATTAATCTTTGTTTATTCCGCATTATTGATCTTCCCTGATCTATATTTTTTGTGTATATATTGTGCGGCTTCGTAAGTTCTCTTATGTTGAGCATTTCCGATTAAATTAATCATGGGTTCTCTTATGGTTAATTTAATTGAGTTTTGGATACAAATTCATGTTTCATTTGATTTGTTAATGTACAAAGAAATCCTTCTTTTCTTGTGAAAGGAAGGTCGCTCTTGTTTTTCTTTCGGGAATGACATTTTTATGGGGGAGAGTTCTTAATTGAACTTGTGCTTAATTGCCAAATCTTTGTGGGGAGTGCGGATGTGGAATATTATAGGGGTTATCTTGTATATTTATAAACTCCTTGATGAATGCATTTAGCTGCGGCTATATGATTGCATCTAAAAAAGTTGATACGTACTTTCTTTTGGTCATGAAGTGTCTCTATGGAAATTTCATTAGGATCCCACTAGTTTTCGTACCTTTGCCAATTTTATTGACAAAAAGGGGGAGAATTAATATGTAGTTCACACTATAAATACATATGGTTTTAGTATCATTATGTAAGGGGGAGTGGTTATCATGTGAGATGAAGTATTGACTAAGGAGGAGTGATACATATTACCATAGTATTGTTGTCAGAGTTGTGATACAATTGAACTTTGATGCTGTGTGATAATACTAGCTATGACACCGTGTAACAATGATTGAGAGCTTTTGTTTTGTCATTATTATGGCTACGGATCTTCAACAAAGATGATGATGCATTGAATATCTTTGGAATCATTGGAGTACTTGGAAGTGATGAAGATTTCTAGTAATGTTGAAGAACCAAGGAGATCATGCATGTGGAAGAGAAGCTGCAAAGTTTATTTATTTTGTATTCCATATGTATTGATAGTTTTGTCACTAAAATTGACAAAGAAGGAGATTGTTAGAGCACTGCTCGGTCGAACTCTCAAGCGTTGCTATCTCAAGATTGTTTGTCAAGTTTATTTTCCAAAACTATAAGTCTTGATTTCTAGTATACTAAGTCTCGGACTAGGATAGAAAGTGTAGTTAACTCTAGACTCCACGGCGTTCATCATGCAAAGATGAAGAACTACTCAAGGAACTGTTGGAACTTCATCGACTAAAAGGTATGTGGAGACTTGAACTTATCTATCACTCAAAAGTCTATCTACTCTATCTCATATCTTGAGACAAAAGTCGTATTGCTATATAGACTTCGATTATACACATTTGCTATTTCGAGCGGAGTTTATCTCGCTCATCTATTTCTCGAAATATGTGTTGGTAAGCTTTCACTTTGGCCAAGTTCATCTTTACAAGTGACGAAAGTCATGTTGATTCTTTCAATATCTTGAAAATCGCTTTGATGAAAAATAGTGTGTGTTTAACCTCTATTTAACATCCTCTAAGAATGTTTCAATGATTGAAATGAGAGTTTAGAATATATAACCTTGAATGGATATAAACATTGTATGTGAACTCATACTTGTGTAAGTCCAAAATACTTGAACTAAAGTATGCATACTTTACTGGTTCCGGATGTCCGGAAGCTAAGTCCACGTATCTTCCGAAGTTCACATCCCGTGAATTCTGCTGGAGTTTGTGAACTGAAAACAAACTCAATCTGGGTACTTAAGTATGCGTACAGGTATGCGTAATTGAGTGGGTTATTTTCTAAAAACGGTTTATTCGTGAACTAAGACATATATAAACTAAGGAATGCATATTTGCAAACCGTGGCTATAATGTTCATGAATTGATTCTAGTGAATCAAAATCATTTTTGCTTCGATTGTGTCTTATATACATCTATGAGATCTAAGGAATTGAACAACTCTCTAACTAGTTCTTTTGAGTCATTTGAACTAGTTATGGTGAAGATGAATAAGGTTGATATGAAAGTGCTCATATGGCTAACCACTATCGAACCAACTAGGTGTACACGGTTAGGTACGGTTACACAAACCTAAATGAACGTGCATTTCATTTGTGTATAACAAGCTAAGTTCGATCTAACGGTTGAAAGATATTAGCTTGAATCTAATCAGGTTTTCATCTAACGATGAATATTGAATGTTTTGTTACCAAGGTAACTTAGATTGCAAACCGTGATTTGGAGACTATATAAAGGAGAACTCTAGCAACTGGGAAACCCAATCCCCACACCTCATGTGTGATACTAGTTGTATAAGCTAGAGTCGATTCTCCTTTAACCTTAGGTTTCTACCGAGACCTGATGAGTGCCAAATAGTGCATAATTCTATATCTTTTTATTGGCATTTACCTCATCTTTTGTGCTTTAATTCTCCATTTTATCCCAAATTCTGTATTTTCATTGTTTTCAGTGTAATTATTCAATACTAATTAATTTTGTGTTTTCAGGTAGTACATAAAGCTTGGATGCTTAGAAGAGGAGAAAAACAGCAGAGATAAGGTAGCCAGAGACAACCAAGGGAACAAGAGGATCCTGATAAATTTGCATGAAGAGTATAGGAAGAGTATCATGCAAGAGTTGAACCAAATGGTGGGCTTGGAAGAAGAGTTATCAAAAGACCTAAGGCCTAAGCCCACTTCCATATGCAAACATCAAGCCTGATGCTACTGCCTAACACGCAACAACATTTCCACCTGGTTCACCAATGATCGGTGCAACTGCTCCACACCAAATCACCTCATATTTTCTCTCCAATTTCACTCTATCGACAAGAAACCTAACTTCACTCTCATCTTTTCCTTCCCTGTATCTGTGTACTCAACTACCACGACTTCACCCCTCTCCATCCACTCCACTCCACCCTCCCTCCTTACCCAACCTAAACACCTATCAAACCTCCAATTCTCTTTTTCTCTCATTCAAACTTATCAACAACTGTGACCTAGTTAGCAAGGTGTTCATGATGGCGTTAATCATAGAAGTAACCAATTTTGTTGCACCATCAAAAGAGGAGACAACACATTGATTGATTGCTACAAGTTTATATTTCTGCAGAAAGAAGATAAGATTGCAGTGAGGCAGTGATGGTGAGTAAGTTATGGTTATTATTGAAATTGGGATTTGATAATTGGGGGAACTTTTGTATAAATAGAGGATGTGTGGTCAATGAGAAGGCAAGCCCGGAGTAGCAGGTGCACCAAGCTTTAGTTGTAATTTAGGTTTAATTTTAGTTTTCTCCATGTTTTAGTTTTCCAACTAGGGTTGAGATGAAACCCCTAAATAACTAGAATTGCTTGATTTGGTTTTACTTTTTCTCCATGAATTTATATTGAAAAGCATGATTTAATCTCTGAATTCATAACAATTTACTTTCACCTTGTATGTCATGCATCCTTGGTAGTTTGATCAATTCTTTGTTATGTATTCAAGCTTTGTAAACTGATTTAGTTCAATTTATGATTACCTATGCCTTAAACAGATAGGTAATGCTAGGAATTGACACTTATAGTTCAGTCTTTGATTGGTTGTGCCGTAACAAGACAACCAATGCTTGGGTTTGACAAATTTTTGGCTTGAGGTTAAATCATCAATTTGTGCAAGTGATCCATCACATCTTCAAGGTAGTTTGAGGCTAGAACCTCTATAACTCCTTGATTAAAAGAGAACTAGTATATCAAATTAGGGAGTTCTAAGCATTTAGGTGGTGGATTCGAAACCGTAGTTATCTTTATCTTTGCTTTTGTCTTGTTACTTTATTATAATCATCAATCTTCTCGTCGTATCGACAAACACCTCTTTCTGAATTAGTTTTATTAGAACTTAGAAGTTTAGCTTCGCATCGTTACAACTCCCCATAGGATCGACCCGTATTTGCCATTGTCTACATTTTAGACACCGTGCGCTTGCGGTATTTTATAGTAGGTTTCTAGTCCTACCAAGACCCTGTAGGTTAACGACTTGAAGACTTCATTGGGATTGTGAATCCAGACCCAACTTTTTCTCTGTAGTTGCGTGATCTGATCTTGTTGTTTCTATCGTGATTGAGTGCAATCATAAGATTGCCTTGAGATTAATTTCTCCAATAGGCAAGATAATATCTTCGTCTCATCGGTTGTGATTCCACAATATCTTGTTTCGCTAGTCGATTAAGATTAGTGTGAGGTGATTGATATTTATAGGCTGTTCTTCGGGAATATAAGTCTGGTATATCAATTGGTTCCTGTTCACCTTGATTTATTAAAAGACGGATACGTATTTACATGGGAGACAGTTATCTATTCTTGTAGACTTTTTTGTGTGATCTGATTTGTTTATTAAAGTCTTCGACTTTGGGTCAGCAACTCTTAGTTGTGGGTGAGATCATCTAAGGGAATCAAGTGCGTAGTATCTTCTTTGGGATCGAGAAGTAAGGAGCTTAAGCCGTACCTTGGATCAAGTGTGAGATTGATTTGGGTTCAACTACGGTCCGGGCAGGAAGTTAGTTTGTAGTAGGCTAGTGTACGTAGCGGCTTAATACGAGTGTGTGTTCAATCTAGACTAGGTCCCGGGTTTTTCCCGCATTTCCGGTTTCCCGTTAACAAAACTTCGGGTGTCCGTGTTATTTCTTTTCCGCATTATATTTTGTTATATAATTAAAATATCACGGGTTGTGCGTTGAATCGATCAATTGGTAAATCCAACCTTTGGTTGTTGATTGAAATTGATTGATCCTTGAACATTGGTCTTTGGTACCGTTCAAGATAATTTCTCTTGTATTCAATCAGACTCGCATGATTTCTATTTGTTTGAGTAAGGATTGAATCGAGAAATTGAGATATAACTCTTTGATATACTTTTCATTGAGATTGAGTCTGACTGTCTAGTTGATTATCTTAAAAGTATATTGGAGTTAGTCCATACAGATTGCTAAGAGAAATATTGGGTGGGGTTTTTGTACCCCCACTTTTTCAAGGTTGTTGTCTAATTCGTCTGGAATAAGATATTACCGAAGGAAGGTAAGGAATATACGACACAAACACTCAAAAAAGTATTTCCAATTATTCCCTCAACATACATAGTGGGATTACATCTCACACTGTTACCTAGTTCTAGGTAAATTCATCTTTGAAACTAACTTGAGAGTTGTAAGGATGATATTTGTGGGATACTCAAGTTTGTTGTATGATACTGTCTGATCTTGTGTTCTTAGCCTTAAAATAAAATTGTTTTTCTTCGTATGTGAATGTTGAGTCATATCTTGACTCCTAGTAACTTACATATGTTGTTGAGTTTTTCCATGTGATATAATTTAAAGTGAATCTTTTCATTATCGAGCTATGAAAATCTATAAGATGACTAAAAAACAGATAATGTATTTCCTTATTTTGGATCCTAGCTGACCCATTAACTTTCTGTAACCGGTCCGCGGACGTTCGTGTACTCTTCTTCCTAAGAGTTTCTATAGGGTGTCTCTATAAGGGATTCCTTCCTTTTCTTGTTCACGAATAAATATAATATATTATTTTCCATCCCTATCAAAAAAATATATGGAGAACTCTTCAAGATCTCAGGAAGTGGTGGATCTTGATATGGAAGAAGACCTCAAAGGATGCATCTCGGTTCAAGAACTTGTTTCGAAGAAGATGATTGCAAGAAAAGAGTAAAACTCCTGGATTGCTGAATCTGTCAAGGATTTAATCCATTATCAGAATGACTCAAAGGTCGAATTTGCAAACCTTCATTTGCAAATAAATCATCTGATTGATGGTCAGACTTACTACCCGCTTGAGCTTGCATGTGAGTTTTGGGCTTATACCATGCTTGGTTAGGCTTACTAGCTGTGAGTTTTGGGATTCCTCGGTACTGTGCATGAATATTTTTTCTTTGAGGTGCCCAAACAATTCAGGTAAAGTGACTCTTAGAATTTAGATTGACTAAATACATTTGACATTGTTTATGTAAATTATACTACCTCCGTCCCACTATTAGATGACCTGATTCAAGTTTGCACAATTCTTAAGTCAAGGAATGAAAGGGAGTATTTGTTAGTATTTTTTACAATTATACCCTTATGGATAATAATTTATCAAATTTAGAATTGATTTATCTCTCAAACTATACCATGGATTTTCGTAAACTTTGTATCATTGAAAAGCATTTTAAAACACCTACGTAACGAATATAAACATGGATATCAAATTATATATATTTCTTATACTACCGATAATCAATCAAAAGGATAATCTTAGAAATATCCATTGTTTTATGAGATAAGTCAACTAATAGTGAGACAAAGTTTTAATCTAAGTAGGTCATCTAATAGTGGGACGGAGGGAGGATTAGATAAATTGATAGTTGGAATTTTGTGAAGTTGATATAGGTAGTAGTTTCAAATATTCCTATCATAAGTGTGTTTCATTTATTTTCATTAATACCGATCCCGATCAACAGACATTGGAACTTTTTATCTCTTTATCAAAATTTGCTTATAATAAACAATAAGATATGATGCTATCACGAGAAAAGAAATTGTAAAACTGAACTACTAAGAAATAATTTTTAATTCTCGAGAAAAGAAATTGTAAAACTGAACTACTAAGAAATACTCCCTCTGTTTTAGGAAAAGAGATACTTTCACTTTTTCATTTTAGATAGGCTAAAATGAAAAAGTGAAAGTATCTCTTTTCCAAAAACGGTGGGAGTAATTTTTAATTCTGGTTATGAGTAAAGGTGAATGCTCTTGCAACTACCCAGTTGTAACCTCTTCTTTTTTCCTTGTTTTCATATATGTACACATTCTAACATATCTGTCCTATCATTCCACTTCTCTTTTAAATGTAGTACGTGGCGGACCTTCCAAGCAATCGGTGGTTTTAACAACGGTCTGCCACGCAATCGGTGGTTTTAACAACAAGGCCAGTTAGCCTAACTGGGCTTGGTACCAACTCATTGCAAGCCGTCCAAGGTAACTTTCAACAATCTTCATTATATAAAGTTTATTGATGGTATTCTTGGCCGGTTAGCAATGAGTTGGCTAGTCGCAATGCGATACCAAGCTTGGTTATGCTTACTTGTAGCTGTGAGTTTTGGTTATGGCTTCTGTTGGGAATATATTTTCAAAACATAAATTTATTCCCAATCAATATGTTTTTTTATAGCCTTTATTGAAAGAAATTAATTTTTGTTATAATTAATTTGACCGTTTCATATTTTTAGTTTTAATGGTGTTAACTACACCATTATAACTTTGAGAGTTTCATTTTGTGGTTTTTAATGGTGTTAACTCAACCATAATAACATTTTCATGAACATTTAATTGTTTTGAAACTCTTGACTATAAATCAGAATTTTGGTTGGAAAAATAAAAAGAGAGAGTTTTTCTTTTATGTTTTGGTGTTAAAAAGAACTTGGAGAGTGGTTGAAATCCTTTTTGTTGTGAGAGAGGTTTTCTTTTATGACTTGAGTTTACAAAAGAAAAGATTTTTAGAGAAAGAAAAATAAGTGTGTGAACATCTCTTATTTTTCTAAATGAGTTTCTGAGCAAGAATGAAGTGTAGAAGTTTCACATCCACTCACCGTGCAAGAGCGATTGTGTAAGAGATTGATCTCGATTTGTTTTATCCACGGGGACGACGCGCCATTGAAGAACTGCTTGCACAATCTTGGGCAGAGCCGCGAAACGTCTTAAAGATAGCGACCTAGTACGCGACTCAGCCATAACGTTGTTTGTTTCGTGTTTGATTTTATTTGTTGTGCAGGCATAATTCGGAAATTGTTCCAACAATTTTAAGACGATTTATTCTGCTACACGAATCAAAAGAAACGATTGCTGAAACGCGATAAGTATCATTGTTTTATTTCGTTTTATAGAATTATAACTTGTATAATTTTTCTTTAGCGATTGAATATGATGCTTGAGATTTTAGGTTACATTGTAACTAAAATTAATTTTATGTCTAATATTGATGGACTAGGATTTAACATGGTTATGATTTTTCTTTATGAAAATTTTAATTTAAGAAAATATTTTTGATGATAAACGAATGTTTTTTAACATGTGGTTGAATTTTATGTGCATCTATTTAACTGTAACGAATTGGGTCTAGAGATTTTTACTAGATATACTAGACTTCATGGGGAGAATTCACGTCAAATTTCAGATTTTTTGGAGTCTGAAAAGTATTTTTAGAGTATTTTACAAAACTGCATAACGTTGCTGAAAATTTCTGACGGGTAGAAATTTTATCCTGATTAATTTCGTTTTTCTGATCTTTGTGTTGATATTTTGGGTTTATGTGTAAGATGAAACTTGTAAATCATGAACTTATCTTCAAAACCCATTTTGAAATTTCCTGTTTGGATTTTTAATTTGAGAGATGTGGTGATTTCGAAATTGTTGTGTATATATGTCCAAAATAGGAGACATGATACTTGAGATTAGAGATTAGAGATTAGAGATGTAAGAAATTACTTTAAAATCATGTTTTGATTCTAGTAATTCATACTCTTGTTTTGATAAAGAAAAAGAAGATCATTGTTAGCAATCAAACTAATACACTACATATGTTTGATAAAATGCTTATTAGAAAATTGTAAATACATGATGTTATAACTAAAGAACTTTGTATCTTTGTTTAATATTTAAGAAAGATTAGAGTACTAATTTTGTGAATGGTATTGAAGTAATTATGTAAGTGCAAACCTTGCTTATTTTTGGTTTCAAATGCTCACATGTACATGATTGTGACAGGTGAAAACTCACTTACTTGAGCAAGTTTTTATTTTCCTATGAAATAAAAATTGTGGGAGATTAATCGATCTGAGGAGCGATGGGGTTGCTGATTTCCTTGTTGGTGCGCAAAGAATGAACAATGATTTATAACCAATTGAGCTTTAAAAGCAATTTAGGTATGTTTGATGAACTATTTGTAGTTATCTTAGTGATCATATAATGGCTTTCTAAATTGAACAAATTGATTGTTTAATCTTAGAATAAATTTTAGGGAAACAAGATATTGAGAATTATTGTGTATGACAATAAACATGTGACTCATATAATTATGAGATAGAATTTTATAGAAATCCAAAACCGAAATAATTTGAAACCTAGTCAAAACTAATGTGAATATCAACTCTCACTAATAAATGAACATAATATAGATTATGAATTTATTTGCCATTCTTGCACGGCATTGTAAGGATATCAAATGTTATTAACAACGCTTTTCAAGCTTAGTTAATGTGAGTTATGGATACAGTGAGAGATTGGTATATATTGGTGTTCTACACCATGTTTGTTTTGACAGGTTAAAGGTTCAAAAGTTGAACCGAATCATTTGAAAGAAAGTGGTGTTGAGATACACTCACATCACTAGGATTTTCGGTATTGGTACGATCTCAAAGTTTACTTTGGGTAGAACAATCTTGTTAAATATGTTCATACTTTCGAAATGAGCGAGAATCTAGTTTCCGTGTATCTTGTTATAAACAAGATTGAGTTTAGAAATTTGTTGAATTTGATCATTGCACTATTACAAATAATATGTTATGGATAAAATGTTTGAATATAATATTACAATTTTATCATAACATGAATTGAATTTTGAATATTTGAAATATGAGATTTTGTCATGCTTTTAAGAAATGAATGAGTTAGTAACGAATGAGAGCATGTTATAAACTTGGTGAATTTTTGAGTAACATGTATGTAATCTAACCTAACTCATAAAAGTATGTACACTTTGAAATCTTACGCAACTTGCAATGTTTTTTGGATGAAATAAAATATTTGAGAATTTTATAAAGATGCTTAGAGTAACTTGTTTTGATGTCAAATATAATCTATTGAGTAGTGAGTTAGAAAATGTTATTTTCAAGAAAATTGTTTGAATTTTTCTCTATATCGTGCAAAACGTTTTGGGTTTAGATCATTGGTTTATTAGTTTTTCACAATTTTTGGGATCTTTGGATATTGTTTTGAAATTCTTGTTTGAGTCACAAAATTAGTGGGGGTTCCATATCCTATGCTTTAACACATTTTATTTAAATTAGAGGAACTAGAAAAATGAAGGGTACAAGTAATTCACTAAGAATGAACCTAGAAAAGCATATATAGTGAGACTAAATTTTAGTCATGAATATTTTGTTGCTTATAATTTGAAAGATAACTTCTTATAGAGAGTAACTTTGTTCTTCAAACTATTAAATCTTTAGCAAAAAGTTTTTATGAGCCTATTGTTTTTAGACAAGCAAACAGAAAATTGTTGACTCTTACATTCATGTCGCTAAATAACTTACATGCTTGTTTTGTTGATGTTGTTTCTACAATGTATGATTTGTTATAGTCATAAGTAGAAATATACTCCCTCCGTCCCACTATTAAGTGACCTAGTTCAAGTTTGCACAATTTTTAAGGCAAGCAAGTGGAAAAGTATTTTTAAGCATTTTTTACAATTATACCCTTATGGATAATAAATAGTGAAATTTTGAAATGATTTATCTCTCAAACTACACCACGGATGTTCACAAACTTCGTACCATTGAAAAGCATTTTAAAACACCTACGTAACGAATATAAACATGATTATCAAATTATGCATATTTCTTATATTTCTTATAATCAATTAAAAGGATAATTTTAGAAATATCTCATTGTTTAGTGATATAGGTCACTTAATGGTGGGACAAAATCTAAAAGTAACTAGGTCACTTATTAGTGGGACGGAGGGAGTATACTTTTGTGTAAGTTAAGGATGAGAATCTATGTAAACCAAGCATGGAAAACTGTGTAGTTTCTACAATAAAAGAAATCATATAAGTTAGATAAGTTATCCTTTATATTCTGAAAAACAACTTTAAAACAATTTATAAAATATAAATTGTTTACTTGATTCATTCAAATGATTTCAAAATTGATGAAAGTGAAATGCACAATACTCTTTGTTTTGTATGCATAAGTGATTTTTTGAATTTTTATTCTAACTTATAGGATGAAAATGAAATTGAGAACATGCTTAGTTTGCTATTTGACATGAAAGACTTGAGTGAAGATGGTGTATATTTTTGAAATGAATTTTTTCTTTCTTTGGATCATTTTCATTTCAATGAAAATAATTTTTCAAAAGAGACAGAAATATATATAGTCTGACTGTAAACAAGTTTTCACTCATTTGGTTTAGTGCTAATGCTTTTGAGATTGTGTGTGATTGCACTAGACATGAGTATGGTAGCTCAGTATGCTTCTTTGCTACGTGATTGACTATATATATATATATATATATATATAAGTATTTTTTGTAGTGGCTATGCTTTAACACATTTGATTTAAATTAGAGGAACTAGAAAAATGAATGAAGGTGACAAGTAATTCACTAAGAATGAACCTAGAAAAGAATATATAGTGAGACTAAATTTTAGTCATGAATATTTTGTTGCTTATAATTTGAAAGATAACTTCTTATAGAGAGTAACTTTGTTCTTCAAACTATTAAATCTTTGGCAAAAAGTTTTTATGAGCCTATTGTTTTTAGACAAGCAAACAGAAAATTGTTGGCTCTTACATTCATGTCGCTAAATAACTTACATGCTTGTTTTGTTGATGTTGTTTCTACAATGTATGATTTGTTATAGTCATAAGTAGAAATATATACTTTTGTGTAAGTTAAGGATGAGAATCTATGTAAACCAAGCATGGAAAACTGTGTAGTTTCTACAATAAAAGAAATCATATAAGTTAGATAAGTTATCCTTTATAGTCTGAAAAACAACTTTAAAACAATTTATAAAATATAAATTGTTTACTTGATTCATTCAAATGATTTCAGAATTGATGAAAGTGAAATGCACAATACTCTTTGTTTTGTATGCATAAGTGATTTTTTGAATTTTTATTCTAACTTATAGGATGAAAATGAAATTGAGAACATGCTTAGTTTGCTATTTGACATGAAAGACTTGAGTGAAGATGGTGTATATTTTTGAAATGAATTTTTTCTTTCTTTGGATCATTTTCATTTCAATGAAAATAATTTTTTTTAAAAGAGACAGAAATATATTTAGTCTGACTGTAAACAAGTTTTCACTCATTTGGTTTAGTGCTAATGCTTTTGAGATTGTGTGTGATTGCACTAGACATGAGTATGGTAGCTCAGTATGCTTCTTTGCTACGTGACTATATATATATAAGTATTTTTTGTAGTGGGGGTGTAATATATTGCTTACATAGTGGGGGTTTTATATTCAGATTTGCCAATCCTAGTATGGAAAATTGGTAAAATATTGAGAAAGTTATGAGGTGTTTCAAACACATCATACGCCTAGAAATACACTATCTAAATGGTTACCGCAATCCTTTAAGGATATTGCGAAGCTGATTGACATCCTTTCAGTTGAATCCTTTAAGGGATGGAGCGATTCGATCCTCTAATAGATAGAGGAAACAGACATATTGATCCAATGTGATAGTACCGCGGCTATTGCATGAATTGAGAATGTAACGACAACTATAAGAGTTGATTTTATGAGAATATGGATTATATAGTGTCTGAAACAAGTTTCCATTAGTCCTTTGACGAAAGGATTGATAAGAAGATGTGAATACATCTTAGGGGTGAGGTTGATGCCCATTGAGATTGAGTCATCTATGATGGATACCCAACCTAGAAATAGGTTCAAAGGGACAAGACGAAGTCATAGGTGATATGCATGCTTTTGAAGAATTCATCCCACGGCATGACATCCTGAAACGAGTAAAGGTTGAGTTTAATTTTTAATTTTAAAATTTTAAACTCTTAATGATGTTTATATCTCTATTTAGAGTGGGGTATGTTTGTATCATAAGTAAAAATACCACTTAATGGGCCAAATTGATACTTGAATCATGTTTTGGTCCTCATCCAAGCCCACTAACCAGTCAACCAAGGCAGCCCACCAGTCTGCACGGACTGGTCAATGGTCAAAGTCGGTCAACTATCAAAGTCAACTTCCGGTCAAGGTCGATGGTCAAAGTCGGTCAACTAGAAAAGTCAACTTCCGGTCAAGGTCATGGTCAACGGTCGGTTAACAGTCAAGGTCAACCGTCGGTCAACTATCGAAGTCGATCGCACCCTAGCCAATTTTCGGTCTTGTAGAGAATGCCGCAAACCAATTCCGGCCAAAACTCTTCCACGCTGCCAACCAGTCTCCAACCATGCTGCCAGCCAGCCTCCATCCACACTGCCAGCCATCATGCCTGTCAACCATCAAGCCAGTCCCTACCCATGCAGTCAGCTGTTCCGCCAGCAAGTGTCCACCAATACTGCCAGCCATCATTTATGCAGAATTTATCATGGAAGCATAAATGTGCGATTTTCATACTGTAATTGAATTCCCGTGCAGCTTTCATCCATGCGAATTGAAGTCAGTTTGACCATGCGTGCTAAATGCACGGTTTAGCCGCCATGCGTAATTAACTCACATTTGTTTATACGGAATTGATGATGGAGACATGAATGAGCAGGTTAATGTAATTTATGTTTATATTTAGATGTGGAACTTGTATAAATAGGAGAGGCGTAAATCGGAAGGGGAGGCCAAGAGGAGAGAAAAACATACTTTGTAATACAAAAGTCAATAAAACATTTCTCCCCAAGGGGATTCGCCGTGGACGTAGGGGCAACCTATGCCGAACCACGTTAAACCTCTGTCTTTCATTTTGTTCTTCATTTCGTCTCCTAACCCAAAATACACACCAAACTATCCATTCATCGTGTTTCGTGCCCAAAAGTAATTTTGGGTACAAACATTGGCGCCGCAAACTAAGGGGACATACGAGAAAAGAAATCTTGTTTTCCCATTGAGAAAAGTTGTAGAAAATGCTTCAAAATCGTGTCCGCGAAAAAGCAGTCTAAGCGTTTTGAAAAATCACAGCTGCAGTCCAATTGACCGCAACTGCTGCAGTCCGGTTTGATCATAACGATCAGAATCAGTGATCGCAGCTGCTGCCGACCGTATAATCGCACATACTATGATCCGGTTGATCGCAATCTATCGCTATCAAGATTCGTCGTTTGATTTCTTGAAGCTATTACTCTGGGATACCGCTAAAAATCGCGTCACTACAAAAATCGATGATAGTGTTCCGGGACGCTTCGGTTCGCGGCAAAAAGATGTAGTGAAATACCATCAAAACTGTTGTAGGAGATTCGATCCACAACATGGTCGGATCCGTTTCGATTTCTATCACCTTAGTCGGTGATCGCAAATGCTGATTCGATTAATCACAATTACTATAGCCCAAACATCACTGGTCGGAAGCCACCAAAGTGACTCACTGCGAACATCGCTAAGATTGTTGCCAGGATGTTCGATCCGCAGTGATGTTCATGGAGAAAAATGTTGCAAGGAGAAAGGACAACTTGAGACTCAAAATCTGTTACAAAGGGGAAGACAACAAGGATAACACTTCAACCATCCGTTGCAAGAAGGCATGAAAGAAAAGACAACAGATTCCCAAAGATGTCACCAAATGTTCGGAGTAAAGATCATGAGCCAATAGACTGTCACCAAAAGTTTCAAAAAAAAAAAAAAATCAGAAAAAGCCGGCGGCAATCACGAGCGGCGGCGACAACATGCCTCAGATATGTTCACCCTCTTCAGGGGTTTCGTTCACCCACTTTACTTTTTCACTCACCCACGTCATAGGTGTCCAACACCCACTTCCATCAATCAGAAAAGGTTCGATGCTTCTTGTTACATCAAATTTCGATGTTCGACGTATGTAAACCGTTGATGCTCATTGGTATATCAAACTTCGATGCACCGTGATACATCAAAATTCCATTCTCAGCTACAATTCGATGTAATGGTGGTACATCAACCTTCGATGCGCTGGACACAATGCATCGTTGATACTCCCTGGTACATCCATTTTCGATGCTCAGTAAAACATCAAAATCAAATTCAAAAAAAAAAACAAAACAAAAAAAAAAACTGCTGGCGGCAGTACCCGGCGGCCAAACCCAGAGGCAAAACCCAGCGAACAAACAGGGCGGCCAGAGCCGGCGGCCATTACGAGCGGCGGCAGCGGCGACGGCGAACGGCGGCGGCAAACAAAGCCGGTGGCCACCAGCGATCGGCAATCGGCAATTACTCGGCGAGGAAATGGGGATTAATCGGTTACAGCGATTAATCGCCGATTAATTGGAGGTAATGTTTCGGTGCGACGCGGTACAGCTTAATTCCGTAGCCCTGTTTCAATGGAACGCGGCGCAATTTAATCCCGTAGCCCTCGGATTATTCCGCCTAGTTTCTCTTGCCTTGCGGATATCTACACCCCACTAGGGCTTGGTCTAAAAATTTGTTTCGTTGATATCTTCTTCATCTCACGTCCGAATTGGATGATTTTCGGCTCGTTGCGACCGCATTTCTATATCCTACGACATGAAGGTAAAATTTTGCAATTGGAGAATAATATTTTTTGGGTACAATCACGTCATCAACATGTTAGAGCAAGGCGCTGACCAACCAATTTTGTTTCCTCGATAACTTCTTCTTCGTGCATCCAAACTGAGTGATTGTCGGCCCGATGAGATCATATGTCAATTACCAAGGTCGTGAAGGCAACATTCCAATTTTCGGAGAAAGTTAAAATTTTTAGAAATGTAAAATGACAGCACCAGAAACGGTCACATTCAATCACCACCGAAAATACTGCGGTCCAGTTGATCGAACTGCTTCAGTCCTTTTCCACATAACTATTACAGTCAGTTGATCGAACTATTGTAATCCGGTTTCACAACAACAACTGTTGGCCTCGTTGATCGAACAATGTGATCTTTTTAATTCCTGATCCAGTGGGTCGAACTGCTGTAGTCCGATTTTCCCCAAAAATTGTTTCAATACAGTTTTCCTCACGACTGGTTCAGTCCAGTTTTGCGCATAACTGTTGCAGTGCAGCTGATCACAGCTGCTGAAATACAGTTCCGTGGCAACTGTCTTCGATCCAGCTTGGACTTAAGCGATGCATTCCGGTCCCAGACAAATCAATTACTAAATCGAGACGAGACGCTAAGGCAACTATACTGATCATCGTCGCTGGAAAATACCGACCTAGCCAGTAGGCATCCTAATCACTTCGTAAGCGAAGTCGCAGTAACATTTTCAATAAGGTAAGTATACAATTTACATATTTTTGCATCTTTTCATATATTCATCATACTTTTGTTCAATAAGACACCTTTAATGTGGCAAGCATCTTCTCACGAGGGGATGCACACATTTCAATTCGCGCGCATCCGGAATAGTGGGATTGGCCCCCCACGTCAATTCCGGATAGCGGAGACATATTCAAAATCCCATGCGCGAGCAAATGCAGCACAGGCAATTGCACCCTTGTGCAAGCATTGAGCAGCATGACAATTACTATCTTCCGGGGGCGAGTTGCATATCACTTCAACACGACTGACCATCACTTGGGGGCAAGATATGTAACACCTCATGGTCTAAAATTACTCTTTTGGGGCAAGCTGTGTAACACTTCATACGCTTGGGGGCAAGTTACATAGCACCTAATTGCAATTATGCTCCTGAAAATCGAAACTTCAGGTAACCCAAACATCTTAGTCCTCCAACGAGTTGCAGGATTAAGAGGGGGCGAGCGTACACCCTAATATTTTTACGTAATTTTTACAATCAGTAATGTTAAACTGCTATAGTTATGTTGATTGAATTATTGTACTCGATTCAAAAGCAATCAACTTGCACTCGGTTGGACGCGACCGATGCGGTCCAGCTTTTGCCTATGAATTTCAGACTTAGTTGGACGAATCGATGCGCTCCCGTTGCACTCGAGTGACGAATCGATGTCAGTTTAGTTTTATTTGTAATTGTTACACCTAGGTTTATCGAATCGGTTTAAATCTGAATTTCCCTACAGCAAGTTGTCCAAACCGATTGAGCCACCGCAGTCCGTCTCTGTTTGTACTCCTCGCAGTCCAACTCGATCGCACTGCCGCAATGCTCGATGGCCGCAGAATCACCGATCGTAGCCGCAGCTCACCGCTCGCAACTCCCGCAAATTCAAATTGAGAAGTACCGGGCCAGAGTGCGCTTTGCTTGCCGCTCCCGCACTCAGCTTGATCGCAGCCTGCCGCAATCGCTCGAGAGTCGAGCCGGGCAGACTAGCCGATCGGGTCACAGGCCCACTGCTCGCAACTCCGGCAGATCCAGCTCGATCGCAGCCGGCCGCAATCAAGCATTTTGCTCGCCACTCCCGCACCCAGCCTAATCGTAGCCGGCCGTAGTGCGCTTTGCTCGTTGCCCTCGCAGCCTGAACTCGATCGCAATCGCCGAATGCTCGATGTCACGGCAGTAACACTCGATCGAGCTGCTTCACTCCAACTCGCTCGCAACTCCCGTAGCTCCACCGAGTAGCAACACGGCCAGTAGTGCGCTTTGTCGCTGCCTCGCATCTGGCAACGATGTGCTCGCCGCAATGCTCGATGCCACTCGCACCGAATCCCGATCGGCCGCATACCAGCCTACCGTTTAACTCCCGCATCCAACTCGATCGCAATACTGCAAACATAGCTTTGCTCGACCACCTCGCAATTCACCGATCGCGAACTGCCAGAGTGCGCTTTTGCTCGTTGCTTCGCAGCCCAAATCGATCGCAATGGCCGCAATGCTCGATGCCAGCCAGGCAGACTGACCGATCGAGCCGCCGCAATCTGCACTGCTTCGCAACTCCCCGCAGTCCACTGATCGCAACTGCCGCAGCAGCGCTTTTGCTCGCCGCCCGCAGCCCAGCTCGATCGACAGTGGCCGCAATGCTCGATGCCGCTGCACTGCACTCGATCGGCCGCTGCAGCCCAAACTCGCTCGCAACTCCTCAAGTCCAACCATCGCAAATGGCCGCAGCTGCGCTTTGTTTGCCACTCCCGTTAGCCCAACGATCGCAAATGGGGGCTGCGCTTTTTCGCACTCCCCGCACTCAACCGATCACAAACAGCCGCACTCAGCCTTCACTCAATGTTGTTACCGCTCATTTCCAACATCACCGGCCCATTATCAAGCTTAGTTGCATCACCTCGGTCTTGTTTTTGCAAAGACTTGGGGGCAACTTGATTACGATCTCCACAAATCAACAAAGGCGTTTTATTTACGCTTCAAAGAACATAAATTTACTCTTGGGGGCGTCTTTGATTTCCGCAAACAACAAGGGAAGTTCGCCAATCACCTCAATATCAATAGTCCACACTTGGGGGCGAGTTTTATCATTGACTAAGGAACACGAAATTTTTTCTTAACCCCCAACAAGTTGGAGGTTAAAAGGGGGCGATGTTTGTACCATAAGTAAAAATACCACTTAATGGGCCAAATTGATACTTGAATCATGTTTTGTTCCTCATCCAAGCCCACTAACCGATCAACCAAGGAGCCCACCACCGCACGGATGGTTAATGGTCAAAGTCGGTCAACTATCAAAGTCAACTTCCGGCCAAGGTCGATGGTCAAAGTCGGCCAACTAGCAAAGTCAACAGGTCAAGGTCATGGTCAACGGTCGGTCAACGACCAAGGTCAACCGTCGGTCAACTATCGAAGTCGGGCGCACCTAGCCAATTTTAGGCCTTGTAGCGCAATGCCGCAAACCAATTCAGCTCAAAACTCTTCCACGCGCCAACCGGTCTCCAACCATGCCGCCACCAGCCTCCATCCACACCGTCTACCATCATGCCCGTCCAACCATCAAGCTGGTCCCCTACCCATGCGGTCGGTTGTTCCGCCAAAGAATGTCCACCAATACCGCTGACCATCATTTATGCAGAGAATTTATCATGGAAGCATAAATGTGCGGTTTCATGCAATGAATTCCAGTTTCACCATGCGGGTGAAGTCCAAACAGGTTTCGGCCATGCAATGCTAATGCGCCAAGATTGCAACCATGCAAAGTGCTAAATGCGCAAGTTTGCCGCATGCGCAGAATTAACTCCAGCTGTTTCATACGCACTGATGATGGAGACATGAATGAGCAAAGTTAATGTAATTTATGTTTATATTTATATGTGGAACCGTATAAATAGAGAGGCGTAAATCGGGAAGGGGGAGGCCAAGAGGAGGGAAAAACATACTTTGTAATACAAAAGTCAATAAAACATTTCTCCCCAAGGGATTCGCCCGTGGACGTAGGCAACCTATGTCGAACCACGTTAAACCTCTGTCTTTCATTTTGTTCTTCATTTCGTCTCCTAACCCAAAATACACACCAAAATATCCATTCATCGTGTTTCGTGCCCAAAAGTAATTTTGGGTACAAACATGGTACATTCAGGAGTACTCTTGATAGACTCACCTATATGAATGTGAAAGTGTGGCCGCTTTCTATGAGAATATGGGAAGTTCTCTAGATCATTCATTAAACTGGGATACAAGCGCAGGGCAATAATGTGCTGGCTTTAGACTTTACACTAGTATAGTCGTGTGTGTTGAGTAATCTTTTTATCTCCTAGAGTTCAAGACTTATGTTCACTCTATGGTCAGATTTTAAGAGAGCCTATTAACATTACGTAAAGGTTCAAGTCGCGAGACACCTTTGCTTATGCGCAACTCTGTACGTTCTTGCTCAATGTTTTTAAAATATAAGTGGGGGATTGTTGGGAATATATTTTTAAAACATAAATTTGTTCCCAATCAATATGTTTTTTATAGCCTTTATTGAAATAAATTAATTTTTGTTATAATTAATTTGACCGTTTCATATTTTTAGTTTTAATGGTGTTAACTACACCATTATAACTTTGAGAATTTCATTTTGTGGTTTTTAATGGTGTTAACTCAACCATAATAACATTTTCATGAACATTTAATTGTTTTGAAACTCTTGACTATAAATCAGAATTTTGGTTGGAAAAATAAAAAGAGAGAGTTTTTCTTTTATGTTTTGGTGTTAAAAGAACTTGGAGAGTGGTTGAAATCCTTTTGTTGTGAGAGGTTTTCTTATGACTTGAGTTTACAAAAGAAAAGATTTTTAGAGAAAGAAAAATAAGTGTGTGAACATCTCTTATTTTTCTAAATGAGTTTCTGAGCAAGAATGAAGTGTAGAAGTTTCACATCCACTCACCGTGCAAGAGCGATTGTGTAAGAGATTGATCTCGGCTGTTTTATCATGGGGACGACGCGTCATTGAAGAACTGCTTGCACAATCTTGGGCAGAGCCGCGAAACGTCTTAAAGATAGCGACCTAGTACGCGACTCAGCCATAACGTTGTTTGTTTCGTGTTTGATTTTATTTGTTGTGCAGGCATAATTCGGATATTGTTCCAACAGCTTCCTCGGTACCGTGCATGCATATTTTTTCTTTGAGGTGCAATTCAGGTAAAGTGACTCTTTAGAATTTAGATTGATGTAGGTGGTAGTTTCAAATATTCCTATCATAAGTGTGTTTCATTTGTTTTCATCTCATGTGTATTTTATCGAAATTTGCTTTCATCTAATTGGTGTTTATTTTGTAAACATAAAACCGAAGATATAATTTTCGGTTTTGACTCCAATGATTTCCAATGTTATTACTCCAAAATTCTTACTTTTAAACCCAAGTTCAGTCTTTTGATTTATTGACTCCCTATTTGACAAATACTTATATGTTCTCCGTGAATGACACTGCTTGTATTTAGTGTCCCCCCTTGTCTTTTAAGTAACTTTCATTTGTTTGTGTAATTGGTGTGGCTTTATACAATTGCTCATAACATGAAAAGTCACATAACTTGAAAACAAACAGATGTTTTTTGCTTTTTGTTTCTACCCGGAATCAAAGTTAATGTCCTGTGAAAGGTAGAAGTGCTCGTAATGTGGCTGGGAGAGGAGGAATGGCTATAGGTAGAGGAGGTTGTGTTAAAGCTGTTGGGACTCAATCATCCCAAACATCCACAGCGCCCACCAAAGTACAACAAGCAGAACTGCCAACTGGTGCAACAAAAGGAACCACAATTTATACAAAAATATAATTGTAAATGGCATTAACTTTTAACTTTTTTTCTTCTTTTTTTTACATTACACTCAACCGTGAAACAGTTTATACAAAAATATAATCGTAAATGGCATTAACTTTTTACTTTTTTTCTTCTTTTTTACATTACATTCAACCGTGAAACAGTGTCTCTAGAGTAATTATCTCAGTTTTGTCAGACACTAATGCGTGTGGGACTCGATAGTTACTCCTCTGTTATTGTCAACTCTGAAGTTCGGCACAACATAATCAAGTAGTTGAGGAGGGACGCAAAAAAAAAAAAAACAAACGAATTTCTCATAACAAAAATTGTTCGGAAAGTATTGTGCTCCATATGCGACCGTGGATGCTGCTGTTGTCGAAGCTACCAGCAAACTCATGTATTTAATGGACACTTCAGTCTCTAAGTTGCCAAATTCTGGTTGAAGAAGAGCAGAAGCTATTAAAACCAGCTGGAATACTGTGTTGAGCTTGCTCAGAAAGAGGGGTTCCACCTTTTGTCGATGAACTCCATCAAGGTTGGTAAACTCCGACCAACTTTCCCAACGCCAACCCAAGGTACTAGCTCTTTGTAAGGCTGTACCAACTACGAGACCAACATCCCGAAGCACGACAAGTCCAACAAGCCAAGAGGATATAAGATCCATTTTCACCATTGCTACGGCGACAGAGCCAATAAGAACCTTGTCAGCAAGGGGATCAAGGTATGATCCTACCACTGAATGAATCCTCATTTTCCTTGCCAGGTAACCATCTAACCAGTCAGTGGCTCCAGAGATGGCCGATCCCACAAATGCATTAAAATACCATCCGTTTATAATCATCCACCCAAGAAAAGGGCCAGAAATCAATCTACACATGGAAATCATATTCGGCAAATTGACAGCCTCGTGAGTTGTTTTAATTTCAATTACGTACAAGGAAAATACTTTTTTCCATATGACTGAAATTTTACAAACTGCCTCAATAACGCCGAGATATCCCATGTAATTACTTGCTAATACTCGCGATTCTGCAATTCTAGCTTAAGAGAAAGAGAAGGAAAGACGGGATGAAAAGTGCAAAGTGCAAACTACTGAATAAAGAAGCAAAAATCGGATGAATAAGGAATGAGAGGATTGATAATAATATATATGATCGAGATAGACGGTGTAGTTTGACTTCAAAATTCAAATGGCTGTAAGTATATTACCATCAGGTTGTCTAGTTTGAATTTAAATGTCAGATTAAGCTCCTTTTACTGTATACGTCTCCAGAGTCCAAAAAATAAAAAAAATAAAATAAAATCATAGTTTAATGATTTAACTCCACGAGGAAATAGACTAATTCTTCATCTTTTTGATTTGGATTTAATGTTTAATTTTGTAGCAGGTGCCCCCTTTTATTTTTACTTATTTCCTCGGGCCAAGAGCAAGCAAGTGTTGTACTTATACCTTTTCTTTTGCTCAAATAGAGATGTAGCTAAGCCAATAGAGAAAAATAAGGCAGCCATTATAGGCAGCCACTTGAGATTGCATACACTCAGAGTTCAGCGCACGCACATTCGCTTAAGCAACAATAGCAAGGAATGACAGTAGTAGTTATAGCTGGTGTAGAACATGAAGTAGTTGATGATGTAGCGGCAAAGCATGATGTCAAATGCAACAGTAACCAAACTCTCAAATTGACCGCACAAAGGCTTCACAAAACCTGCAGTATACCAAACAAAGTGGTTGTGAAAATCCTACGAATCGTGAAGATGAATCGCATCTCCCTTAAATCGACTGCCAGTGAGTTTTGACCGGTCAAATCCCTATAAAACCCGAAAACAAAGGCCACAGAGTTTCGAACTCGAGTTCTCCCGCCTATATGTCCTATCGGAGACCACTGTGCCATCGCTTCTTTGGCGACAAAAATGAACTTATATTATATTTATTGAGTTTTCATGGTGTAACCCCAATTCATTGAATAAATTGCATATACCCAACTTTATTTCTAAATATACTTCTATTTTTTTTTATATGTAGTATAATTAAAGATATTGCGATTCAAGAATCAACCATGAATCTACGATTCACGATTTAACATACGATTCGATTCTCAAATTTCAAAAAGCGATTCACGATTCGATTTACGATTTAAAAACCTTTAACAAACCAAAGTATATTCGCAGCTCTGCAAACAAAAACACTATCATCTTGACCAACAAACCTGAAGTGATCCATGAGCTTCAACTGATATCGAGTAAACAATAGGTAGCCAGACCAAATAGAAGTTGTTGCACCTAGCTGAGTTTTGACTGAAGTAAAAATTCTTATTGCACATTTACTACCAAGAAGCGAAGTGAGCAGCAACACCACTAACACCAACACATTGAGGATTAAAAACTACAACTTGTACCAATATCTAAAGAAGACGGAATTTAAAAGTTGGGCATGACCCAAGCAAAATGTGAGTCGATTGAGATATTCTCAGTTCCTAATGAAAAAGATAGGAATTATATGACGAGAACCTTGTGATCACCATAAACCTTAAATGAATTAGTCAGTAAATTCACCACCGTAACTGAAGTCGGATAATAATACTTGTAGTACAAAACTACCTAAAAGAAAGCATGAAATTTTACTAATTTCAAGAGGGAATAAGAAAAGAATGTCTCAGAAAAGAGAGATGACTGTAAGGAACCGACGATTCTCTATTCTTAAACAACCAATTGCCTCCGTACTGAATCGGCATTTGATAGATTATCCAACCCCCGAGCAATTTGAGCTCTTTTTGGTGGGGCTTCGGGTCCCTAGCTCGGTATCTCGTTTAGTCATTCGGATAGTGACCGGCATCTTCCTAGCGATGCATTACACGCCTCATGTAGATCTTGCTTTCAACAACGTAGAACATATCATGAGAGATGTTGAAGGGGGTTGGTTGCTCCGATATATACATGCGAACGGGGCTTCCATGTTCTTTATCGCCGTATATCTGCACATGTTCCGTGGCTTATATTATGCGAGTTATAGCAGTCCTAGGGAATTTGTTCGGTGTATCGGAGTTGTTATCTTCTTGCTCATGATATTGACTGCCTTCATAGGCTACGTACTGCCTTCTAGTATTCACCCATCCTGCAGGTATTTGTAGTTATAAAAACTGTACATAATCATCGTGCCCATAAAATGTACTAGTTTTCCCTGCAGGAATGAAGGTTTTCAAAGAAAAGATGTTTTCAGCTTGAGCGTCCAGCTGATAATCCATGTACTCGGGAATAAAAATACCTTCGTCATCGGCACCATTGGTCGGGGCGATTCATTCATCTTAACTTCAAACAAGTGGAACTACTTTCCGAATTACAGGAGGAAAAGGATGTTACCACCTCGAGACATTTTGTCTGCAAACTGTAAATTTTGATACATTTTCCATCAAACCAGTGTAATAATACCTGATCAGAGGCTCAGTATTCGTGTAGGAAAGCTACCGGTAGTAGCAGTAGCAACGTCAAAGTAGCAACAAAAGGGAGCTGGTAGTAAACCTAGCTCCCTAACTTGAACACCTAAAGTCTCCCCCTTGATCCACACTTGGTTTTCCTTGTCCTTCAACATATACAGTTGTACAAAGAAACGACAACAAGAACAACAACAACTACTCGAGACGCTTATCGAAATGACAGCTACGATGTATAATGTTTCTCATTGCCTTTTCGGACTGTGCAACACAAGAATATCCTTTATACTCCAGGATATGATGTTCAACTACCACATTCATCGTTGTCGGGGTTGGGTTCAGACGACATTCGATCGGGAATTGGATGATTTGAATCTTCTCCTTGTGAATGTCGAACGAGAGCAACATACCAATCTTACTATTATTATCAACTTCTTCTCTTACTCTAGTTATCCTCCGTAAAAGATCTCCCACAGAGAGCAGCTCTTGTTACCAAAGACACTAGGAAAAGGAGAACAACCTGGTGGTTTTGAGATTTGAGCAACACTTGTAACTATCTTTCTCCATGAATTAGTACCCAACGTAAAGACCATGCTTATAATCTCCTCATTGTCTTTGGAAATATAAATCATCGCAACCTTGTATTGTCTGTTGATGAATCATAACCAAAACCATGACACAAATATATCATTAGGAATATAATAGGGGAGGGTAAGTGTTTCCTTCTTAACCGGGTTAACAACCATCATTAGACTCAGACCAGAAGTAGCTTTACGCAGCAGTGTAACACAAGCTAAGCCATTACAATAACCTACTAGTTCAGTTGTGTGTGGAGATGCTACGTCCATTAATAATCTAAATTTATAATCATTATCTAAACTGAAAAAACTAGCTCCTCCTTTAACAGATACATTAAGTAAGTTGAAGAATAGATTTAGTTGTAATTTTTGTTATGCGCAAAGTGAGTCTTAGCAAATCGTGCATCCTTTGAAATTGAATTGTACCATAACTTACTGATGCAGCTGTATTGGGCTAGAGTCCGAAGTGGTAATCTGGTGAGAATATTTTCAATAACTTGTTCCTCGGGAAGATATGGCACAACATCATCAATATTCATCTCTTTTGCACTTCTCATCTTTTCCTTCTGCCTCAACATTCTCACCTCAAGACGTTTAAAATAAAATCCTTTATATAGAACTAGCAAAGATGCACTCGCGATGCGACTGCCTTGAAGTGAACATTTAATCCCCAAATGAATAGTTTTAGTTAGAATTTTTTCACTGGGGTATTTTGTCAAATACTTGAAGTTCTTGTAAAAGAAGTTGTAGTTTGCACAATGGAAATTGAAGCTTCGTAGATGTGCTTTCTTTCAATTTCAGTCACATCATATTACGTTTTTGTTTAGCCCAAACTCGAAGGACCTGCAGTTGAGCTCGCATGTCCTTCATTAAATTGGTACTGTTCCAATTGGAATCGAAACACAGAGTAATGTAACACTCTAAATTGGGAAAATCAAAATTCGAATTCGGAAATCGAAATTCGAAATTGAAACTGGAGAAAAATATGTACCTACAATAATGATTAGGGTAGAAATGAATGACAGTAGGTGCCGGCGGAGGTTGATGCTGCTGGCTCCGGTGGTGGAGATGGTGTTGGTTGTGAAGGAATGAATCTAAGGAAGAGAGTAGGGATTTGGATTTGGGAATAACGTTGTTTGGAATAGTTATCGTTGATTTTTTTTTTTTTTGAAGCATAGTTATCGTTGTTGATGCTCCCTCTTTTTCTTTATTATACTAACCACAAAGCCACGTGTAAAAAGGCAAACTGGGAAAGTAGAAAAAAAGGTAAATCCTTTAGTTTAGGCTAAGTCTTTGGGCTAGATATCTAGCTGCTAGATTGGCCATCCACGTCAGCCTGGGCAACCTCCTAAGTCTTATGGGGTAGATATGTAGCTGCTAGATTGGCCATCCGCGTCATCTGTGAGCGCCGAACTATTCAGCGTTTTTCTGAGCGCCGAACCATTCAGCGTTTTGGTTACTTTTTGAGCGTCGAACCATTCAGCGCTTAAATCTCAGCCGTTAGATTTTTGTGATTTTTGTGAGCGCCGAACCATTCAGCGTTTTGGTCACTTTTTGAGCGCCGCACTATTCAGCATTTCAATCTCGCTGATAGTTCGACTGCGAGCAAATGCTAGGAGAGAGAAGTAGCCAGAAAGAGTGTTGATTTTTTTCCCACACTTTTTTCATGATTCGCAACACTTTTTGGCCAATCTAGTCCAATCTATCCCATAGGACTTAGCCTTATATGGAGAGTGGAGACAGACACACAACTAGGTAGGCGACCTTCCTAGGCGCGAACCATTAGAGGTAGACACACAATTGGTCTACCTCTCCTCCACCACAGGATCTGATAGGGGTGGGGTTTTAAGGTGTTAGTGGGGCCTACAAAATTTTGCTGGATGGTTGGATTTCATTGGTCCACAATTGGACTATGAAATTTGGTCTACCATTAGCTTTTTCCCTAGGTAAATCCTTTCTGAATCCTTTTTCTCTTTAAAGATTAAACTTGGCAGAAGATAATTAATTTCTTACTAGGTGTCCCCTCCAATCGGGGCGCGGATCTTCTGTCCCGATATTTACCTGTCTCTCTATCCCCATTAATAACAACTCGCCATGTGTCCTAGTTAAAACTAACCAAAATAATTATTACGATGATTGTTTCACAAAATAAGGAAACCGTATATATTTTCAAAATAAAAGGAAACGTTTTGCAGTGGAAATAATAGGGAAAAGTGAGAGATAGAGAAGGGAAGAACTTGATATTGATAAAGAGGCATCATCTATTACATACATATAATGTTCTTTTATATACATGAAAGGGAAGACCTATTCATCTAATGGACCGCACATCCATGGGCCATAGGCCCTATAACACTCCCCCTTGTGCGGTTCAATAACAAAGCTTTATACATAGTGCTTCACATATAGTTCTTCAAATGTTGTTCTCTCCTTGATGACTTGTGCTGAAATCAGTTGCCTCATTAAAACCTTGACAAGGGAAAAATCCAGTGGGACAAAACCTTGTTCAACTCTTCACATGTAGTACTTCACATGTTGTCTCGTATTTTACATGTAGTTCATCACATGCAATACGATCTTCAAAGACCTACATGTCTAAGTTAATTGCCTCGTTAAAACTTCTTTAGGAGAATTCAGAGGGACAAAACCTGAACTAAAGAAATAGTACAATGTTAAGAAAACTTAGAACATAGTTGGATGTGTATACGTTGCCTCATTAAAACCTTGACAAGGGAAAACCTAGTGGGACAAAACCTTGACGAAGGGAAAAGAGTACACCGTGACAGATGTAAGTAAAGGTGATTTGTTGCAGATGATCACTTTGCTCCGTTGAAGTTGATTAATTGCTTCACAACTCATAAGGCAGAAAATCCTTGTGGGAAAGACATGATAACCTTAGTTAGCAAATTACTTCCTGGTGTTTATTGTTGTATCATTAAAAACCTTGTCGAGTATTAAAACCCTGTGGGAAAAATCAAACTCGGTGAAGGAAAATAGTTCAACACACCATTAGATGCTCCCCCTGATGTCAGACAATTTTCATTAGTCTAATGCAGTCAAAAGGAGTTTATCACACTTTACTTTGGTGACTTGAATATTTATAAGACCCTGTTGTTGATTCTGGAAGTTACATTGCTTAACATCTATCACGTTTCATTTCTTTGATTAAGATATTTTCAGTAATATCAACGCGATCTTTATGTCTTCAACGTTCAACATACTTGATGTTTTTAGTGTTATCTCGCTAAAAACCTTGTCGAATGACAAAACCATTTGGGAAAAACTATTCCCGATCGAAGGGAAAAAGAGTACAACACATATTCAATTTCGATGTAAAATATGTCGACATCACACCCTTGGATCCTCCCCCTGATTACTTTCAGAGTTGTTCCAGACTGTTCCTTTAGTCATGTACTTTTCGAAACTGAATACCGGTAATGACCTAGAAAATAGTCTACCGTATCCCCCCTGATTAATTTCGTTGGAAAAGAGATTAGTGTTCCTTTATAATCAACAACCTTTGGATTGCACTTTCGTTAGCATTCCTTTTTTATGTCTTTGCCGAGATAAAACAAATTTATGTCAATGGTTACTTTTAAGTATATGATTACATTCATTATACCATTCCAATGACGTTGCGTTGGCGCTGAGCTATATCTAGCTAACAAGTTCCCTGAGGATGCAAATGTTTTATCGAGTACATTATTATACTAAGTACAAAAATGCGTCTATTGTACTTAGATATGGGAATCTCATCACCCAACACATCTCCATCATCTTCCTTTAGAAAAAATGGTCAATTACTTACATTTGAACCTCGACTGATCATGGGAGTGCTATCAGGATGCATGTCTTTGTTAAACTGCCTGACAACTTTAGACATATGCAAACTGATGGAATAATATACCACAAGCTCAATATTCGGTCTAGCTTTCCCCAGACTTTTCATCTCAAATTCGGATTTCAAATAGCTTTTAAGGTCTCTTATTACATCAAGAGTACCCATCATGTCTGTACCATCGACATAGATAGCTACAATTCCAAATCAGGAACTTTCTTGTGAATACGCAAGGAAAAATACCTTACTTGTCTATCCCCTCCAAATCAAATAGTCACTTAGACGGGTATACCACATCCGCCTGATTGCTCCAATCTATAAGTGAGCGTTATATCTAACTTTAAACGCACTATGTGATTTAAAGTCACTTGATTTGGTCAACAAAAGGCTTATCAAGTACTTTTATAAATATCTGCTATCTCTTGATTCTTTCAGAGATTAGTAACAACCACATACATATGCTGCATTTCAAGTCCTTTTGAAATTACCAAGCTAACTAAGTAGCAGAACGCTATAACGTTCACTATAAGAGAACAATTCTAGGGCTTTGTGACCCTCGCGCCAAAAGGCGAGTCTTTATACTTTAAGACTGCTTTTTTCTCATTATGTTTTGTGACAAATTAATCATGTATGTCCAATAGGTTTTACACTTGGTTGGTTATCACTACCACACCAAATACTTATATATTTGTCAAAGAACCAAGTTCTACTTGGATTGTATAGGCCAAATATGCTCTTCATTGACATTAAGCAACAAGGAACTTAGTTCGATCTCATCTTGCTCTATTTCCTTAAGCAAGTATATATATAATTAATCATCAATATGCTCGCATGATCTTTCCATTGACTCGTGCGCATTCTCATAATCCACTTGGGATGTCATTGTTCTCTGGAATCATTAAACTTCGGAGCGTCCTCCAGTTTGATTCATGGACATATTCAGAGACAATATTATGAAATGATTTCTGATGATATAAATAGGTTGTGCCTTACTCACCTACTTCCTTTCTAGGTGAGCATTGATCGAACCAAGTGGTCTCTCCAACTTCCTTTATGGAGCCACGGCCTCAACCACACTTCCACTGAGTGTAGTTGCAACACCTTAGTCTATGGCGTATATCCCGTATTGAGGATTTGTAACTTTGTGGTGTAGGTTTTCAGCTGGTATGTGTGATCTCATCACTTTAGCAACATCGGTGTACATTCGAAAAATCGAATATTCTTTATCACTTCACATTTACATTTGTAGAGTACAAGAATCAATATGAGACACAGTGGGAACACACCACAACAATTCCTGTCGTTCCCTTAGAAAATACTTTTTCTTATCTCCCCCTAATGACGGGAAGATTGTCTCATTAAAGTGATAACCCACAAATCTAGCGGTAAGAGATCTCCTGTCAAAGATTTTAAAATGCGGATAATTGTTGGAAATTCTTGTCCAACATAATCACTTAATCATTTTGATGACCCATCATAGTACGATGTGGAGTCGTAAGGGCACATATATAGTGTAACCAAAAATGCGTAAGAACACAAAATGTCAGGCTTATATCCAGTTACCAACTGGTACGCAAAGAATGGTTGACCAATTGTGGGTCTAAAACGAATAAGTGAAGATGCGTTTAACATTGCATATTCCCCAAGCAGTTAAAGGTAGGTTTGTACGCATAACCATGCATTAGGCACCATATGTAACCTTTGATGATAGCCTTTGCGAGACCATAGGGTATAGGATGCTCTACATTGATCCTATTAAACATGCAATAACCATCAAGTCCTTTTGATGTATATTCTCTTGCATTTACAAGGGGTGGTGATTCCTTACATGTATTATGTGTGCTAGTAGTTTTCCAAACGCAACATTACTTGGGAACTATAACTAGTCCAAATGTCAAAAAAAAATCCACGAGAGCCATAAGTCACTTTAATGGTCCGCATTATGCATGGATATTTTTCTAAATATCACCTCGTTTTCTTTGTAATATGGATTGTTTACCATTTGCATCTTAGGATGGTCTCAATCCTGTTTTACTGAAGACTTTGTAAAAATGAGTGATTTGCTTTCTTACATAAAAACATAATGGGAAGGGGGTTGTGCATCTAGTACTTTAGAGAACACTTATTGAGATATATATCTTTACTTCGCATTCTCTCAATCTTTTTCCCATTGTCTCGTCCACTCAAAAACAATGATGTACGTATGGTTCCTTTCAAAACGAAACATCATGTCACAACCAAAGTGTCTTTATGGTTATGTCAAAGCCTATATGAGTCAATTCCCAAAATTTCATCGTCGGGGTCAAAATGAATTTAATAATCCAAATACTAGAGTTATTTACATTTTGCTAGATTGACTCATTAGTTTCTCTAAGATATATTTCCTTCCAAATATATTAGAGACTATAAAAGATGCAATCAATTACATTCTCATCATTGTGAGTTTCCATATGATATCCACTTGCATGGGTATCTTTGGAATTTAACAAGGTGATTAGCTCTCGGTACATATAGAGCTTTTTTTACTTTTAATCTTTGTTCCATCTTGGAAACAAAATTTGAGCATTGCTTCGCTCGATGATCCAATATCGTAGTCACATTACAAAGAATTAGTTCAAAAACTAGTGTATATTCCTTAAATTAGTGGGAGAAAAACCACTATCAGTTAGACGTTGAATTTTGAGAGATTTTATAAGTGGTTTGCCCTTATTCGTAACAAAAGTGGGATTTAACTCAAGTACTTTAGAGTGAATATATGTTACGTTTCAGAGGGGATGATATATTTTTCATCCAAATATATCTCAAGTGCATTAGAAAATTTATGTCTCTTGGAAATGATGTACTTTTAATTCAATAAGTGCATACAATGTATAAAGTTCAACTCAATAAGATAGTCAATTGGCTAAGCATAGTTCTTCTTGCCAATAAATTTGATGTTTAAAGTATGACCTCCCTGTGGAAATCGGTTGTTACTATGGTACCCGCATTGCATTGCTTGTACCAATACCGGTAGAAATATTCATTCCCCTTTCCTTTTGATGTGAGCTAGAATGACATCTTATCTTGATCCCATGTTCGGTTGATACCTGTACTTTGGTGTTATTACTACCTGGCAAAATAATACATATTTCTCTCATATATGTATATGTTTGTTTTCACATGCTTCACATGAGTCAGTATGCCTAACCCTCATTACTTTGGGGTTTTTCATTTTCAATGTTGCTACGATTAGCTTAGTTTGAGAAATTTCTTTATCTCAACATGACAAAAGAATCTCACTTCGCATGTCAACCACTTACTTTAGGTTGAATATATTAATGAAGATAGTGAATCTCTTGTTGGCATACTTCAAGATAAACTGGTTTGTTAGTACCATGAATGAAGTAGAAAAATGGAAAAAAAAAAATCCGACTCATATCGCCCTTTGTAAGTGCTTCCACAAAAATTGGAATGCATGTGCTTAGAAACATAAAGTATATTTATCTCCACCTTTTAGACGATGCTTTGTCATTGGCAGAAGGTTTTATGAAGGAATATATTCATTTCTCACAAAGAAATGGTTTCCACATCAAAAAACATAATAATGGTTCTCAAGTACTTTTGGATCCAAAATGTTATTTTTGAGTCGAGTTGGGACCAACCGTAAAGTGCCATAATAAAGGAGATTAAAATAAATAATTCCAGTATAATAATCCGCAAACCAAATTTCTTTATGGTCAAAATGGATTTTTAGAGACCAAATTTCTTGATGGTTCTAAAGGTCAATCGGTTAAGTCAGAAATCCAGCCAATAATCATAATTCAGTTAAAAGTCAGAGTTGATAGTCAATAACCAACCAATGATAATAACCCCGTTAATGATTGACAATACTTAGTCAATTGCCAACAATAACGTCATAACATTATAATAGTGCAGATGTTTCAAAATAAAAATAAAAAAATAATGTGAAAAATAACACGGAACATGGAATGGTGCATAAATTACAATTTATTTATTGATTTAATACAAACAAAATGAATGAAAAAACAATAAAAGCAGACGTTATAATTAATTAAACAAATAATAAAAACACACGTTGCAACTAATTAAACAAATAATAAAAGCAGACGTTACAACTAATTAAACAAATAATTAAAACATACGTTACAACTAATTAAAAACGTTGCGACTAATTAAACAAATAATAAAAGCAGACGTTACAACTAATTAAACAAATAATTAAAACAGACGTTACATTCACAGAGCACTTAAAAAAAATATTAATTATTTTATTATATTATTACTTTTTCAAATCAATCAAGACAATCACACATATACAATACACATGCAGTACAGACAATCATGATCAGAAACTTTTCAAAAATTAAAATAAATCACTGGTTGGAAAAAGGACATACAACTCTTCGACATAAATAATAAAAAAATTCTTATAAAATAAAGCATGTGAAGATCACCAAGCAAAAAGAATAAACAGAAAAACGAAACAGTCCAATTTTCTATTTGATGATGGCAATGTAAACATTTAATAACATATGATGACATAACAATATATGAAAATATTAAATTTACATAACATCAGGCATATTAAAATCAAAATACAACATGAGAACATGGAAGACAAGATCACATGTTAATTGGTAAAAAATTGATAAAAAGTTTAGGTATTAAGAAATTACCTCAACGTATTGCTTGATTAAGAAAAAAAACGAGAGTATGATTTTAGTATGAAATATATTTTATATTATCACAAATAAATAAAATGATTTCAAAATCAAACCTATGAAATACGGATGGTATAGAAAACTAAAAGTAATGACTGAGTTTAGATTGAGTTTAAGAACTTTATCACATATAGATCATTAACATGATTTTAGTATGAATAAATAAAATGACATCAAACATGTATCACTCATATCTATTAGATACACAAACATATTTAAACATGTTATACAGTTGATTGAACAACAAACAATACAATATTATATTATAATAGTCATAATAATCTCGAGAAACGAATAGGAACAAACATATTGTGTACAACAAACAAACATCTCACAACAAATATTAGAATAATATATATATATATATACAATATACGCAATCATAAATTAAGAAATTCATTCAATCAATCAGAACATGATCGACGCATGTGATACAAATATACATGTGAAGAAAGAAAAAAAAAATTACATACATACAACATGAGAACATGGAAGACAAGATCACATGTTAATTGGTAAGAAAATTGATAAAAAGTTTAGGTATACCTCAACGTATTTTGCTTGATTAAGAAAAAAATCATGTGATACAAATACATGTGAAGAAAGATCAAACTAAAAGTAACGCTTCCTTCCAACAGTCATTTGATAATAATTCAAAAAGAAGAAGAAAAAAATAGTGGTTGAGCTCGTGCATGATAACGTTTTGCAGTGGAAATAATAGGGAAAAGTGAGAGATAGAGAAGGAGAAGAACTTGATATTGATAAAGAGGCATCATCTATTACATACATATAATTTTCTCTTATATACATGAAAGGGAAGACCTATTCATCTAATGGACCGCACATCCATGGGCCATAGGCCCTATAACAAAACGTTCATATTTAGTAAAAATATTACTTATATTTTTTTTTATCTTTATCCTTTATGTGTCTCGGGTTTTGCTTTATTTGCTCTAAATTAAGAATCGTTCTTGTGGAGGGAAAGACGAAAATATAAATCAGTTCATTGCCCCCATGAAAACCTTGGTAAGCACTTCATTTGTCTTGGCATTTTATCTTTCATTTCCCGTGTTATATTCATTGATGATGGTCGTATACCTCAGTACTTACAAGAGTATGCGTTTTTTTTTTTCATTTTGCTGGAGCACATGCTCAATGGACAATTCTGGAGAAGATAGAGATCAGGTTCGTAGATCAATGCTTAAAGGACGGAGTTGTAACCATCTGCACGGAGTTGAAAACAATATTCACATTCTTCTACCAATCAAATGAACAAAAAATATATATAACTCAGATGCATCGTTATACAATCCATCAAATAACCAAAGATCTAAACTGATCTATTTCAAACTCTGCAAGCTTATGTGATAGCAATCTTTTAAAAAAAATGGCTTCTCTCAAATCATAGGGTGGATGTCGTTGCAAATTAAACTGGTTGTATTACAACTTTAAGAAAAAAAATATGACCGACTGTATAAAAATCAAAAAAATATAGAAGATGAACTCATGAAAGATAGAAATCGAAATTGCTAAATATAAGTATTTCCTTTTACATTGAAAATATATACGGTTTCCTTATTTTGTATAACACCAAAATGCTCGTTATTTTGGTTAGTTTTAACTAATACACTTGTCGAATTTTTATTAGTGGGGACAGAGAGACAGGTAAATACTGGGACAGAAGATCCGTGCCCAATCGGGCTACATAGCCAGCTGAATAACAGCTGCGTAACAGCTGATCCAATATGGCAAAGTGAGGTATGATCTCTAATATCTACGTCGTCACTAAAAAAAGTAAAACAATGAAACATATAAATTTTTTGAGTTAGTTAGAGTTTTTTTTGAACACGCGATTGGGGATAGTTAAACTAATTGGGGGATATAAATTTCTATCCCCATCCAATAGTGTCCTCTAAGAAGTGTTTTTTAGAGGTGGAAGTACTAAAATACCCTTCCATCTAAATTAAAATTTAAAACTAAAACTAAAAATCAAACCCTATCAAGTTCTTAAAGATAGGTTAAATTAAATTGTTGTTGCGCAAGTAGAAGAAGAAGAAAAAAAAAAAACTTCATTGAGAAAGTACGTGATACCCAATCTCATTTAAAGTGTTGTTGTTGTTTTAAAATTTTGTTTGAGTTAGAATCATAAATTGAAACCTTTCAGTTTCAGTTTCAATCCACTCCCTGCATTGTGTTCATGATGAATACCATGCCGATATCTTGTGCCGGCATGGTTGTTAGGATGAATACCATGCCGATACCGAGTGTCGTCATGGATTTTAGGATGAATACCATGCCGATACTGAGTGCCGGCATGGATTTTAGGATGAATATCATGCCGATACTGAGTGCCGGCATAGATTTTAGGATGAATACCATGACTATACTTGCTATTTCAGACAGATTGTCTGTATGTTTTTGTCCTCAAACCGGCACGGTTCACTTGGGAATCGACCATGCCGGCACTACTACCGGCATGCTCGATAATGAACTTTTTGTGCCGGTAGTGTACTTACAATTTCAAAATTGGGGGATATTGTGTATCGGCATGGTGAAAGTATGAATACCATGCCGATTTGGTCCCTGCCGGCGTGGTATTCATACTTTTACCATGCTGATACTGAGTTTTTCAGCGTAACAATGGTGAATTCATTGAAAAAAAAACAAATTTAAATACATTAATACTTATACATGAGTAATTGGAGCACTTGTATGTTAAAGCTTGTTTACTTTTCTTGGTTGATTTTTCACCTAAACTTTCATGATCACAAATATCTTGATTTAATGTTGTTGCATCAACAAATTCGATGATAATGATTTACTCTAATGATTATCAAACTAATCTATTAACTTAACTAATTATATTTAACCACTAAATATGATTAGTGAGGGGTATATTAGGAATTATATAAATTACCCGGATAGGGGTGATCTTGATTTACTATTTAAATCCCGTTTTTGTCTTTTTCCTATATCTCCCAATTAATTTAACTATCCCCCGATTGCGCGTTCTTTTTTTAGTAACATCAGTGGAAATCTTCTGCGGTCCCTTCATCTTCCACATAAAATAAACCTCGGGTTTCTCATATCGATTCTCTTCTCTATACACCACACCACACCAGAAAAAGAAAATGTATCGCTACCATCACCAATATTTCATCGAAGCTTACTCACCCATTCAACAAATTTCATAACAATGGAAAAATAGGAAAATTGTAATATGAACAAGATCAACTATCGGAAAGTTCTACATTGAATTAGAACCATCACACCACAAAAACCAAACACTTCATCACGATAAACTTTATATTGATCAATTATAGTACATACAGATCTGATCATGATTGATCTATAGAATTAGTTTTGAGACATATATAACCCCAAAGATCGATATACACAATAATCATGATTTTCTCCTGCACAAATTAAGGTCTCATGTCTTAGAGAATCTGTTGTAGCTAACTCTTCATTTCAGGCCGAGCACTATGGTACCCGTTTTCCCTACCATATCCCTCATATGTAGGGAAAAACCTAAAAATCCATCCACTATGATCTCCCATATCCCTATAATCCAAACTAGATCAGATCTGATCCCGCTTGTAGGGAAGGGAAATGCCACGGAAACTCAGTTTCCATAGAAAATCCTGCTTTACGGAAACTGAGTATCCGTAAAGCAATTGATACCGATACTCAGTTTCCGTAGCATTTTACACGGTTACTGAGTTTCCGTTTCTAGTTTTTTAAGTTTTACCCTTTAAAACTTTCCATTTGTACTACATATTATATTTCCTTTTTACCTATTATACATCTCTTTTTTTACTCTAAAATAATTTTTTTATCTAGACAAATATATTCCTATTAGAAAAAAAACTGGAAAAAAAAGATTACGGATACTCAGTTTCCCTGTGATGTAGGGAAGGGATAAAAGCCTCCCATATTGAAGCTGCCTTTAGCCCCATATCCCTTCCTTACATATGAGGGATAGGGAAGGGATGCCCCCTCCCATAGTGCTTGGCCTCAGTCCTCCTTGAAAGAGAAGCATAATAAACCATAAATTTTCTTCTTAATTTTACTATTAAAATTCTAATTAGAATTGTGAGTTTTTCTTTATGACGTGGATAGAAAGAAGAAACCTTCTCTTTGCCACCATGATTGCCACATTATATCAGTTGTTAGGCAGCTGTTATTTAGCTGGCTATATAGCATTTTCGATGTCCCTGTAACTTCACATCAGTAACCAAATGTTGTACATCCTCGAAGGCATGGACCAATGTGTCATTTTAAAAAAAAATAAATAAGTTGGTAGGTATGCAATTAAATATCACTTGTAGAATGGGAACATAGTTTGGCATTACCTCAAAACATGATCTGAGTATAAAACTGTGTACTCGTTAATTTTTACTAATGGTGGGTTTGGACGTATAAATTTGAATGTGGGATTTATGGGTCCATGGGATTTGGTGGAATTACGTTTCTTTTGGAATGTTTGTTGCCCAAATTCCTATAATCACGTTTCCCACGGGAATCAGTTTCCCAGCAAATCCTCCATATGGAGTCCGACCCCTCCCCCTAAGATTTGCTGGGATATCAAGGAATTTATGGACCCACTTTTTTTAACTTTAAATCTCATATATATACCATTTTAAGATTCTGAGGGTAATACCAAACAGGATATAAACTTTAAATCAAGATAATTCTATGAATCCTACAAATACTCTCTGGTCACTAATTTTAAATGAGTTACCAAACACACAAAGTGAAAAAGCGGGGGTACAACAACCACACCTAATATTTCGCTTAGCAATCTGTATGGACTAACTCCAATATACTTTTAAGAGAATCAACTAGACAGTCAGATTCAATCTTAATAAAAGTATATCAAAGAGTTATATCTCTCTTTCTCGATTAAATACTTACTCAAGCAAATAGAAATCTGCGAGTCTAATTGAATACAAGAGAAAACACTTGAACGGTACCAAAGAACAATGTTCAAGGATCAATCAATTTCAATCAACAACCAAAGGTTGGATTTCCCAATTGATCAATTCAAACGCACAACCTGTGATATTTCAATTATATAACAAAATATAATGCGGAAAAGAAATAAATACGACATGAGAAGTTTTGTTAACGAGGAAACCGCAAATGCGAAAAACCCGGGACCTAGTCCAGATTGAACACACTGTTTGTATTAAGCCTCTACAGACACTAGCCTACTACAAACTAACCCGGTCCGGAATGTAGTTGAACCCCAATCAATCTCACATTGATCCAAGGTACGTTGCGCTCCTTACATCTCTCGATCCCAAAGCAGATACTACGCACTTGATTCCCTTAGCTGATCTCACCCACAACTAAGAGTTGCTACGACCCAAAGTCGAAGACTTTAATAAACAAATATGTATCACACATAAAAGTCTACGGTAATAGATAAATATTTCTCCCACGGAAATACCTACGAGTTTTTGTTCCGTATTTTGATAAATCAAGGTGAACATGAACCAATTGATAACCCGGACTTATATTCCTGAAGAACAGCCTTGTATTATCAATCACCTCATAATAATCTTAATCGACTAGCGAAAGAAGATATTAAGGAATCACAAACAATGAGAGGAAGGTGTTTGTGACTACTTTATATCTTGCCTATCGGAGAAATCAATCTCAATCTAATCTTACGATTGTACTCAAATACGATAGAAACAAGATCACGCAACTACAAATAAAATAGTTGGGGTCTGGCTTCACAATCCCAATGAAGTATTCAAGTCGTTAACCTACAGGGTCTCGAGAAGAAACCTAAGGTTAAAGGAGAAACGACTCTAGCTAATACAACTAGTATCACACAACATGTGTGGGGATTAGGTTTCCCAGTTGCTAGAGTTCTCCTTTAGATAAACTTTCAAATCAGTGTTTGCAATCTAAGTTACCTTGGTAACAAAGCATTCAATATCCACCGTTAGATGAAAACCTGATTATATTCAAGCTAATATCTTTCAGCTGTTAGATCGAACTTAGCTTGTTGCACACAAATGAAATGCACATTTATTTAGGTTTGTGTAACCGTACCCAAACATGTACACTTAGTTGGTTCAACAGTAGTTAACCAAATGGTTACCCATATGAGCACTTCCATATCAACCATATTCTTATTTACAACAACTAGTTCAAATGACTCAAATGAACTAGTTAAAGAGTTGTTCAATTGCTTAGATCTTATAGACGTATACAAGACACAATCGAAGCAAAAACGATTTGATTCACTCGAATCAATTCATGAACTACCACGGTTTGCAATTATGCATTCCTTAGTTTATATAAGTTTAAGTTTACGAATAATCATTTTTAGAAAATAACCAACCTAAGTACGCGGACTTTGTTGGATATTGGTTCGATTTTAGGAAATATCAGTTTGATTTCCTAAATCAGTTTTGATTGATTTTTATAATTGTGTTTAGACTTATATCTAAACAAGGGTTTCCTATCTTAGATAGTTTAGGTTTCCTAAATTAGAGTAAAGCTTGGTTTCTTAATCGAAGTATTGTAAGCCTATAAATAAAGGCATAAATATTAGGTTATAAGTATCTACATCATCTAATCAGTCTTGTCTAAACCCTCAGGTTGTAGACATCTATATCCTCACAAAGAAGAGAAGTTATCTCTTCATTAGAAAGATGTAGATCCTCTCATAGCTTTGGGGCTGAAAGAGTTGGGAGGTGAGCTGAGAATGTGAAGAAGAAGAAGGGGTGTTGAGTGTCATGTGCATCATGTATTCTCTGATATGTGAATGAAGTGAATTTCTGCTGCCCGTGGATGTAGGCACATTGCCGAACCACGTTAAATCTATGTGTCTTATGTGTTCTATGTGCATTAGCTTCCGTTGAATGTGTAGTTTTCTGTTTCTGATGCCAGATCCTGGAATACCTTGAGGAACAATATGAACCTCTTGGAAAAACAAACTGGTATCAGAGCTTAGGTCTAGGTTATTGAAATCTAGGGTTTGTTCGTTTGGATTGGGTTAGAAACGGTATGTGAAAATATCAAAGAAGATGTCAAATTTGAAGAAGAACACAAAGATAAGGTGACGTTTTTTGACTGAAATTTGTCGTAGAAGAATCGTAACAGTTCTGAAAACTTGTGGTGAAGATTGGTGACGGTTTTAGAACTATGGTGCAAGGTTGTAACAGTTCCGTCAGATTTTTGTGTTGTATTGAATCATCAAAGGATATTCGAAGAAGACATACTTAGAGATTGAAGTAAAAGCCTAGAAGAAGATGCATCAATAGGAATATTGTAGAATCAAGTTATGTCTATTGGAAGATTAGAGTTACCTTGGAATTCAGAAAATCATTGTGTAGCCTCATGTCAAGAATTTTGGAGACAAGGTCGTTTGAATTGCATCAAGTTGAAGAGGTGGATTTTATGATTTGACAAGCACCGTTTTGAAGTATCAATTACTCATAAACGAATGTATTTGAAGTGTTCCACATTCGTTGATTGTTGATTGATCACTTGAAGTTGAAGCTCTACTTGAAGGGCGTACTTGACGTTGGTATACTTCTTGAGGCATAAACCCTATGTATTTTGCATAGTTTCGGGTAAGTAACATAACCTTATTAAGTAGTTTGAGAAAGGTGTTTGGTTGTTTTTGGTCTTTACCTTGTTTGTTTGAGACTTTTGTGGACTATTTGGGAATACCTTGTTAGTTTTCCGTTTGAATGTGCTTGCTTTGCAAGCCAAGTTGCAAGGAAAAAAGAGTATTGTGTTTGATCCTTAGAATTGTTTGAAGTACCAAGGGGAACGATTGTGATAGTTACTAGTTGTCATTAGTTCGATCATGTTGTCCTTGACTTAGTCGAAGGAATTGAAGAAGTTAACTCAAGTTTGCCTCAGTTACATGGTATAACGAGGATTGCAGAAACCTACTAGTAGGTTTAATGTGAGAATTATCGATCGTTTGAATGTCTTAGTGTTGCGAGGGCAACAGTGGAAGGTTGATAAATTCTGGTTGAAGAGTTTGATTTCACGAAGAAGTGCTTGAAGCTGGTGGCTATAAGCATATTGCATCGTTAATGATCGATTGAAGAGGCGGTAATTGGATTTCCTATATGGAGATATTGTGTGTGGTGGAGCTGTAGTTTCTTATTCTGTTTTAAAGAGAAACGATTGAAGATGAAGTCAACACAATTATTGGCATATGCAACTTGGGCATATGATTGAAGAAGGGTTTGTTTGAGTGTGTTGAGTTTGGAGCTTACTTGTAGAGTTAGCTTATGAGCACTGGATATCTGCAAGATTTTGTTGTTTACACAACAATGTAGGAGCAGAGTTTTTGGTACCGTTGAACACCGCAAATATGGTATGTTTTGAATCATCCATTCGAATGTTTGCAGGCACCTCTTTGATTTACTGTTTTTGAAAGAGGAGCTGGGTGGTTTTTTACCTTTGTTTCTTTTTATGACATTTGGCGGAGAATGAAGGTGTTTACCTTTTGAAGTCATCAAGGTGAAGAAGTGCAAGACCGTGGTGGAAAAACAAATAGGTCTAAAGATATGTTTCCGTTTTTTTAGGTGAAAACTCAGTTTCAAGGAACAAGTATCATTGTGGCACTTCACAACTATAAGGTACGATACTACATGTGAAGTATATAGTTAGGCGAAGAAATCGTAAACTATTTGAAGAACGCAGTATGTGAATTGAATTGCCTTTTGTTGTAAGGAAAGGCATTGGAAAACAAGGAAAGAAGTTTCAAGTTCAGACGTGAACGCATATCTAGTGATGGTGTGGATATCAAGTTTGAATGCTTTTATCATATACATTCTCTATAAAATGATTTTCTGACTTTTAAGAGTTGGAGTTTGAGGTTGAAGATATTAAGCATTCGTTTGAAGTACTTAGGTGCAACTCGAGAAGTTTGAAGTTATTCGGTGTGTACCGAAGTTTGAAGAAGATTCTGAAATCGATTAGATCCATTTAACTCCGTGGGGTTTAAAATTGTTTAAACGGTGGAGTTTTTCTTTTAAAGAAATTATTTCCAATGCATATGAACTGATGAAAGGATTGGAGAATGGAAATCTGTATTGTTGATTATAGAAGTCGAAGTGTTAGATAGTGCGCATTCTAATACATTTGAAGACTAAGTCATGCAGGTAAGGCATGAAGTTGTAGAACGCAGAATCATGCAATTTAGGATTTTGCGAACATTGTGTGAAGGTGGAGAAAGAATCAAGCTTGGAGTTGGAGTAAAAAGTTCTAGTTTGTTGAAGATAAGAAAATATCATGAATATCACCACATATGGAATACTAGAATGTGTTCACACAGATGTTTGGGAACTTACAAAGACTGCATCTTTGTAAGGTACGAATTATTTCATCTTTTGAAGAAAACTTCGTAGGTATGGGGGTAAACCATACATTTGAATGTGATGAAATATTGAACTCCACATTAAAAGACGAAGTGTTGGAATTTGAAGAAGTATGATGGAGGAAGGCTCAAATTTGACAAGTGAAGTGGTGAGTTAAAGTCAAAGACTATATCCTACGAGTTGAAGCAAATGTGCAAAGAATTGAATCTTGCAAGTTTGAAGAATATGTGCATGTGAAAATCCATGAAGTCGAAGACGCGTCAGGAATTCATAGATAACTGAAATTGCTGAGAAATCAGCAAAGTTACGAAAGAATTGGTGATGTTTAGGATTGGCCATCTTGAACTAAATCAATGACTTACGTTTGCAGCATCTTTAGGTGCATTAGTATGTTGGTGTTTTTTTTTAAGACACAGTTGCAGCCCTACTATGGGATCGAATTTGTGAAGCATATATTGAAGCACATTACATCCTTAAAAGGAATATGAAACATTGTTTGGTGTATTGGTGTCAGTCGACACATTTGAACCTTAGATAAGGATTTTGGAAATTGTACCATTGCAGCATCTTGGGATGATTGAAGTGTGAAAGCATCATTAGATGACTGGAGAATTGAATCCCTTTGAGGGATTTAAACATCTTCAGTTGATTTGCACCTACGGGTGACTGAAGTATTGAAGTCCATAAGTGGAATTGAAGCATCTACGAATGATTGGCACCTCCGGGTGATTGAAGGCAGTATAATACTAAGGCATGGAAGGTGAATGTTGAAATTCCATGCCAAGGTGGAGAATTCATAGAATTGTGAAGTTGAAGTTGTCCTAGAAATCTTGCCAAGGTGGAGAATTGTTGGATATTGGCTTGATTTTAGGAAACATCAGTTTGATTTCCTAAATCAGTTTTGACTGATTTTTAGAATTGTGTTTAGACTTCTATCTAAACAAGGGTTTCATATCTTAGCTAGTTTAGGTTTCCTAAATTAGAGTAAAGATTGGTTTCCAAATCGAAGTATTGTAAGCCTATAAATAAAGGCATAAGTCTTAGGTTATAAGTATCTACATCATCTAATCGGTCTTGTCTAAACCCTTAGGTTGTAGACATCTATCTTCTCACAAAGAAGAGAAGTTATCTCTTCATTAGCAAGATGTAGATCCTCTCATAGCTTTAGGGCTGAGAGAGTTGGGAGGTGAGCTGAGAATGTGAAGAAGAAGAAGGGGTGTTGAGTGTCATGTGCATTGTGTATTCTCTGATATGTGAATGAAGTGAATTTTTGCTACCCGCGGATGTAGGCACATTGCCGAACCACGTTAAATCTATGTGTCTTATGTGTTCTATGTGCATTATCTTCCGTTGAATGTGTAGTTTTCTGTTTCTGATGCCACATCCTGGAATGCGTTGAGGAACAAACCTCTTGGCACAACAGACTTAAGTACCCGGAATGAGTTTGTTTTCAGTTCATAAACTCCAGCAGATTTTCACGGGACGTGAACTTCCGATGGTGCGCGTACTGGATACGCAGACTTTAGTTCCGATTTTCCTGAGCAGCAAAGTACGCATACTTTGGTTCAAGGAATAAGGACTTACACACATATTGTTACCACACAATGTTTATATCCTTCCAAGGTTATATATTCTAAACTCTCATTTCAATCATTTAAACATTCTCAGAAGACGTTATATGAGTTTTATTCACAAACCATTTTTCGTCAAAGCCATTTTTCAAGTAATTGAAACTTAATATGACTTTCGTCATTAGTAAAGATGAACTTGGCCAAAACGAAAGCTTACCAACATATATTTCGAGAAATAGATACGCGAGATAAACTCGGCTCGAAATAGCAAATGTGTATAATCAAAGTCTATATAGCAATACGACTTTTGTCTCAAGATATGAGATAGAGTAGATACACTTTTGAGTGATAGATAAGTTCAAGTCTCCACATACCTTTTAGTCGATGAAGTTCCACAAGTTCCTTGAGTAGTTCTTTGTCTTTGTATGATGATCGACATGGAGTATTGAACTCAACTACACTTTCTATCCTAGTCCGAGACTTAGCTATAAGTAGACTAGAAATCAAGACTGATAGTTTTGATCACTAACATTGACAAACATGCTTGAGATAGCAACGCATGCGAGTTCGACCGAGCAGTGTTCTAAAAATCTCCCCCTTTGTCAATTTTAGTGACAAAACTATCAATACACATGGAATAAAAAATAGATAAATAAACTTTGTAGCTTCTCTTCCACATGTCTGATCTCCTTGGTTCTTCAACATTACTCGAAATCTTCGTCACTTCCAAGTACTCCAATTATTCCAAAGGTTGTAAGTTTAGTATCATCGTTGTTGAAAATCCGTAGCCATAACAATGAGAAAACAAGAATTCTCAATCATTGTTAACAGTGTCATAGTATTATTATACAAAATCAAAATTCAATTGTATCACAACTTCGAAAACAATACTATGGTCATATGTATCACTCCCCCTTAGTCAATACTCCATCTCACATGAAAACCACTCCCCCTTACATAATGATCCGAAAACCATATGTATTTGTAGTGTGAACTACACATTAATTCTCCCCCTTTTTGTCAATAAAATTGGCAAAGGTACGAAAACTAGTGGGATCCTAATGAAATTTCCATAGAGACATTTCATGACCAAAAGAAAGCACATACAACTTTTTAGATGCAATCATATAGCCGAAGCTAAATGCTTTCATCAAGGAGTTTATAAAGATACAAGATAACTCCTATAATATTCCACAGCCGCACTCCCCACAAAGATTTGGCAATTAAGCACAAGTTCAATTAAGAACTCTCCCCCATAAAATGTCATTCCCGAAAGAACAACAAGAGCGACCTTACTTTCACAAGAAAAGAAGGATTTCTTTGGACATAACAAATCACATACAAATACGAATTTGAATCCAAAAATACTCAATTAAATTAACCACAAGAAAACCCATGATTAATTTAATCGGAAATGCTCAACATAAGAGAACTTACGGAGCCACACAATATATACATAAAAAATATGGATCAAGGAAGATCAATACTGCGGAATAGACAAGGATTCGTCCAATTTTCATCACTATTTGCACAATGACATACAATAGACAAAATCCTCATAAACAAAAGTTTTATCCTTTCTTCCATCAAAATATGACATAAAAGGCTTTTAACTTTTGTAATGTCAAAAGTTCATTCATTCTTTTATCAATACATGCATATCGACATATGAAAGACTTAAGTTTTGACAAGGTATGGGTTCACGGACGCAAACACACATATCCCATAACATATTGTAATATATAAAACCATAAAGATTAATACTGCAAAAATCATCTTCCAAATAATTTTAGAATTTAAATAAACCTAAAACAATGAAGATGAAAATATTGGACATAGCTATGTGTAATCACAATAATGGATATTCCAAGAAAACTATTTATTCTTCCTAAAACACAAGAAATAAAATTCTCATAAGAAGATTTACTAGACAAAAATCAACAAGCTAATAAACAAAAATAGACTCCTAAGATACCGATCATGAACTGAAATTAAACAGAAGGTTCAGTATCCTCATGAGTCTTGAGATCTTTGAGATTGTGATTGACAGCATCCTCTGGGTCTTCAGAGTGGATATCCTTATTGAGAAGTTCTTTAACACGTGACTTCATGAGAACAAGGTCAGAATTAACCTTTTTCAACTCAGTTCTTACCACATCAAGACACTTCATTGTATCAACAAGTTGCTGTTTTGCATCCTCAAAGTTTTTGAGAAAGTCAAGAACCACTTCAACTGAAATCTCTTCAACTTCCTCAATATCCGAGTAGGAATCAGGAGATTGAGGAAACGATCCTTCAACTTCAACAAAGGATCCCTTCTTTCATTGAATTCGAAATATACCGCATTATCAACGAAGTCTTCAGGTAAATCCCAAGAGCACGAGGAAGAATCCATTGATAATCGAAGGCCTAGAGTGAGATAATTCAACTCAATAGGAAGGGTATATAAACGATTTCGGAAGGACTTAGGTTTTACAAGATTGGTTTGTGAGAGCACCCAAAAACCGTACGTGTACTCGTAAGAAGAGAGTCCACAAAACCCCAATCAAAAAGGCTATTTGTGAAGATGGATTGCACAGCACTTTGTTGCAAGAAAAAATCCATGCATCTTAGCTCTTCAAAAAAAAACTAAGATCGAAAGCAAAGAAGAAAAAACAGAAAAACAAAGACAAAGAAAGAACAAACAGAAAAATACTCATGTAACTTTTAATCCATCTAAGAACGATAATAAATTAGCTAGATAATCAGTGACACTTTGCCGATAAGTATACCTAATCAATTCTCACTCAACCAGGATTTTTTCAGTAAAAATTCAACCTTGTGATTAATTAACACAAGTATGAGCCTTTAGCTCATTAAATGAATATTGTTTTCGTTCATCCTTCTTTTTTCGAGGCTTTGTAGGAAAAGCATTATGATGTGAAAAGTTGTCATAAATTTTATTGTCATCAAAATATGACTCATAGTATCGATTCTTACCTGAAAAATTTCGGCTAGAGGAAGTTGACAACCTGTTGACGATTTCTTTATAACCTTCAATTAACTCCTTTAGGTTATTTCTTATATCACCATCTTTGCTCTTTTCTCCTGATACAACAACTGTATCATTATCTCCCCCTTTGAAGAAGGGAAATTTCTGCTCTTTTCTGAGACGATTTTTGATAAGACGTCTGTTATGAATTTGAGCATTTGAGGAACTCATCGAACTGACTTTCCTGGTAGGATACACAGGGTGAGTACTGAAACCAATTGGTTTAGACATACAAATGTCAGTTACACCTTTGAGAATTAAGTCTAATGTGTGTTGAAATTGAACAAGGGAATTGTTATTCAACTTAGAGTTTCTCTTTTGCATAACATGCCCTTTTGAATCACAAAAGAGACATACTTTCTGATCAAAAAGGTGATTAGAAATTTTTGTCTTAACATCATCGTTTGGAGATTTCTTCCTTCCATGTGATGTGGAGCAACCTTGATTAGAGGAGGTGACAAACACACTTTTTCCGATAGAAAGGGATTCCGGTTTTACTTCTGCAACTGGGATTCTTTCAGTTGTGGCAGAAATAGATGGTATAGAGGACTTTCTGGAACATCCTTAAATTGAGAGTTTACTCAAGCGATGTTCAATTTCCAATGCATCCTTTTTGAGGCTTGCCTCGAGTAGGGATGCGTGAAGATTCAACTTCAGCATTTTTAGAGTCACGGTCTTTTAATACACCAAGAAGAACATTGACATGGTTTTTCAACCGATTAAATCTGTCAGCTTGGATTCTAAACAAGATTTAGAATCAGTTCACTCTCTTCAGCTGTCTCCCTTTCATCAATAGAGATACACTATTTTGAAGGGTAATCGGAATAACACATGCCAGTGTCTGTCTGTCTCGTCAGAACACTAGGTTCATTTGTATTTGAGATTGACGAATCTTTCTCTTTAATAGATATATCCAAGACAGGACTTGTATTTCTAGTGATGTGTTTATCAGAGATAGTACTCTTGTCCATAGAGTTAGATCACTACAAACACAGACTTATAAGGTCTTTAAACGTGTTTGCCTGCTCTGATACCAATTGAAAAAGCGGGGGTACAACAACCACACCCAATATTTCGCTTAGCAATCTGTATGGACTAACTCCAATATACTTTTAAGAGAATCAACTAGACAGTCAGATTTAATCTTAATAAAAGTATATCAAAGAGTTATATCTCTTTCTCGATTCAAAACTTACTCAAGCAAATAGAAATCCGCAAGTCTAATTGAATACTAGGGAAAACACTTGAACGGTACCAAAGACCAATGTTCAAGGATCAATCAACAACCAAAGGTTGGATTTCCCAATTGATTGAATCAAATGCACAACCTGTGATATTTCAATTATATAAATAAATACAGAAAAACCCCGGGACCTAGTACAGATTGAACACACACTGTATTTAGCCGCTACAGACACTAGCTTACTACAAACTAACTTAGGTCTGGAATGTAGTTGGCCCCAATCAATCTCACACTGATCCAAGGTAAAAGGCTCCTTACGCCTCTCGATCAAAGCAGATACTACGCACTTGATTCCCTTAGTCGATCTCACTCACAACTAAGAGCTAAACCCAAAGTCGAAGACTTTAATAAACAAATCTGTACACACAGAAAATTCTACGGTAATAGATAAATCTTTCTCCCACAGAAATACCTACGAGTTTTTGTTCCGTCTTTTGATAAATCAAGGTGAATAGGAACCAATTGATAACCCGGACTTATATTCCCGAAGAACAGCCTAGTAATATCAATCACCTCACAATAATCTTAATCGACTAGGGAAAGAAGATATTGCGGAATCACAAACGATGAGACGAAGGTGTTTGTGACTACTTTTATATCTTGCCTATAGGAGAAATCAATCTCAATATAATCTTACGATTGTACTCAAATACGATAGAAACAGCAAGATCAGATCACGCAACTACAGAGAAAATAGTTGGGTCTGACTTCACAATCCCAATGAAGTATTCAAGTCGTTAACCTACAGGGTCTCGAGAAGAAACCTAAGGTTAAAGGAGAAACGAATCTAGCTAATACAACTAGTATTACACAAAAGGTGTGGAGATTAGGTTACCCAGTTGCTAGAGTTCTCCTTTATATAGACTTTCAAATCAGGTTTGCAATCTAAGTTACCTTGGTAACAAAGCTTTCAATATCCACCGTTAGATGAAAACCTGATTAGATTCAAGCTAATATCTTTCAACCGTTAGATCGAACTTAGCTTGTTACCCACAAATGAAATGCACGTTTATTTAGGTTTGTGTAACCGTACCCAAACATGTACACTTAGTTGGTTCAACAGTAGTTAACCAAATGGTTACCCATATGAGCACTTCCATATCAACCATATTCTTCTTTACAACAACTAGTTCAAATGACTCAAATGAACTAATTAAAGAGTTGTTCAATTTCTTAGATCTTATAGACGTATACAAGACACAATCGAAGCAAAAACGATTTGATTCACTCGAATCAATTCATGAACTACCACGGTTTGCAGTTATGCATTCCTTAGTTTATATAAGTTTGAGTTCACGAATAATCGTTTTTAGAAAATAACCAACCTAAGTACGCGAACTGGTACGCGGAATTTGTTGGATATTGGCTCGATTTTAGGAAACATCAGTTTGATTTCCTAAATTAGTTTTGACTGATTTTTAGAATTGTGTTTAGACTTATATCTAAACAAGGGTTTCCTATCTTATCTAGTTTAGGTTTCCTAAATTAGAGTAAAGCTTGGTTTCCTAATCGAAGTATTGTAAGCCTATAAATAAAGACATAAGTCTTAGGTTATAAGTATCTACATCATCTAATCAGTCTTGTCTAAACCTTAGGTTGTAGACATCTATCTCCTCACAAAGAAGAGAAGTTATCTCTTCATTAGCAAGATGTAGATCCTCTCATGGTTTTAGGGCTGAGAGAGTTGGGAGGTGAGCTGAGAATGTGAAGAAGAATAAGGGGTGTTGAGTGTCATGTGCATCGTGTATTCTATGATATGTGAATAAAGTAAATTTTTGCTTCCCGTGGATGTAGGCACATTGTCGAACCACGTTAAACCTCTGTGTCTTATGTGTTCTATGTGCATTAGCTTCCGTTGAATGTGTAGTTTTCTGTTTCTGATGCCAGATCCTGGAATGCCTTGAGGAACAATATGAACCTCTTGGCACAACATACTTAAGTACCCGGAATGAGTTTGTTTTCAGTTCATAAACTCCAACAGATTTTCATGGGACGTGAACTTGCGATGGTGCGCGTACTGGTACGCGGACTTTAGTTCTAGTTTTCCTGAGCAGCAAAGTACGCATTCTTTGGTTCAAGGAATAAGGACTTACACACATATTGTTACCACACAATGTTTATATCCTTCCAAGTTTATATATTCTAAACTCTCATTTCAATCATTTAAACATTCTCAGAAGACGTTATATGATTGTTATTCACAAACCATTTTTCGTCAAAGCCATTTTTCAAGTAATTGAAACTTAATATGACTTTCGTCATTAGTAAAGATGAACTTGGCCAAAAAAAAAGCTTACCAACATATATTTCGAGAAATAGATACGCGAGATAAACTAGGCTCGAAATAGCAAATGTGTATAATCAAAGTCTATATAGCAATACGACTTTTGTATCAAGATATGAGATAGAGTAGATAGACTTTTGAGTGATACATAAGTTCAAGTCTCCACATACCTTTTAGTCGATGAAGTTCCACAAGTTCCTTGAGTAGTTCTTCGTCTTTGTATGATGATCGCCATGGAGTCTTGAACTCAACTACACTTTCTATCCTAGTCCGAGACTTTGCTATAAGTAGACTAGAAATCAAGACTTATAGTTTTGATCACTAACATTGACAAATATGCTTGAGATAGCAACGCATGCGAGTTTGACCGAGCAGTGCTCTAACAATCTCCCCCTTTGTCAATTTTAGTGACAAAACTATCAATACATATGGAATAAAAAATAGATAAATAAACTTTGTAGCTTCTCTTCCACATGTCTGATCTCCTTGGTTCTTCAACATTACTCGAAATCCTCGTCACTTCCAAGTACTTCAATTATTCCAAAGGTGGTAAGTTTAGTATCATCGTTGTTGAAAATCCGTAGCCATAACAATGAGAAAATAAGAATTCTCAATCATTGTTAACAGTGTCATAATATTATTATACAACATCAAAGTTCAATTGTATCACAACTTCGAAAACAATACTATGGTCATATGTATCACTCCCCCTTAGTCAATACTCCATCTCACATGAAAACCACCCCCCCTTACATAATGATCCGAAAACTATATGTATTTGTAGTGTGAACTACACATTAATTCTCCCCCTTTTTGTCAATAAAATTGGCAAAGGTACGAAAACTAGTGGGATCCTAATGAAATTTCCATAGAGACATTTCATGACCAAAAGAAAGCACATATCAACTTTTTAGATGCAATCATATAGCCGAAGCTAAATGCTTTCATCAAGGAGTTTATAAAGATACAAGATAACTCCTATAATATTCCACAAAAGCACTCCCCACAAAGATTTGGCAATTAAGCACAAGTTCAATTAAGAACCTCCCCCATAAAATGTCATTCCCGAAAGAACAACAAGAGCGACCTTACTTTCACAAGAAAAAGAAGGATTTCTTTGGACATAACAAATCACATACGAATACGAATTTGAATCCAAAATACTCAATTAAATTAACCACAAGAAAACCCATGATTAATTTAATCGGAAATGCTCAACATAAGAGAACTTACGGAGCCACACAATATATACATAAAAAATATGGATCAAGGAATATCAATATCTGTGGGATAGACAAGGATTCGTCCAATTTTCATCACTATTTGCACAATGACATACAATAGACAAAATCCTCATAAACAAAATTTTTATCCTTTCTTCCATCAAAATATGACATAAAAGGCTTTTAACTTTTGTAATGTCAAAAGTTCATTCATTCTTTTATCAATACATGCATATCGACATACGAAAGACTTAACTTTTGACAAGGTATGGGTTCACGGACGCAAACACACATATCCCATAACATATTGTAATATATAAAACCATAAAGATTAATACTGCAAAAATCATCTTCCAAATAATTTTAGAATTTAAATAAACCTAAAACAATGAAGATGAAAATATTGGACATAGCTATGTGTAATCACAATAATGGATATTCCAAGAAAACTAGTTATTCTTCCTAAAACACAAGAAATAAAATTGTAGTTGCAGGAAATCCCACAACACACCCCTCATCATATCTTGATAATAATTTCTAGATCTAAACTTATTTGATAATCAAAATAAAGATAGAAGTGCTAAAATTATAAATGGAGACACAAGATTTTTTACATGGTTCTATCAATGTGATCTACATCCATGGTTCTTCACTAGTGATTTTTGTAATTACATGAATTTAAGTTTAGAATCTCCATTAATGAGTATTTGGAGCTTTCTAGATCCAGTTTTGAGGAAGAAGATGATAAAGAAAATAAATCCCTCTCTAAAATAATATCTCTCTCCAAAAAGTCTCTCCTTTCTCTCTCCTGCATTTCTCTTTATATAGGTGTTTACATAGTGGATGACAGCTCACATACAACTCATATTCTCTCAAGCTCTGCTACATTCTCTCAAACTCTGCTACATTCTCTCAAGCTAATTAAATCTCGCACACTAATAAAATGTGTTGTGTGATATTTGGATTCTACATCTTGCCTCTTTTTCCTTGAATATTGCTTGAAGAGCGATCTTTAAGGAAAAATCTGTTGTTGTAGGAATCTTTGATCTTTGTTGATGAAGGAACGAGCGAAAGAATACTTGACTTGAAAAGTACGTACTTGCCTCTATTCTTTTGCGAAGTTCCAAAGCTTTGAGAAGTAATTTAGAAGTATCATCCCCAAGTATACGAAGTATGAAGCATCCTTGAAGAAGTATAAGAAGTACTTAATCCTTGAAATATATAAGAAGTATGAAGTATCCTTTGAGAAGTATAAGAAGTATCCGTCCTTGATGTAATAAGTATTGCCTCTATTCATGCGAAATTATTACTTCATTTTTGGTGAGAATTCTTGTCCATTTTGGAAATGATTCTGCCGAGAAGATAAAGAACATAAAATGTTTTCTTGGTAATCCATAATTGCCTCTGTTCTTTATCTATGAAGGTAGAATCCTTGAGAAAATGTTGAATGAGAGAATTGTTTCTTTATTCTTATCTTGCCTCTGTCTCATGCTTTGTGCTCATCCGATAATATAATCTCTTCAAGTTGCTTATAATTTTGCGAAATAATTGTGCGAAATAACCACATTTCACAAAATAATCATATTCTGATAAATTCTGACTTATTCTGCGAAATTATGAACACTTCTGCAAAATTAAGAATACCTCAAAATTATGAATACCTCTATGAAATTATGAATGAATAATACCTTGAGAGATTCTAAATAATATTGCTGAGAGATTCTAAATAACACTCTTGAGAGATTCTGAATAATATTGCTGAGAGATTTTAAATAACACTCTTGAGAGATTCTGAATAATATTGCTGAGAGATTCTAAATAACACTCTTGAGAGATTCTGAATAATATTGCTGAGAGATTCTGAAAAGCACTCTTGAGAGATTATAAATAGTTCTGCTGAGAGATTCTGAATAACACTCCTGAGAGATTATAAATCTGAGAGATTATAACACCGAGATTCTAAATAGTTCGCCGAGAGATTTTGAATAACACTCCTATCGCCGAGAGATTCTAAATAGATTCTAAATAGTGAGAGATTTTGAATAATACTCCTTTGTTTACATATAATCATTTTCGCAAGCTTATTTGCTTACTCATTTTTGTGTGGTCTTATTTTGCCTCTCTGCGTCATTGCATAAAATCGCAGGACGTCTTTACACTTTCATGTAAAGACCCATTGATCTTGCCTTATCATTTGTTTTGTGTGGTCTTATTTTGCCTTCCTAGTTAAAGGTCTTATTTTTCCACCCCTCATTTTGCGTCAATATGACATGCCTAAATATTCTTGCGAACATAAAGCCCCATGACATTGTCGTCTTGCGAAAAAAGCGCAGGACGTCCTCACACTTTCATGTAACGACCCATTGATCTTGTCTTATCATTTTCTTAGTATTATTGCCTCTGCAGGATGTTTTTGTTGTGACAATATGACAGGCCTAAAAATTCTTGCGAACTTAAAGCCCCATGACATTGCCGCCTTGCGACGAAATCGCAGGACGTCCCTTACACTTGCATGTAACGACCCATTGATCTCTGCCTTACCCTCGCGTTAGTATTATTGCCTCTTCAGATCATCGCACAAATATGACAAGCCTAAATTTTCTTGCGAAAATAGAGCTCATGACATTTGCGTCTTTTTGACACTTATCACTCCCTAATGGAGGGTGCCGCCTTATCATCTCCCTAGTTGCCCCTTCAAGGAGGCGTACATCGTCCATACAAGACTAGCTCCTCCCATCCGGTCTTAACAACAACCAGTTGTTTGGCAGCCTCTTATCCCTTATACCTATAGGGCTTATGGTTACGAGACTCGCACCCTAAGTGGAGTTTTCTTCGGCCGAAAAGATGTGCCAAGACTTACCAAGAATGGCCGAGACACTTCAAATGCCCTGCACTCTTGGCACAACCGTGTACCTCGGCGCCTTGGTCATACATCGACTCCTTAGAAGAGACCCTCAAGGTCCAACCAGGGTATAACCTTATATATATAGTTGGAAATCCAAGGTATCTCTCCGGGATAGGCTTTCATGGGCCCCAAATTTCCATAACTCAGTTCCGTGGGCGGTGTAACCTTTTCCAAGAGGTAGGTTAAGAGATACCCCTTATATGACGCACTTTAGGTCTTACATTTGCCTCTTACGAAATATCATTCGCGAACTAGGTGTACGCCATAAAGGTTCGTCCCATTCACTCATTCATTCATTTTTGTCAATTCTTTGTAATAGGTACCCCTACTATGACGCACTTTAGGTACTTTTCCTCTTGCGAATTGTGTTCGCGAACTAGGTGTACGCCATAGTAGGTTCGCCATTCTCTTATTATTTTGTTTATTCTTCTGCATATAAGCTCTTTTTTAATTTCTCTCGATCTTTGATAATCTCTTGCCTTTTTGGTGCGAAATTTTCGCATGTCTTCATTTCACATGTCTTCATTCTTTCATTCATTCTTCCATTCTTTTATTTCATTCATTCCTTCATTTCGGTCATTTCCTTCATTCATTCTTTCATTCTCATATCTTCATGTTAAATATTATATCATTTGAAGTAAAGCAAATATTCAAGAGAAATATATAAATTGATCTGCGATATTTTTCTCGAATCTTTGAAATCTTTAAGATTTTTGAAATCCTTGTAATTTTTGTAATTTTGAATTTTTTTTTTTGAAATCTTTGTAATAGTGCGAATGTATCACTGTTTTTTAAATCAAATCAAAAAATCTTTTTATTTGCTGTAAAAGAGATATTCTAGAGAAATATATAAATTAAATTTTCTCGATTTTCTGTAATTTTGAAATTCGAAATCTTTGTAGTTTTGAAGTCTTTGTACTCTTGAAATCTTAGTAATCTTTATAATCTTGCGATTGAATCGCTTTTTGTAAATCAGATCAAAAATCTTTTATTTGTTGTAAGTAAAAAGATTTCGAAACTACAAAGACATTATAGAATATCGAGAGAATGTAGTTTTAGATTAGAAAATGATAAGGCAAATGTAGTTAAATGAAAACATCCTAATTAAGAGATATCTTTTAATGATAAGATTAGTTTTTACATTTGCCTAATAAAGTCTTGGCACATGCTGCACTCGGCCCGAAGAAAACTCCACTTAGGGTGCAGTCTCGTAACCATAAACCCTATAGGTATAAGGGATAAGAGGCTGCGAAAACAACTGGTTGTTGTTAAGACCGGATGGGAGGAGCTAGTCTTGTATGGCCGATGTACGCCTCTTGAAGGGGAAACCTGGGAGATGATAAGGGCGACACCCTCCATTAGGGAGCTGATAAGTGTCAAAAGACGCAAATGTCATGAGGCTTTATTTTCGCAAGGAAATTTAGGCTTGTCATATTTGTGCGATGATCCCGCAGAGGCAATAATACTAACGCGAGGGTAAGACGAGATCAATGGGTCTTTACATGCAAGTGTAAAGACGTCCTGCGATTTCGTCGCAAGACGGCAATGTCATGGGGCTTTATGTTCGCAAGAACATTTAGGCATGTCATATTTTCGCAAACGAAATATCCTGCAGAGGCAAAAATACTAAAGAAATGATAAGACAAGATCAATGGGTCATTACATGAAAGTGTAAGGACGTCCTGCGATTTTGTCGCAAGACGTCAATGTCATGGGGCTTTTATGTTCGCAAGAATATTTAGGCCTGTCATATTGATGCAAAATGAGGGGTGGAAAAATAAGACCTTTAACTAGGAAGGCATAATAAGACCACACAAAAACAATGATAAGGCAAGATCAATGGGTCATTACATGAAAATGTAAAGACGTCCTCCGATCTTGTCGCAATAGTGAATTTCAACATAAATGAAGCTAATGGAATAGCAATTATTAAATACCAAAAATTATACTTATTGAAAGAAAGAAGAGTAATACGCAGACGAGTACATACATCAAAAAATATGGTTGAAGTACATAAAGAAGCAATAGTAAAAGAAGAAAAATTACAAGAGAAAGTCATTTCCCAAATATTAACTTCTTTCACCAGAAGGATATGTTGGGTTTTCTTCAGCAAATTTATCTATATTCTCGCTAACTAATATATTTCTAGCAAATCCTTCTTCACCTATATCTTCATTCGCGACATCATTATTGACAGTTTTATTGGGAGAAATAGTTTCTTCATTTTCGAGTTCTTCGCCACTATTATAATCATAATCGCTATCAGGAGGATTAGGAACTTCATCATCACTTACTTCCAGAGGTTCGACAGACACAGGATCAAGAGATTTAGATAGTAACACATCATTCACAAGAACTTCTACTTTAAGATGAAATTGACGAAGGAGTGCTTTCTGCCGATTTTTACTCTCTATATCTTTACAATCACGCATATAGTCGAATATTCTTTCTGACCTGTCGCGAGAACGCACAAGGGAAGCAGCGAGTATTCCATTCTCCTTGCGAATTTTTGAGTAGTCGGATTTCAAAGCAGTAATGGAGGAGTGAAGATTTTTCTCGATCGCAAAACAAAAATAAAAGGAATTATACAAACAAAAATATGAAGGCTTGATAAAGGAAGAATAGATGAGGCAACCAACTTCTATGACTACCTTCCTTCGCGAGGTAAGATGTTGGATTAAAGCCGAACAACTATTCTCCAAATGATCCATGGCGTTGTCAAAATTATCTCCAATTAATCCTTTCAGACGAGACCGCCAACTTTTTTCGTTGGAAACAAGTAAGGCATTTTCTTTTGCAAGGGAAGAGTTGGACTTTTCTAATTTGGAACATTGATCCTTGAATTGGTTTGCTTTTACACTTAAGATTATTCTACCCCCGAATAAGTTTATCCTTCTCGGCAAGAACTTCTTCAAGTTGATTTCTCAGCGAGCAAAGAGATTGTTCTTGCTCTTTACATAATTTTTGACAAACATCAGATTGTTGCGAGTAAATCGCCACCTTGTTTAATAAAGTTCACTTTTCTTGAGAAAGAGTTCCATTCTCATCTGATAAAGTTTCCAACTCCAAATTAGCTTTAGTCAAAGAGTAAGAGAGGCGAGATAATTCATTACTTAATAAGTCTTGTTTCTGAGCTAAATCAGCATTTTCTTTAGAAAGGTTATCTATTTGATCAACATAATATGTATGAAGATTATCTAATTGGTTATATTGCTCCATCCAAGCATCTCTATCAACTCGAACTTCTTCAACAGTAGATTCCAACTGATATATCTCCATTTTTCGTTTCTGGTTTAAAGCTTGAAGGGCGAACAAGGACTTGAGGTTTAATTAAAAAAATAAAAAATAAATAAATAAATGGACAATACAGAGGCAAGAGTATACCTTTTAATTCTTCATTCTTCTTGTGAAGATTATCACGATCCAAATGAAATATTTTGAAGTTTTTGATTCTCAAGATGGAGAATATTACATTTTGCAATCATAGCTTGGAGATCATTCTTCAAAGTGTTAATTTCTTGCTCCAAGGATGTTTGCGAAATTTTATCGGGCAAGGTGTTTGCTCAAAATCTCGCAAATATCGATTTGATAGGGTCGACGTAAGTCTTCTTAGCATCGTTCACAATATTTGATAGACTTTAAAGGCCACATCTATTCCTTCTAAATTTTCTTTAGTAAGAGGGATTTGCTGTAAAAGGAAGTAACGGTGATACAAGAAGGAAGAGGTGAGTCATCTTTGTTAAAGGAATATCACAAGAAGAAGAAATCTCATGAAGGTTAATGACTGGAGGAATGGTAGAGGCATTAACAATGGAAGAAGAAGTAGGCTCATTCGCAATGGGACTGTTATGAGGAAGTTGATCTATGAGAAATTCAGGCATAGAAGTGTTATCTTTGGAAGAAACAAGAGAGGGATATCTTGCGAAGATTTCGTGAAGAGGAGTTGTAAGTTTGAATGTAGGAAAAGCAATGTATGCGCAATGGGTTTAGAATGGCGAGGCTTCTTGGGGGACCTATCAAAGATTTTTGTCATCCCGCGAATTACAAGATAAATAAGAAACAGAGGCAACAATATTGTTATTAAAAGAATAAATGTTTCTTAAATACCTTGTTACTCGCATGCTTTCTTTTAGAAGCAGTGGATTTCGGTTGCGAACCTAGGGAGATATTAGGATTCACAACGGTGAACTTGGTGCTAGATTTGTTCTTGCTAAAACAAAAATGGCAGAGGAGTCATTAAAAGAAGAATAGTATCAGAATAAAACAATTTCAATAAGAGAGATCAATCACAAAATGATCAAATTCAGCAAAATTAACAAACCTTGATGCCATAGAAACAGTAGCAGAAAAATAGTAGCAGGAAAACGATGAAGAATTAATCTTGTTTGAAGAACTACTTAAAGATTCATTGAGATGAGCAAGAAGAGCATCATCATCCATAGGTTCAGGGAATGAATGGAGAAGGATGGCTTCGTCAGAAAGATTATAAATGTCTGCGAAAATGATAAGTCAGGCAAAGAAAATAAATGACAAAGTAGAAAGGAAGAAAAGAGGAGGATGTTATACCATAAAGTTGCCGATTAGCACTCAAGAGTAGATATTTTGTCCTTCCCGGGAAGAAGACTCAACTTCCAACTCGTTGAATTTTCTCATCCTTCTTGCGAGATGTCGCAACTTCAATTTCTAGTTCTTTGCTCTTCTCTTTAAGTGAAGATTTTTCTTTTCAAGATTGTTGCGTCTTTTCTCGAGGTCCGAGGCAACGACAAAGGAAGCTCTCTCCCATCAGAAAGGAAAGTAAAGAAATTGTTAAGATAAGGTTTATAATCGAAATCACAAAGAAATAAAGAAATATGAACATACCAAGGCACTCGAGTGTATTTAAGAAACTCGGGAGTCATTGTTCGAGAAACTCCACGAAAAGAATCATTATCCACTAGCAGGGGGCATCGCAAATATTTGCGAGAGCTTCACAAGCAGCAGAGATAAATGATCATCTCCCAATCCTTGCATAGAATCAGAGAAGACACTAGAAAATTGCGCCATAGCAGATTCGACCGAATGATTCTCCTTAGCAAAAAAAGTATCAACTTCATTTTCATTTTCATCTTCATCAGAATTCTCGCTGGTTTGGGAATTAGAATGAGAAGAGGGATGGATTTTCCGTTTTTTAGAAGATGGAGCAGAAGATTTATCCTTGCGAAGAGTGATTTTATTCTTGCCTTTAACCTTCGCAGCTTCAAGAATGTCAATTTCTTCAACGCCAACCTTCGCACACGAATGAAGATAAGAAACAGAGGCAACAATATTGTTAAAAATAATAAGGGAAAATATTTCTTACTTCATCCGTGATTGAACGAAGTATCGCCAGAGTACTCGCTTTTGGATTTTTTTTTAAAGCTCTTTCTTAATTTGGTGATCTGAAAAAAATCGCAAGATTAGATATAAAAGGGAGTGAAGATTGTAAAATAAGTAAAAATTAGGATGATAAGAAAAACATCCTGATATTCTAAAACTACATTTAGAATCTTTAAAAAGATTTCCCTGTTTCTAGCACCAAATGTAGTTACAGGAAATCCCACAACACACCCCTTGTGATATTATGATAATATTTTCTAGATCTAAACTTATTTGATAATCAAAATAAAGATAAAAGTGCTAAAATTATAAATGGAGACACAAGATTTTTTACATGGTTCGATCAATGTGATCTACATCCATGGTTCTTCACTAGTGATTTTTGTAATTACATGAGTTTACATTTAGAATCTCCATTAATGAGTATTTGGAGCTTTTTTAGATCTAGTTTTGGGGAAGAAGATGATAAAGAAAATAAATTCTCTCCCTCCTAAAAATATCTCTCTCCAAAATATCTCTCTCTCTTACCAAAAATTATATCCTCCTTTCTCTCTCCTGCTCTCCTCTTTATATAGTGTTTACATAGTGGATGACATCTCATATTCTCGCAAACTCGCAAGCTCTCTTTATGATTTCGCAGGCTCTCTCTCTCTCTCTCTCTCTATAATTTTCGCAAGCTTTGCTACATTCTCTCAAGCTAAAATAATTAAATCTCACACACTAATAAAATGTGTTGTGTGATATTTGGATTCTACATCTTGCCTCTTTTTCCTTGAATATTGCTTGAAGAGCGATCTTTAAGGAAAAATTTGTTGTTGTAGGAATCTTTGATCTTTGTTGATGAAGGAACGAGCGAAAGAATACTTGACTTGAAAAGTACGTACTTGCCTCTATTCTTTTGCGAAGTTCCGAAGCTTTGAGAAGTAATTTAGAAGTATCATCCCGAAGTATACGAAGTATGAAGTATCCTTGAAGAAGTATAAGAAGTACTTAATCCTTGAAATATATAAGAAGTATGAAGTATCCTTTGAGAAGTATAAGAAGTATCCGTCCTTGATGTAATAAGTATTGCCTCTATTCATGCGAAATTATTACTTCATTTTTGGTGAGAATTCTTGTCCATTTTGGAAATGATTCTTGCCGAGAAGATAAAGAACATAAAATGTTTTCTTGGTAATCCATAATTGCCTCTGTTCTTTATCTATGAAGGTAGAAACCTTGAGAAAATGTTGAATGAGAGAATTGTTTCTTTATTCTTATCTTGCCTTTGTCTCATGCTTTGTGCTCATCCGATAATATAATCTCTTCAAGTTGCTTATAATTTTGCGAAATAATTGTGCGAAATAACCACATTTCGCAAAATAATCATATTCTGAGAAATTCTGACTTATTCTGCGAAATTATGAACACTTCTGCAAAATTAAGAATACCTCTGCGAAATTATGAATACCTCTGCGAAATTATGAATAATACCTTGAGAGATTCTAAATAATATTGCTGAGAGATTCTAAATAACACTCTTGAGAGATTCTGAATAATATTGCTGAGAGATTCTAAATAACACTCTTGAGAGATTCTGAATAATATTGCTGAGAGATTCTAAATAACACTCTTGAGAGATTCTGAATAATATTGCTGAGAGATTCTGAAAAGCACTCTTGAGAGATTATAAATAGTTCTGCTGAGAGATTCTGAATAACACTCCTGAGAGATTATAAATATTACTGCTGAGAGATTCTGAATAACACTCCCGAGAGATTCTAAATAGTGCTGCTGAGAGATTTTGAATAATACTCCACTGAGAGATTATAAATATTACTGCTGAGAGATTCTGAATAACACTCCCGAGAGATTCTAAATAGTGCTGCTGAGAGATTTTGAATAATACTCCTTTGATTACATATAATCATTTTCGCAAGCTTATTTGCTTACTCATTTTTGTGTGGTCTTATTTTGCCTCTCCTCGTCATTGCGACAAAATCGCAGGACGTCTTTACACTTTCATGTAAAGACCCATTGATCTTGCCTTATCATTTCCCATTGATTTTATTTGTAGTTTTAGATGGCAAGATGTAGAATCCAAATATCGCACAACACATTTTATTAGTGTGCGAGATTTAATTATTTTAGCTTGAGAGAATGTAGCAAAGCTTGCGAAAATTATAGAGAGAGAGAGAGAGCCTGCGAAATCATAAAGAGAGCTTGCGAGTTTGCGAGAATATGAGATGTCATCCACTATGTAAACACTATATAAAGAGGAGAGCAAGAGAGAGAAAGAGGAGGATAATTTTTAATAAGAAGAGACATATTTTTGGAGAGGATACACATTTTTGTAAGAGAGAGAGAGAGATATTTTCTTTATCATCTTCTTCCCCCAAATAATTAGATCTAGAGCTCTACAAAATATCCATTAATGGAGATTGTAAATGTAATACTAATGTAACCTCAAAAAACCATAGTGAAAAACCATGGATGTAGATCACATTGATCGAACCATGTAAAAATCTTGTGTCTCCATTTATAATTTTAGCACTTTTATCTTTATTTTGATTATCAAATAGGTTTAGATCTAGAAAATATTATCATAAAATCACAAGGGGTGTGTTGTAGGAAATCCTGCAACTACAAAAATTCTCATAAGAAGATTTACTAGACAAAAATCAACAAGATAATAAACAAAAATAGACTCCTAAGATACCGATCATGAACTGAAATTAAACAGAAGGTTCAGTATCCTCATGAGTCTTGAGATCTTTGAGATTGTGATTGACAAAGATCCTCTCGGGTCTTCGAGAGTGGATATCCATATTTAGAAGTTCTTTAACACGTGACTTCATGAGAACAAGGTCAGAATTAACCTTTTTCAACTCAGTTCTTACCACATCAAGACACTTCATTGTATCAACAAGTTGTTGTTTTGCATCCTAAAAGTTTTTGAGAAAGTCAAGAACCACTTCAGCCAAAATCTCTTCAACTTCCTCAATATCTGAGTAGGAATCAGGAGATTGAGGAAACGATCCTTCAACTTCAACAAAGGTTCCCTTCTTTTCATTGAATTCGAAATATACCGCATTATCAACGAAGTCTTCAGGTAAATCCCAAGAGCACGAGGAAGAATCCATTGATAATCGAAGGCCTAGAGTGAGATAATTCAACTAAATAGGAAGGGTATATAAACGATTTCAGAAGGACTTAGGGTTTACAAGATTGGTTTGTGAGAGCACCCAAAAACCGTACGTGTACTCGTAAGAAGAGAGTCCACAAAACCCCAATCAAAAAGGCTATTTGTGAAGATGGATTGCACAGCACTTTGTTGCAAGAAAAAATCCATGCATCTTAGCTCTTCAAAAAAAACTAAGATCGAAAGCAAAGGAGAAAAAATAGAAAAACAAAGACAAAGAAAGAATAAACAGAAAAATACTTATGTAACTATTAATCCATCTAAGAACGATAAGAAATTAGCTAGATAATCAATGACACTTTGCCGATAAGTATACCTAATCAATTCTCACTCAACCAGGATTTTTGTCAGTGAGAATTCAACCTTGTGATTAATTAACACAAGTATGAGCCTTTAGCTCAATAAATGAATATTGTTTTCGTTCATCCTTCTTTTTTCGAGGCTTTGGAGGAAAAGCATTATGATGTGAAAAGTTGTCATAAATTTTATTGTCATCAAAATATGACTCATAGTATCGATTCTTACCAGAAAAATTTCGGCTAGAGGAAGTTGACAACCTGTTGACGATTTCTTTATAACCTTCAATTAACTCCTTTAGGTTATTTCTTATATCATCATCTTTGCTCTTTTCTCCTGATACAACAACTGTATCATTATCTCCCCCTTTGAAGAAGGGGAATTTCTGCTCTTTTCTTAGACGATTTTTGATAAGACGTCTGTTAAGAATTTGAGCATTTGAGGAACTCATCGAACTGACTTTCCTGGTAGGATACACATGGTGAGTACTGAAACCAATTGGTTTAGACATACAAATTTCACTTGCACCTTTGAGAATTAAGTCTAATATGTGTTGAAATTGAACAAGGGAATTGTTATTCAACTTAGAGTTTCTCTTTTGCATAAAATGCCCTTTTGAATCACAAAAGAGACATACTTTCTGATCAAAAAGGTGATTAGAAAGTTTTGTCTTAACATCATCGTTTGGAGATTTCTTCCTTCCATGTGATATGGAGCATCCTTGATTAGAGGAGGTGACAAACACACTTTTTCCGATAGGAAGGGATTCTCGGGTTTTACTTCGAACCGGGATTCTTTGGGCCAGGCGTATAGATGGTATAGAGGACTTTCTGGAACATCCTTAAATTGAGAGTTTACTCAAGCGATGTTCAATTTCCAATGCATCCTTTTTGAGGCTTGCCTCGAGTAGGGATGCGTGAAGATTCAACTTCAGCATTTTTTGAGTCACGGTCTTTTAATACACCAAGAAGAACATTGACATGGGTTTTCAACCGATTAAATTTGTCAGCTTGGATTCTAACAAGATTTAGAATCAGTTCACTCTCTTCAGCTGTTTCCCTTTCATCGGTAGAGATAGACTATTTTGAAGGGTAATCGGAATAACACATGCCAGTGTCTGTCTGTCTCGTCAGAACACTAGGTTCGTCTGTATTTGAGATTGACGAATCTTTCTCTTTAATAGATATATCCAAGACAGGACTTGTATTTCTAGTGATGCGTTTATCAGAGATAATACTCTTGTCCATAGAGTTAGATCGCTACAAACACAAACTTATAAGGTCTTTAAACGTGTTTGCCTGCTCTGTTACCAATTGAAAAAGCGGGGGTACAACAACCACACCCAATATTTCGCTTAGCAATCTGTATGGACTAACTCCAATAAACTTTTAAGAGAATCAACTAGACAGTCAGATTCAATCTTAATAAAAATATATCAAAGAGTTATATCTCTCTTTCTCGATTCAAAACTTACTCAAGCAAATAGAAATCCGCAAGTCTAATTGAATACAAGGGAAAACACTTGAACGGTACCAAAGACCAATGTTCAAGGATCAATCAACAACCAAAGGTTGGATTTCCCAATTGATTGATTCAAATGCACAACCTGTGATATTTCAATTATATAAATAAATAAAGAAAAACTCCGGGACCCACCCAGTATTGAACACACACCGTATTAAGCCGCCATGTACACTAGCTTACTACAAACTAACTTCGGTCCGGGAGAGTTGGACCCCAATCAATCTCACACTCGATCCAAGGTACAGCTTGCGCCCTTACGTCTCTTATCCTGCCAGGATACTACGCACTTGATTCCCTTAGCCGATCTCACTCACAACTAAGAGTTACTATGACCCAAAGTCGAAGACTTTAATAAACAAATCAGTATCACACAAAAAGTCTACGGTAATAGATAAATCTGTCTCCCACAGAAATACCTACGAGTTTTTGTTCCGTCTTTTGATAAATCAAGGTGAATAGGAACCAATTGATAACCCGGACTTATATTCCCGAAGAAAAGCCTAGTATTATCAATCATTGCACAATAATCTTAATAAACTAGCGAAAGAAGACATTGCAGAATCACAAATGATGAGATGAAGGTGTTTGTGACTATTAGATCACACAACTACAGAGAAAATAGTTGGGTCTGGCTTCACAATCCCAATGAAGTATTCAAGTCGTTAACCTACAGGGTCTCGAGAAGAAACCTAAGGTTAAAGGAGAAACGACTCTAGCTAATACAACTAGTATCACACAGAAGGTGTGGGGATTAGGTTTCCCAGTTGCTAGAGTTCTCCTTTACATGGACTTTCAAATCAGGGTTTGCAATCTAAGTTACCTTGGTAACAAAGCTTTCAATATCCACCGTTAGATGAAAACCTGATTAGATTCAAGCTAATATCTTTCAACCGTTAGATCGAACTTAGCTTGTTACACACAAACAAAATGCACGTTTATTTAGGTTTGTGTAACCGTACCCAAACATGTACACTTAGTTGGTTCAATAGTAGTTAACCAAATGGTTACCCATATGAGCACTTCGATATCAACCATATTATTCTCAACAACTAGTTCAAATGACTCAAATGAACTAGTTAAAGAGTTGTTCAATTGCTTAGATCTTATAGACGTATACAAGACACAATCGAAGCAAAAACGATTTGATTCACTCGAATCAATTCATGAACTACTACGGTTTGCAATTATGCATTCCTTAGTTTATATAAGTTTAAGTTCACGAATAATTGTTTTTAGAAAATAACCAACCTAAGTACGCGAACTGGTACGCGGACTTTGTTGGATATTGGCTCGATTTTAGGAAATGCCAGTTTGATTTCCTAAATCAGTTTTGAATGATTTTTAGAATTGTGTTTAGACTTATATCTAAACAAGGGTTTCCTATCAGCTAGTTTAGGTTTCCTAAATTAGATTTAAGCTTGGTTTCCTAATCGAAGTATTGTAAGCCTATAAATAAAGGCATAAGTCTTAGGTTATAAGTATCTACATCATCTAATTAGTCTTGTCTAAGCCCTTAGGTTGTAGACATCTATCTCCTCACAGAGAAGAGAAGTTATCTCTTCATTAGCAAGATGTAGATCCTCTCATAGCTTTAGGGCTGAGAGAGTTAGGAGGTGAGCTGAGAATGTGAAGAAGAAGAAGGGGTGTTGAGTGTCATGTGCATCATGTATTCTCTGATATGTGAATGAAGTGAATTTTTGTTGCCCGTGGATGTAGGCACATTTCCGAACCACGTTAAATCTCTGTATCTTATGTGTTCTATGTGCATTATCTTCCGTTGAATGTGTAGTTTTCTGTTTCTGATGCCAGATCCTGGAATGCCTTGAGGAACAATATGAACCTCTTGGCACAATAGACTTAAGTACCCGGAATGAGTTTGTTTTCAGTTCACAAACTCCAACAGATTTTCACGGGACGTGAACTTCCGATGGTGCGCGTACTGGTACGCGAAATTTAGTTCCGATTTTCCTGAGCAGCAAAGTACGCATACTTTGGTTCAAGGAATAAGGACTTACACACATATGTGTTACCACACAATGTTTATATCCTTCCAAGGTTATATATTCTAAACTCTCATTTCAATCATTGCAAAATTCTTAGAGGACGTTATATGATTGTTATTCACAAACCATTTTTCTTTAAAACTTTATATGACTTTCGTCATTAGTAAAGATGAACTTGGCCACATCGAAAGCTTACCAACACATATTTCGAGAAATAGATACGCGAGATAAACTCGTCTCAAAATAGCAAATGTGTATAATCAAAGTCTATATAGCAATACGACTTTTGTCTCAAGATAGGAGATAGAGTAGATAGACTTTTGAGTGATGGATAAGTTCAAGTCTCCACATACCTTTTAGCCGATGAAGTTCCACAAGTTCCTTGAGTAGTTCTTCATCTTTGTATGATGATCGCCATGGAGTCTTGAGCTCAACTACACTTTCTATCCTAGTCCGAGACTTAGCTATAAGTAGACTAGAAATTAAAACTTATAGTTTTGATCACTAACATTAACAAACATGCTTCAGATAGCAACGCATGCGAGTTCGACCGAGCAGCGCTTTAACACAAAGGATTTACATGAATCCCAGAATTTGTAATCCCATGGAATTATAAATCCTCGAAATCATGAATTCTGCAAACAAACCCACCATAAGTGGAACACAAAAATAAAGATGGAGAGGTTAGAAATGTATTTTTGGGAAAGAGTTGTTTTTGTTTCTTCGCAGGCGTGCAGCTACCAAACCAACTGATTGAACCTTCCTCTTTTTCTAGCGAAGGTGAAGATGTGCCTAGGGGAGGGTAAGTGTTTCCTTCTTAACCGGGTTAACGACAACCATTGCACAAAGACCACAAGCATCTTTACGCATTAGTGTAACACAAGCTTAGCCATTGCAGTAGCCTACTAGTTCAGTTGTGCTTGGGGCTGTTACGTCCATTAATAATCTTAATTTATAATCAGTATCTAAACTGAAAAAACTAGCTCCTCCTTTAGCAGATACATTAAGCAAGCTGAAGCATAGGTTTAAGTTATGATTTTTGTTATGAGGAAAGTGAGTCTTGGCAAATCGTGCATCTTTTGAAATTAAATTGTACCATAACTTACTGATGCAGCTGTATTGGGCTAGAGTCTGATGTGGTAATCTGGTGAGAATATTTTCAATTACTAATTCCTCAAGAAGATATGCAACACCAGCATCAATTTTCATATATTTTACACTTTTCACCTTTTTCTGCCTCGACATTCTTATCTCTTTGTAAGTCGTTTAAAATCCTTTTATTACTAGAAAAGTGGAAGAAAAACCAGAAAGCAACGGAAAGTAGAAAAAGAGCAAAATCCTTTATTTGGAAGCTTTAACAAAGCCACGGGTGGTTGTGGCACATGTTAAAAAGAAAAATTTTCTTTGGATAAAATTCATATGCACCTGTGGTACCACTACTAAGTGCTGGACGTGGTACTAAATTTGTACGTCCACTTCAAAGGCATGGACCAATGTGTCAGTTTTGTACATATTTCAAATTCAATAGACAACTTGGGAGGTATCAAAATATAGATTACCTCGGTTTCTACAGAATAGATATCATGGCGTTTTTTCAATTTGGCCTTTAAAAAGGCTAAATTCAAAAAGTAATAGTATCTCTTTTGTAGGAACGAAGGGGTATCACTTTAGAATGGAAACATGGTTTGCACATTACGTCTAAACATGATGTGAGTGCAAAACTCGTGTACCCGTTAATTTTTACCGGGTACATGAAAGATACTTGAAACGCATTTATGGGAAAGAGTATTTCTTTTTTACTTCTTTTAAAGACATAACTTGCTTGTGCTACCATTTGAGTTGATGATGTGCCTTCTTTTTAAACCTGCAAAGTCTGGTAACACTTTTGATTTGGAAATGTATTTGTGCAGCTACCAAACCAACTGACTGAGCACTCGTCTGTCTCCATCAATAGTGGTGTGCCTAATTTTTGAACAATGATATAACAAGCACAATGCGGTTAGCAAAAGGGTAAAAGAAGAAGAAGTCGTTCTTTCATTGTCAGAGTTGATACCTTGCATCTATAGGTTCCAATTTGCATGAGAATCAATACACTCCCCTATTCAAGACCATACAGTTCCCGCCATTCTATACATTGTAGAATAAATAGCTTCTAAGGATTGAGAAGCACAAAAAGGTGAGGGAAATGGAAAATACTCATGAACTCCCAAATAAATAATTAGTATTAGCAGATTATTATAATATAATGACGACGCATTTCATTATAATAATTAGGCACAAGATGTTAGTGAAATTTTGGGTTTTTCGGTGAAAAATGGGGAACTTAAGTTAACCATATCCAATTTGCCGATGATACTATTGTTATTCTTGATGCGAAGCGACAACAAGTGGATGCTCTTCGATATTTATTTCTTTGTTTTGAATTAACCTCGGGCTTGAAAGTTAATTTCTCTAAAAGTTGTTTTTTTGGTGTTGCTCTTGACGATGATATCGATGATTTTGCCAATATGTTTTGGTGCAAGAGATCAAATTTTCCAAGTGTTTACCTTGGTCTCCCATTAGGTGATAAATCTCGTGGTACTCAAAAGTGGGAGAAGATTTTTGAGACTTGCTCATCGAGGCTTTCTTCTTGGAATGAGAGGACAATAACGAGAGGAGGTAAGTCGACTCTTATTAAAAGTGTCTTGGCAAGTTTACCTATCTACTATCTATCAATATTTCTTGCCCCTTGTTCCATAAAAAAAAACTTGATAACATAGTAAGAAATTTTCTTTGGGATGATGGTTCTAACAAGAAAAGAATTCACAATATTCGGTTTCCTTTGGTTGTGAAATCTAAAGAACGTGGTGGTCTTGGAATTCGTAAATCCAAGCATATGAACTCGGCGCTTCTTAAAAAGTGGTGGTGGAGATTTGGCACCGAAAAGAAGGCTTTTTGGAGAAAGATTATGGTGGAAAATTTTGGTGAAACCTCAACCGGTTGGGAAACTCTTCAACCTAAAGGGCCAAAGGTAGTTAGCTTGTGGCATAATATTTATGGTGAACTCGAAGACTTCAACAAACATGTAAGAATTAAGATCGGTGTGGGAAACGAGACTAGATTTTGGGAAGATCTTTGGATTGGATATGGTGTCTTATGCAATAGATTTCCATTAGCTTTTGAAGCTTCAAGAACCAAAGGGTGTGTGGTATCTCGTTTGTATGAGATCTCGAGTAAAAGAATCAAATGGGAGTTTATGTCCCGAAGGAGGTACCTCAAAATACAATGAGAGAGGTTGTCTCCATAAACACGTTACTAGATACAGTGAATATCCAAGAAGGAGTTTTAGACTTTAGATTATGGATAGTTGATGAAAATACTATGTCAGATACTTATACGGTAAAGAATGAAGTTGATTCCATCACGAAAAACGGTGACATAAATTTTCCAAGTGAGATTATTTGGAGCCGATCTTACCCATGCAAGATAAACTTCTTTCTTTGGCTTCTTTATCATGAAAGATTGATGACGACCGATGAGTTAAGTAGAGGGGGAATGAATGTGGATAGGTTGTGTCGCTTTTGTGAGGAGCAAGATGAAACAAGTGCTCACTTATTTTACGGTTGTTGGAGGACGAAGAGAATTTGGACATATTTTGCCAAAGGATGTTGTTTATATTGGACCTACAACTCTAATGTCGCCATAACTATAAAAACTTGGAGTCATGATTGGGGTGATGAGCATCTTAATCGCATTTGGAACAATTTACCGGTTGGAATATGGTGGTGCATTTGGAAAGAAAGAAATAAAAGGACCTTCAACAACAAAAAGAGAAATTTGGCAAGTTTGATTAGAGATATCAATATCCAAGCTTTCTTTTGGCGGAGTC